>CM040985.1:4793149-4822516 GCA_022985145.1 Pangasius djambal | reverse complement strand
TTTTTTTTTTTTTTTTTTTTTTTTTTTTTTTTTTTTTTTTTTTTTTTTTTTTTTTTTTTTTTTTTTTTTTTTTTTTTTTTTTTTTTTTTTTTTTTTTTTTTTTTTTTTTTTTTTTTTTTTTTTTTTGTAATTTTGGGCAGGCCATTGGTGTGCTTCAGAGTTACGTTTCAAGTGGTCATACAGTGAACTAAGTTGAACAAGGAATGGTGTTCCAACTTGGCACCCCTTGAAGACGCAAAACATCATGCATGTCAGCCATTTTACATCACCGGCACTACTGAATCCTTGCTAAGCTCTATATGTTAACCGTAAATACATGGTATCACACTCCTCTTTTGACTAGCTTTCAGTTATACGATAAAGAATGAACTCCAGTTTTCCAACAGAGTGACGTGTGTATAATTAGACCGAGCTGCTCAGAAGAGCACACTGGGGTGAATGGCAGTTGGATATCTCAACAATGACCCTGTTTCTGAGATTGACTCAGGTTTACACCCCTGCTGACACAGATGAGATGTAGCAGTGGTGTCTGAATGCCCCTCTGTCTCTCATTGTGGAGTAAATGAGTCCGTATCAGCAGTCCAGAGGGAGGCTGCTGGGAGTTTGACTCCGGGTCCAGCGCAGTTGCTCAGTGTTTTATCGGCGTCTCAAGAGACGCAACTGGCACCATGACATCATCACTCACCCACTCCTCTCTCCTTAAAGGATGCACTGCTAATGGGGTTTTTGTCCTACTGCCAGATAATGATAACTCTGTAATATAGTGCTACAGATAAACACACATGTCCAGAAGGTGTGTGCTGATTTTAAAAATTGCCAGACTTTAAGGGTTAATACATAATAATGTTGTGTTTACTGAAATTATTTCATGTTATTCTGTACTCGCCCTGGTGAGCAGGCGGAAAAGAATCTCCCCAGGCTTTTCATTCAGGTGACGTTTCGGTAAACTCCGTTTTTGTTTACTCGAGTTTTTAGTTTTTAGTTTGGACCTGCCTGAAGGTATTTTGCACCTTTGTACCTGCACGAAGTTATTCCGTACCTGCCTGACGGTGTTTTGTACCTTTTGTGAAGGTGTTTGTTGCCTGTCTGATGGTGTTTTGCTAAAGCACTAGCTAAATCAGTAATCTGGAGCATCTATGGTAAATATTCCAGTTATGAGAATTCATGGACTGTTTGCTACGCAGCCCAGCTTGTGTTGAGGTGTTGGGGGAAGGGGGGGGGGCAGTCTTCCTCATTCTTCAGTTGTTCTGTGGTGCTGTGAAAGAGAAGCAGCATGCTGTACAGATAAAGACGATACCACACCAAAATCATTATTTTTAATCATGTGGTCACACCATCAGTCACATGACTCGGCGAAGCAGCCAGAAGTGACCGATGGTTTCATCATGTAATCATTAATTTAATTTAATCTGTTTCTGTGATTTTGGGTTCTACAGTTATAACACTGTTTTTTTTTTTTTTTTTTTTTTTTGTACCATTCCACTCCTTGCGTGCGCCATCCTCTAAATCTCGTGCAATTAAGCTTTAAGCAGAACGCAGACCATCTGCTCAGCTTGGAGGTGTCCAAATCCTCTGAGAGTTCAGCGCTAATACTCGGTGTGCAGTCTGCTCAGTCTGATCACCGTGCAGTCACTGATATAATAAAAACACGGCTGTCTGCAGCCATCTTTGTGCATTTGTAAGGTATTTGTGTGCTGCAGCAGTGAGAGACGTCCTGGCAGAAGGGAAGAGATCCAGGGTGCAGCGTGGTATCGGACCTTAAGTGGCCTCTGGTCTGTTAGTGTTGTTTGGTGTCATTTCCTGTTATTGATTTTTAGATCGCTTTGGATGCTGCTCCTTTCCTCGCTAATGACTTCATAGCATGAAAGATGTCATAGATAGACGCAGTAAGGAATAAAACGTGATGTACATATCGTTACAAATAGGACTATTTCCTATAACAGCACATCCTTAAGTGTTCTATTCCTCATCTACCACAGCGATTTGCCAATTATTACACTTTTACACATCTGATAATTACAGGATGACACTTTGTACTTTTTAACTTTATAGTTACATTTAATTTTGTGAAACTATCTGTACTATCTGCATCTGGTTCTCCTTTCATGCCGATTTGTATTAATGATCCGTAAGATTTCATATTTTGCTTCATTTCTTATCAACTTTTCAAACAAGTGAATGCTGAAACGTTAAATATCAGCAACGAGGGCACAATGTGTCTCTAGAATAGCTTTGAAGTTAGTGTTTATGCGAGTGTTTGACTTGCTGTGCACACGAGCCTGTGCGCGCGCGCACACACACATTCACACACTCATCTGTGCTTTGTACACCTGAACCCTTTGGCTCGACTCCAGCTCAGCTGCAGCACCATCTTTCCTGTGACGAGAGACAGATGACACACACACACACACACACACACACACACACACACACACACACACACAGAGCCATGCTGACCTCACGAGAGTAAATAAATAGAGCTCGGCACTCCAGAGGCATGAGTGAGGCGCTCTATTAGAGCACCATTTGTGTTACGCAGCCAATTTATTGTTCCCCATTGAGCCGTTGTTTGAAAAGGAGCTTATCTCCATGTTTGCAGGCGCATACTTCAAAATGACAAAATGGAATATCAGTTTCTGTGATTCTCGCCTTGTGTTTGTTTCAGTAAACCAAATTAATTCATTTCTTTGTGGATTATGAGTTATTGAGGGATTTAGGAGTTTGTGGTATTGTTATTGTACACACTGTTTCACTTTGTAGCGAACAGTAACCCGTAGAGCCGGTTCAGCCTTTATTAAGAGGCACGGCTGTGAATTAGTTTATTGTGTGAGTGTGTGAGTGTGTGAGTGTGTGTCTTGAAGAAGAAGAAGGCAGCTGCTTATCTTGGCAGCCAGCTGATTTGCTGTTATATTCAGAGCAGATAGTAAGCCAGTGTGTGCTTAAAGCCAGAATCTGACCATTTTGTGTGTGTGTGTGTGTGTGTGTGTGTGTGTTGATATAACCTGTTTTACAAGTTTATTTTAATCTCTTACAAAGCCTGCCAGTTTATAATTATTACCTTATTGATTCTGTTATGAATCAAACCTGAAGTAGAAAACGGTTGAATGATTAACATGAAGTGGTTTCGTCGAGAAGGTGAAACTCCGCCTTCAGGCCACTTTACTCCTGTAAAATCATTTGGTCATGGATCAGACCAGATGATTGTTCAGAAATGGTCAGATGGTCAATGCTGGTTGTTTGACGTCAGTCAGAAGACAAAAAGATTCCATGATGCTTGAGGCCATCATGCGCTAAGCAGAACATGTGCAGCGTGGATCTGTTTCAGCACTCGCTGTTGAGATGAAACGTGATGAGAAGTTAATTGCATGTCCAGCTGTACAGAATACAGACAAAGTAGACTATGTTGCTTTCAGTTTAATAAAGTTAATTTGTATGTTAACCTCTGTAAAATGGCATTTTCCAGCAGATAATTATTAAAAATAAATTTACGCGTATAAACTACAGCTGCTAGACAGTCTGCAATTTTTACAATATTTATTTTACACTGTAAGAATAGCCATTTTAATAAGATAAGATATAATGGAAATAATTTTAAATTAATTCATCTTTTACTTTAAACAAAGCACACACTTTGTCTTTTGTGATTAATTTGAAATTGAAATTATTCTAAATTTAAGGGAAATGAAAGTCATATTTTTTATTAATTTTTTTGTGCTCTGTCCAAAGATTAGTTTATAAATACTAGGAATGCAAGTTCAGCTGGAGAGATGTGTTTGTCTGTATGAAAAATAAACGTTTAACCTTGTTAGTGTAGTGTAGGCTTGTGCAATATTTGTTCTTCCCATATCATGAATTTGAAAGTATCATTTCTATTTGGAAATATCGTGATAAACGATTTAATTGCCCAGAACCACTAACATAAAAAAAAAGACAGAAAGCATTTCCACCATTTCCAGTCGGTTTACTTCTACAGGCAGAAACAAAAGAAAAATATGCAGGCTAGTGGACAGAAAAGTGCGGCTCACTCACAGCCTCAAACCACACACCATGCCACAATACGCATAACGCAGTACACCTAAACATCAGCCCTTTACTCTCTAACACTAGCGTACTCCAAGGTGGGCAGGTCTGGTAGTAGAATAATCTGTCGTAAGATATCATGGCAACGTAATACGTAGGAATGATGATAATATATTGCACAAGCCTACTGTGGTGTAAGCGTGCGTAACTGTATTATTAATATCAGCCAGTAGTTTCTGTATTGGTGCCGTAAGATCTGTACCACTCCTGTGTTTATTACTGTTTCGCAATAAACTTTCTGTAAATCATAATCATAATTCTTTGTTGTTGTTTTTTTTTTTTTTTTCTTTTAGCAGTTGTGATGTCTTGAAGCATTCCCTGGGCCTTTTCTGAAGCACACACGCGCTGAGAGCTGATGGGCCGAGCGGCTCCAACATGAGCATTCGCGATGTTGGCGGGCGGCGCCGCTGCTTCGAGGATGCCGAGCTCTCGCTGCGTGTCTACCCCGGGGCAATCGCCGTGGGCACCATCTACTGCCCCGTCTTGGCCCGCAAGAGAACTACGGCCGCCGAGGTCATCGAGCAGGTGATCGCTCGGCTGCGGCTGGACCGCACCAAATGCTACGTGCTGGCCGAAGTGAAGGAGTTCGGCGGCGAGGAATGGATCCTGAACCCGAGCGACTGTCCCGCTCAGCGCATGATGCTGTGGCCCCGCGCTGCGCTGGAGAACCGCTCGGGAAGCGAGGACTACCGCTTCCTGCTGCGCGAGAAGAACGTGGATGGTTCCATCCACTACGGCAACGTGGCCATGTGGCTGCAGTTGACGGAGGAGCGTCGGCGCATGGTGGAGCGTGGGCTGCTGCCTCCACCGCAGCTCCAGGACCACGATGATCTCTGCAAGCTGCCTGACCTGAGTGAGAAGACGCTGCTGGAGAACCTGCGGGCCCGCTTCAGGCAGGAGAAGATCTACACGTACGTGGGCAGCATCCTGGTCGCCATCAACCCCTTCAAGTTCCTGCCCGTCTACAACCCCAAATACGTCAAGATGTACGACAACCACCAGCTTGGGAAGCTGGAGCCGCACATCTACGCCGTGGCCGACGTGGCCTACCACACCATGCTGAAACGGAAGCGCAACCAGTGCATCGTCATCTCCGGAGAGAGCGGCTCAGGGAAGACACAGAGCACCAACTTCCTCATCCATCATCTGACCGCTCTCAGTCAGAAGGGCTTCGCTAGCGGGGTGGAGCAGATCATTCTTGGAGCTGGGCCAGTGCTGGAGGTAAGAGCAGGATGTGCATGACGTAGCTGTCTTTTGTCATGTTCAAGTATTCCAGAGTCTCGCAGTTCAGCTGTGTGTTTACTGTGCTGATGTTATACATGAGTAAACGTTTTAATTTAATTAGTATGAGTTAAAGGCTGTGCATTAATCATACTCGGTATGTATCATGAATGGGTTTGAGTACTTGCATTTGTTAGCAATGACTGATCATTTTATATTTTCAAATACATTTTACATTGATTAAAATCCGGCACCAAAGAATCAGATTCAGAAATGGAGCTGTCATTAGCTGTATCCGGATGGAATTAAATTTACGTGGGATTGTTGGGTATTTTCCTACTTTACAGGTGCTACTCTGTGATTATTTCTATCCAGATCGGCCATGTCGGTGTTTTTTCTTCTTCCTCTCAACCGGATACACACAATCTGTGATTTTCTCGCCTGACATTGGGAGAATAATGATATTTGCTGCAGTACAACATGCAAATTAATATTTAAATGGGATTTAATTTTCATTAGGAATGTTTCGTATGGTTGACATTGTAAAAGAAGGTTGATTTAAAAAAAAAAAAAAAAAAAATTCCCCCCAAACCCTTAACTCGCGCCAGTAATTGGACTTTGTGAAAAGAACATCGCTAACAAACGAGACAGCGCCAGTTTAAATCTGGAGCCATACAGCGTGAAGCCTGAGTGTTGGAACTCCTCCAGCGATTAACCTGCTTTGTCAGAAAGCTAATGTTTAATGTCCAAGGTTAATAACTAACTCCCCGGCGCTGTCGAGTGCTTTTCGAGTGCAGAGCACTGGCTTTAATTGTTTGCACAGTGAGATTGCGTATCTGTGCTTTACCAATTAATGCGGCATGTGGAGAGGTGTAACACAGAGGCTGCAGTTTCACAGGTAGCTCTCTCCCTCTTTTCACTCA
Organism: Pangasius djambal; assembly: GCA_022985145.1. Taxonomy (NCBI): domain Eukaryota; kingdom Metazoa; phylum Chordata; class Actinopteri; order Siluriformes; family Pangasiidae; genus Pangasius; species Pangasius djambal. The sequence goes on along the minus strand of CM040985.1, from coordinate 4,816,292 downwards.
CACAGCAGGTGACTGCTTAGTCACTCCACCCTGCCAAAGTCTACAGCCCATGCCGATTAGCTCATAGTGCTGGACCGACTAACAAAGACCTGTCAGAAGTAAGTCATTCTCAGGTGTGCACTTTTAGCCTGTTAGGCTAAAGAAGGACCAGGTTTGTATACTCTTCTAAAGGGTTATTCGGACTGGATATGATTTCCAGAAATACGCTATATGGCCAAACATTTGTGAACACCTGCCCATCACACCCACATGTCCTTGTTGAACATCCTGTTCCAGATTTATTCCCCTTGTGCTTTTGTAATAACCTCCACTCTTCTAGGAAGGCTTTCCACTAGATTCTGGAGCGTGGCTGTGGGGAATAGTATCCATTCAGCCACAAGAGCATTAATGAGGTCAGGCACGGGTGAGGAGGTCTGGGGTGCAGTTGGCATTCCAATTCATCCCAGAAGTGAACAGGTTGAGGTCGGGGCTCTGTACAGGATACTCGAGTTTTTCCACTCCAGACTTGGCAAACCATGTCTTCATGGAGCTTGCCTTGTGCACAGGTGCATTGTCATGCTGGAACAGGTTTGGGCCTCTTAGTTCCAGTGAAGGGAAATTGTTAATCTACAGCCCACAAAGACATTCTATACAATTGTGTGCTTCCAACTTTGTGCCAGCAGTGAGGGGTGAAGAACCACATAGGGGTGTGATGGTCAGGTGTCCACGAACATCTGGCCATGTAGTGTATTTGTAGTCATTTGGGAAGCCCTGTGTTACAGAATCTGCACAGTTTGTGTTTGAGTCACTGAACTGTGACCATTGTGTTTCATACCTTTATCAACTCGGCTGCGGAATTTTTAATTTTTTTCAAGGACTCGGTTAAACATATTGAATGACCTGTTCAGAGGTGATGGTCATCTCACTGCTGAGTAGTTACCTTCTCTAACACTGCTTTGTTTATAGGTGTATATATTACGTTTATAGGTGGAGCAGTTTTTTTTTTTTTTTTTTTTGGAGTTGCACAAACGGTAAAGCCTTTAATTCAAGCACTTTGTCGTATCTGGACAACCCTGCTATTAAAGGAACATAACAATGGCAAGCTACAGCAAATAACTTGTCCGTGTGTGTGTGTGTGTGTGTGTGTGTGGCACAACCCTGAAATACTGTTGGTTTCTTTAACACTTTTTTTTGTTCTTATTTCCAAAGTCTTTCCTGGACCTGTGCCTGTTCAGTAGCTGTGATAATTCTGACTTTATGCACTTTAGTGAGTCACGGCAATGAATAATAGGCCCCGAGTCTTACACAACTACCTGGAGTCTTTTGTGTGATTCAGTATTTGGAGTGCGTTTGTGCGGTGGAAGGTTTCATTTCTCATACCACTCACTCATAACCGTGTCGTAACTGATAAAGAAGTGAGTAAGTAGTGAAAATATTTCATGAAAGGAACATTGGCTTGTATTTATTGTGTGTGAGTGAACCTTTATGTAATGGAGCATGTGCGTTGATCTCAGCTGCTGATTTTACTGTTTATTCCTGATAAGCTTTCTCAACTCTAATTGAGTTGCTGAGTAGCCGACACTTGTTGTGTTTCTTATTTAACATGGAAAGGAGCATCTAAATGCTTATATTTTAATACTCAAACATCTACTCGAGTCTGTGTGTCTTATAAAAGAACAGGTGTCACTTATATCTGGGGGGAAAAAAATTGCATTATCGTATCGCTCTGCTTCAGTTATAGGCGTAGCGCCTGGGAGGTTCCATCCAGATCCATCCGAGGGTCAGGTGAGGTCACAGTGTGGCTCCACGGCTCGTCATAAAGTCTTAACACCGCCTGTACTGGGTTTTAATGCTCTAGCGGAATTATTGGGAATTACTGCCAGTGCTGTGCGGGGCAGCATGGATCGGAGGATTTGCTGTAAAGAGGGCTGGCTTGGAATCCGTCGATCCCGAAAGATTCATGAGTATCATCTGACCTAGGGAGTGGAGGAAAAGAAAACCAGTAGTGCTGCTGTGTTTAATCGCAGCACTATATTAGGAGGAACTCGAGACCCTAGACAATAACAGTCCATTACTGTTATCATTTATGAAAAATCCTCAGCCTTGATGCATAGTTAACATCATACTTGTACAACCAGTGGTAGTATACTTAGTAGTCCATTGTTATTTTGTTTTAAGTAAGTTATCGCTGCTTGCTGTGGCGTTGACTGTGCAGACTCATTAGAGGAGCTTTTATCTGGTCAGAAGAGTTCACAGTGTCCTCCTCATCCAGGCTGAATTCCTTGTGTTCTTGGTGTGGCTCCAGACAGATTTTTTCTCTGGATAATTTTTTATTATTTTTATTTTTTTTTAAAGACCACACACTGTACGCACAGCACCGTGTATAGAGAACACAGGAGAAGCTGGTGAGCATCATTGAACCGTTTAAAAACCATAGAACAAGTTAGACATTTACACAGAGCATTGTGACTCTCACATGATTTGGTGAATGGCCGGGTCACAAGCTTCTTTGTTTGTTAGTGTGGCTTTTCAAAATCGTATTAATAATAGGGCTAACTGTGTAATCGTTCACAGGATTCTCCAGGGTAAGGCATGGATGCTTTTGTGCACAGCATTGGGTTCTTATGAATCGTGCTGTTCAGCTCGCTGCAGCATTACAAAGTAAATCCTGTTCTCTTTTCTTGGAACGTCTTATCTCGCATGCTGTGAGGCAAGCGCAAGGGGACTGAGATGAAGCCCGATGCTGGGCTAACAGGAGGATGTCTCGGGTGGTGCTTGTAGTGTGTGATGGAGTGTATATGAAGTTCGGTGTTTAAACACATTCATTCCACAGTGACTCTTATGTTTATCTACACACGACCTCTTCTGTCTTGCACAGCTTTTTTTTTTTTTTTTTTTTTTTTTTTTTTTTAATACCACAAGTGCATGAATGAAGCATAAACTCAGGAGAGATGCGCTCAAACTCGTGTTAATAATAGGGCCGCTAATAATAATAATAATAGCATCTCGGCAAAGGGCAGCTTAACATGCTGAGGAAAGTGCTATCTACCCTCTTCCACATACATGACCTCACAGACACACATGATTGGCTAGTGTCAGTGTGATTGACAGGGGAGGGAGTCTGCTGTCCCTCCCTAGGGTAAGGCTGGACGATACACTTTTCTTCTGTGGCAACACTCGAGAGCTGGTTTATTGTTTAAAAAAAAAAAATCGTAACCTACTTCGTTATTTCTTACAAATTTATACCAAGATTTTCAGTGTTGGATTTGCGATGTAGTAGGTTATGTAAGAAGTAAATCACTTTGGGTGTGCTGTTATAGGAAAGTAATCAAAGACAGGGTCGTGTGGTGTTGCCTGATTCGAAGGAGAGTTACTGTTACCACCCGAAGCTGATTATTTTCCAAGAACAGCAGGTCCTGAAGAGTTTTTCTCCTCTATTATGACAATTTGTCAATGTCAACAACACTTATTTTTGTCCATTTTTAGTTGCATTTAATGTTGTGGAACATTCGTTCCTGTTCTCACTTGCATTATAGCAGCAATAAACATTCGTTCCCTCAGCCTCTCTCTCTCTTTCTTTTTTTTTTTTTTTTTTTTTTTTTTTTTTTTTTTTTTTTTTTTTTTTTTTTTTTTTTTTTTTTTTTTTTTTTTCCCCCCTCGTCTCTAAGTTAATAAGATTGGAAAAGAAATACTTTTCCATGAAGGAAAACGTACAAAGGAAAGTTGGAAAGTTACAGTTTTATCTTTGACAGTGAAAGTGCTGATGCTGGAGACTCGTTCCATACATATACTTCTCACAGAAAACTTCTCAGCTTCATAAGCTTCACGATTGAATGATTACACACATCTTTATCAGTTTATGTGGAGCCTCTGCTGTACAAGTCCCTGTGCAAGCTGTTCCTCTAGAATCTATAATACATTTGAATATAAACCTGTGATTTGAGTTACAACCGGATGTTTGTCAACATCTTCTGACCAGTCAGATTCGAGAATTCAACAGCACTGTGGTATAAAATACAGCAACAGCGCTGTAAACAGAAGTAAAGCTTTAAACTAAACGAGCAGTTAAACGGTATGTTTGGTTATTTTCATTTCCACATAACAAATGTCCAGATGTTAAGATACCAACAGAAGAAATTTCAAATGTTAATGAGTATAAAATTAAAACAAACAGTAAGAAGAGCTGCTGTTTATTTCATGTCTCGCCTCTAGCGCAGTGTGAATCCGATTCGGGATCGTGTCTGCTGTGCCACGTCTGATGTGTATTCAGGCAAAAACTTAAGTACATTAATTGCGAGTTTACAATCAGCTCCTTTAGATCTGGTCTATTGTCTGCTGCTAGTTTGATCTTTTCACTTCCTAATCTTGGATTTGCTTTGCCGTTGTGGATTTGAATGGATTCAGTTGCATCCTGTTGTTGTTTTTTTTTTTTATTTTATTTAAGATAAGCCTAAGATTAGCGTGTGTTTTATTGCTGTGTTTTATGTGGATTGTAGTGATAACGCTGTAATTAGCGTTTATCACAGCTGTTAGGACTGATGCTCTTCTCATCTTAAGAAGAGTTTTGCAGACTCTTTAGTTAGTCCACGTGCAAACCCTTCCACCCTTAACAATCCCTTTATAGAGCTCTAAAGGAGCTGTGTGTTTCTGGGAGTTCAGGGTTCTGTCATCATGTCTGAAAGCGTGATTAAGGGAAGTAAAGCGACAACTCCCAGTACAGAGCAGCAGGTAGTGTGCAGATGACGTAACGGGGACACTACTCATGATGTGCTGTTTGGAGGGAATAAGGTGTGCTTTTGGTTTTAATCTACAGTGGATTGATGACAGAAGAATGAATGAATGACTGAATGAATGACTGAATGAGCACACGTGACCTTGTTGTTTTCGAATATAAAGTTTGCTCCAAATTCGTTCAGTATGTGTTTGCTCTCAAGTGGTCTGTTAGTTTCCTGGTGTTGTTTTTAAAGGATATTGCAGTATATTCAAGCACTAATCTAAGCCCTGGGCAGTTTTCTGCTCAGTCAGATGTTCTTCTCGGTTTGTTTTGGTTGGTAAGTTGCATTATAGACTAAAGGACAGCCTTGAAATTGGTGAGGGACCAGTTTCATAAAGTCCTGATAAGATCTAACATGACTGAGTGGCAGCAGCAGTTATCTTTTAAAGCTTATCTGTTCAGTCATTGATCAGTTCAGTTTGAAGTGTTAAGTTTTCTTTCACACTGGCGTTTCACTGTATCACTTTTGACCAGTGCCGCAGACGCTGGACAGATGAGATGCATCGATTTTGAATTTGAAGCGAAATAAATATATAAATATAAATATAAATATATATATATATATATATATATATATATATATATATATATATATATATATATATATATATATATATATATATATTTTTTTTTTTTTTTTTTTTTTTTTTTTTTTTTTTTTTTTTTTTTTTTTTTTTTTTTTTTTTTTTTTTTTTTTTTTGGAGTCTCGTTTCTTCACTAATCAGACGAGAGGTGGAATGAAAATTGGACAAAAGACTGACTAGCTTTGTTGCTAGTCTCTCGTCTAATGAGCTTCCTTCCACTAAAAGCAATGCTGGTTCATGTTTAGAAATGAACTACAGCTGTTTTCCCCCCACACACTGAATGGCTGTGGTTAGTGTTTTTCAAGCCGTTCGCTAAAATCAACAGATTAGTGTATAAGTCCCCCCCCCCCCAAAAAAAAAACATTTCTACATGTTTCGCGCTGGAATTTTGTTGGTTGCTATATCATGTTAAAGGTGGAAAAAGATGTGCCATGATTGATTTATCTTAGTTTAATTTTTTACATCACAATAAACTGCAATTTAATAGGGGTGTGTAAACTTTATATATATATTTATACTGTAGACGGCTGTCAGCTGGATGGATAATGGATAGTTAAGAGTAAGAGTAAGAGCTGTTTGATTGGCTGATAGATTAATAGAGTGAGAGAGAGATTTATTGACTGATTGCTAGAGAAGTGGACAAATAGATGGACAGATAGACTGCTTGATGGAACATGCATGCAAAAAATATAGCAATTTAAAAAAAGTATTTATGTAAAAAAAAAAAAAAAAAAAAAAAAAAAAGGATTTGTCACCTCGTGTAGTCACTGATTTTATTTATTTATTTATTTATTTTTGCTCTTAGCTTGTTGTTTTGTGCAGTTTGATGTCACTCAACCCCTGAGCCTCACTCCTAACCCTGACATCCGTCCCTGCCTCACTCTGGCATGCGTGTGTTTGAACTGCACTCGGATACTGGGCCTGAAAGACGAGTAGCCACACTAAGAATAAAATTCTTGTCTCTCTGGAATGTTGCCTGTGGCATAGTAAATGACTTATGAACTGTACACAACAAAAAGCTGAAAGGAAAGCGATGCGATCGCTGCTTAGATTTGCTCCTCCCTAGAGCACTAGAGCCTTTATGGAATCTGTGGCTTTCGTTACTGAATTACTTCCTGGTGGTGAACCGTGAACTTCCTGTTAGGGAGCTGTGGCATTAAACTGTGGCGTGCGATTATAACTGTTTGTGTAACAGGCTAAATTAAACGAATAAGTGGAGTGGAGAAATATAGTGAATGGAGATGATGTGCATGGTTTGCGTCACGGCGGAGCAATACAACGTTCTTCTACTTGATCACCTTTATCATTCGATGGGTGTGGTCTCTTCCAGGATGACTCCGCCCCCACCCACAGGGCATAACAGCTCATTGAATGGTTTTGATGAGGACGAATATGATGTCAATCATACATTCTAGCCTTTGTTTAACAGATCACAACCCTTTCTAGCGCCTATGAGAGATTTCTTAGACTGCGCTTTCCATAAAAACACCACCTGAAGGAAGATTTTTTTTGGAAGATCGGCGTTTTCCTCGCGACAGGACACTTCCAGAAATCTTCCAGAATCTATGCCAAAGAGCATCTGAAGGTGTTCTGGTGGCTCGTTGTATCCCAACACCTTCCTAACACACACACTGTCAGAGTTTTACTTTAATTTGTCACCTATATATATATATATATATATATATTTCATTCCTTTGCAGGACGGTTCGTGGGTCATGTGATGTGCCGCTATATGGCTTGCGTCCTTGCCTTTTTTCAGCTCTAGGTCAAAAGTGCAGTGGGTGAGTATCTAGAGCGCTCAGCGGGAGATGAGAGGGGAGGGAATCCCTGTGTTTGTCTTTTTGTCACTGAGCTAATCAGATTGGCCTCCTTTTCTAAGAGCGCCAGGTGGGACATTTTTCAGCGTAGTCCATCTCCCCCACGCTGTTTAGACAGCTAATGCTTGGCATGTGACTACCGAATACGGCTCGCCGTCCTTCCAAACACCTGTTATCTCACTTTCTTTTACAAATGTTGGTCAATAACTGTTGTCAAGTGCTCAGCAACACACACATTCTTTTCTACACCAATAGTAGTAGTGTTTTTTTTTTTTTTTTTTTTTTTTTTTTTTTTTTTTTTTTTTTTTTTTTTTTTTTTTTTTTTTTTTTTTTTTTGCATTGCAAAAGCCTATTCTGGCAGCTTGTACTGTTTATGAAAGATGGAAATGAGTGGTGTTGTGAAATATTTATGGTTTGGCCATAGATTAGCTTCTGTCCACCTCGTAGGAATGCTGGTAAAATTGTAGGGTTGGGATATGCATGGGACACGTTCCAGAGTAAACCAGGCTGCGTGCATGATGGACGAGAGATAACACAGATGTCTGAGATCCATCGTAAAGCGACTAGTCTGAGAGATCTCAAATCATTTTAGTCATAACAGGTCCAAGCCTTCATCATGATACATTACCTCATCTCATTCTGACTTCTTAATGCACTATTAAGGATGAATGAAGATAAGTTATAGCTGATAAAGTCAAGTAGCCGAGACGAGCCTCCTAATTTCAGCAGCTGTTGCGCACAAGTCTCGAGAATTATGTGGGCTGATAAAGTGTGAAGTGCACCAGATTTGGCAGCGATGCCCAAATACTTTCCTTGTGAGCAAAAAAAAAAATCAGATTCTCAAGGACTACACCAGTTTGCAAGGATACACAGTAAGCTGATGCAAGAGCGCAATTTAATAAATTAGGTATGATGTGGTACAGTGACCAGTTCAAGCCACTGACTCGATTGATTCCTCGAGCAGATCCTGTGCCTCGCGTGGTACGTTTATTGTAATTCCCTCTCTCACAGCTTCACATTCTACCTGTAATTAGTTCCTGCTTTTAGACTTTTAACCATGCTTTCATCTTATCCTCTCATGAACGATTTCTCATTAAACGTGTACAGAGACGTTGCGGATGTGTATATTACCTTCTGGTCATTTGTAGAAGGTGAAATATGCAGTAGTCTTCCCAGACACATGCTCACAGTCTCTAAAAATGACTGAAATCACTCATTAGGGCAAGACTAAAATCAAAGAGATACACCGGCAATAATGCTGCATTCAACTGACGTTCGTAACTCGTGATAAAAAAAAATAATAATAAATAAATAAATAAATCGCCCCCTCAGCTCCTACTCGGGGAGCTTTGGACGGTCTTCTCAACCCCAAGTTCAGCAAGTGACGTCAAATCAAAATGGCTGTTCACAGAAACAACAGTAAAGAAAGTAGCACAGAGGTGTCCATGGTGTTTTCCCACTTTGTAGCTCGAATGCACAAAGGCCAGAAATGGTGTAATTCCAAGGTCCAACTTCCCACTTCTAAGGCAAGTTGAATGCAGCATAATTCCATTACCCCACCTCTCCATGTAAAACTAATCCTAATTCCTTTTTGTCCCTTTTGTTTTTTCAGTATGATTCTGATCGAGGCCTCTGTTTGCACTGATACTGTTTTTTGTGTGTGTGTGTGTGTGTGTGTGTGTGTGTGTGTGTGTGTGTGTGTGTGTGTGTGTGTGTGTGTGTGTGTGTGTAACTTCATCCCCTCGCCCTCGGCAGACTGCGGGGAGCTCTCTCTGTCGGGATACAGAGCCGATGTGGGAACGCCACTCAAATCAACACACACTGATCTACAATAATAATAACGATCAATATTGCTGCACTGTTTCCTCAGCGAGACTCTTGGCCTTACAAATACACGCCGAGAGCGAGGTTTACATTCAGGACTCTCCCTCTTTTCTGTTGTTTTTACCCCGATTCGTTCTTTGGTTCTCCAGACACCGTTGAAACCACAGATGATTTTGTGGTTCTGACAGAAACCAGGTACAGGTTGTTGTAGGGTTTGAGATGTTTGCTTTAGTAGTTTTAGCTCTTCACTCCGGAGCACTACAGCATGTTGATGACAATCAGGCATTATCAGACATCTGTTTTCTCGACTCGTCCAATCTCCAACAGCTCTGGTATGTGACTGTCTTCTCCAGGCAGAGCACAGACTTGTTGTGTAGCATTCTCTCTGTCTCAAATTATCACACTGCTAAAACGGGGAAGAGTAATTTAACCATTTTTTTCCTCATTGTTTTACTTGTGTGTGTGTGTGTGTGTGTGTGTGTGTGTGTGTGTGTGTGTGTGTTTGTTTGTTTGTTTTTGTTTTCTTTCTTTCCCTCTTTGCATGGACAGATTAGCATTTTGTTTAGCATGCCATGTAGAAACAAGGATGTGACCGGTAAGACAGTCAGCCATGTTTTTGTGGATTTTGCGCAATTTGCGTGTTTCTCAAAAGAAACAGAAAAAGAGAGCTTGAGTGATGCTAGTTGAGTTGTAGGTTTGAACATTATCATATGTTCAAGGTTTTTTTTTTTTTCCCCCTCAAATCTCAGTTTACAGCTCATGTTCAGTCTCATTTCAGTGTGGTAACGCTCAGAATGGGTTATCTAGTTCTGTTCTCTTTTTTCCCATGTTTCAGTGGCTGTGTCTCATTCCTGCATGGGTTTGGGACACCTCACTCTGCACCGCCTGCTTCCTCCCACGTCTGGCCTTGTTTTCCTCTTCCTGCCTCCCTGTGGTGGACGGCCCAAAGACACGGCTGCTCACACACTCCTGGTGTTCAGAAATAGCTGCTGGCTTAATAATAATAATAATAATAATAATAATAATAATAAAAATAATATAAATGTAAATTTATTATTATTAATAATAATCATCATCATCGTCATCATTATTGTTATTATTCATTTAATTCAAACAAATTTTACAGACATAACAGAAGTAAAACTAGCAAAGACAAAATACAAGACGCACGCAAACAAGCACATACACGCAAACACACACAGAAAACACCAAGGTCTGGGCTAAATGCAGAAAGAGTGATTTTTTTTTTCTGTGTGTCGGTGTGTGCGTCCGTTAATAGCTTTTTTTTTTTTTTCGATAGCACGACTCATTGAGTGAAGCTCTGCTGACTAAAGGATGAGCAACAGAGCAGCACGCTAAAAATGCAAGCCATTACTTACGCGCGCACACACGCACACAAAGGATGGGAGTAGTATGAACTTTCTTCCCTCCACTTCCACAGAAACTCCTGAGTGAATCCAGGCTGCTGTTGCTCTTTATATAATCAGGCCTGACTGAGAGAAACGGGGGATTTGACGTCGCATGGTGTATTTATTGTCTTTCTGTCATTTTTAGCAAAAAAGAGCCTTTTCTGAGGTTGACCTTTGACCCAGCAGTATTTTTTCCTGCTTTCATTGAGACCCAGTGAGCAAATATCACATCCATCAGACTAACAGGTGTTCCATCATGAGGTGCTGTTTTTCAGAACTGTTTTACAGTTTGGTACTTAAACAGAAAAGGTGCCCTCTTACTGAAAGTGAGTGTGTGTGAGTGTGTGTGAGTGTGTGTGAGTGTGTGTGAGTGTGTGTGAGTGTGTGTGAGTGTGTGTGAGTGTGTGTGAGTGTGTGTGAGTGTGTGTGAGTGTGTGTGAGTGTGTGTGAGTGTGTGTGAGTGTGTGCGCACGCGTGCTCATGTGCGCACACGTGTGTTAAGCGTGAACACAAAGGCTGCTGTAAATGTGCAGTGTGTTACAGGTTCAATGGGTTTAACCTTGCCCTGGCACCTGACACACACACACACACACACACACACACACACACACACACACACACACACGGACTCTGATAAACCCAGTCTGGACCCTCGCTCTCACAGGAAGAGAGCTGGAATGATTTAATCTAAAATCCTCCAGAGAACACTGACGTATTTTTTGTGGAGCTCATAGCAAATCTGATACACCGGTTTGCAGCTCCCACCAATTTATCCTGGCATGGACCAGTGTTTTGTCACCGTCTATGTTGTGCAGCTTCATCATCAACATAATGGATGGTGTGTGACGGAGGGCAGCCGTGACTGTGTGTGAGATTCAGGTCGATGTCCTGCCAACAGCAAAGCACTGCTTACGTCCAGATCAGTGCAAAATGTCTTAAAATAAAGAGTTGTAGGAATGCACACAGTGATAACATTCAGAAATACGTTATTAGAGGTTCATCATTTATCTGGTTAGGGTCACTGTGGATCCAGAGTCTATCCCAGGAACACCGGGAGTGAAGAGGGAATTAGACGTGGGCCGTAATCAGATATCGGTTATGCTGATGGTTGACACATGACCCGATGCTGCGATAATCAGCCGTTCTGCGTGAGGGGGAAAAGAAGTGATAGTAGTGTTTTTGCATGGAAAAGTGCTGCCTGGAGAACATTTTTTATTGACATTGGGGGGAAAAAAAAGCCAGGGACAATCCAAGATCTTTTGGAAGGCCCGAAAGGCCAAGAATTATTAATTTAAATTTTTGATAGTTTTTGTGTCTTGTCTTGATATCAAGACTTCTTTTTCCTTGTGATCTCGCATAAAATCTAAACTTAAAGGTTGTTTTTTAAATATCAGATTTTTTCTCATGATGTCGAAATGCATGACTAGGCAGCCATGCTGCACATCATGAATGAGGGCATTTGTTTTTACTTTAATCATGGACTGACACAAGAGGAAATATGTGTTTATCAGTGCTACAGTTTCCAAATCAGTGTCTGTCATTTGGGCATGCGACGTGTACGTGTGATCAGTTTCAGTGACGGCAAAGCTGAGGAACCAAGGAACATCTCCCCGGCTATCACTTGATGTTTGAGAGATGCTGCATAAATGTTGTGCTGCTCACGGGACATTTTTTACCATCATCCAAATCTTCAGAAATAGGATGCGATTACTGTCGAATCGCCATAATACCAACACATGGAAGTGTGCCACTGGTCAAAACGATGCAATGCTAGCATGGTGCTGCTACATGATCTCGGAAAACAAATTTTCTTATCTTGAGATCACGAGGAAAATAAATTATGATCTAAGATAATAGTACAGAAGAAAAAGAACACCTGGCCTTTCTGGACTCTTTAAAGTGCTTCTCTGCAGCACCAGTGTCATCACGCCTGCCGTCCGTCAGCACCCTCATCTGTGTCGCTGTGTCCATACTGCGCGTGCACATGGAGCTCATTTTCCTACAGCTCGCAGGTCTGGGCTTCTCATTTCCATTCAGCAGGGAGAACATGCAAAATTCCACACAGACAGTAACCTGAGCTCAGGATCATAAAATGTCCACAAAGTAACTGTGCAAGCACTTCATTTCTGCATCCTGAGCAAACATCGAGAGCTGAAGCTATTGAAATTTGTTCATCATTAGCGTCATCGGTTTTAACTGTTACACTAATGTGCTGTACATTCCAGTCAGATGCGTAACACATGATTGAAAGGAGCACAGTAATGGTATTAATCGTCAATCAGAGGATTTTTTTTTTTTTTTATTAATCAGAATGAAATGAAAAAATGATTAAAAAGGAATTTCCTAAGGACAGCTGTTGGGCAACACAACACTAGAGATGCTGCTGTCTGTGTTTTTTTTTATTTATTTCTTTATTTTTTTCATTTGGTGTCATTTTAGGTGATATGGCAAGGATATGTTTTAATGCTTTGTAAGTATGATGCGTTTAGTTTGGCTGTGATTTGCTTTCATGCTATTGCATCAGAATAGTTGAACCATAATGTTGAAAAATAATCTTTTATCCAGCATTTTACAGAAATGTAAACTAAATAATGAGGAAAATGGATACCAAAATAATAGATTTTAACGTACAGTGTTCAAGCTCTAACACTATAGGTTTGGTCATGTGTCTAAATACATAGAACACACACACTGTCAGTGAAGAAATATAAACTGACAATTATTTTACTTTTTCCTCTGGTCCCTGTGTGATTGTATAATCTGATTATTTTAATTTCCTGCCAATTATTTTCATATTAGACCTATATAGTGTGGAGAAATGTCTCCAGAACCAACATGAACAAGAACGAGATTTGCACATCTCTCATTTCACATTTTGTAATTCAAGGAATAGGTCGATCTTTACCATACTGAGGCACAAAAAAAAGGCACAGTGCCGGAATTAATAATGATGATGATAAAGAAATATCTCGCGGCTGCTCTCAGCATGACGAAGCGATGACTCTGAGATGCCTCAGAGATTCTCTCCAGCGTTGGTACCGTCTCCGCGTTCCACACCGCTTTTATCCAAAGAAGAGCTGCTGCGGCTGTCGTGTCACACAATGCTCTTTTTGTTTTTTTTTTGTGAGTGTGTTGGGCAGGATGATGTGTATGAAAGCGTGTGGAGGGTCTCATTAGCTGGGAGACTCATGAATCATCTGAATGGGCTTCATTCTTCTCAGCTCTTTATGACTCTCCGAGTAGAGAAAGTGCTAGATCACTATTCAGCTATGTCCTCCACTCCCACTTCCTGCTGCACTGCTGCATGTGTCGGCCGCATCTGTGTATAAGTCTCTCTCGATATTCCAGACGTAATGCCCAACAGCTGCACCACAGCTGTATAATGTAACCGCGCAGGACAACTGTGGACGATGCACATTACTATGGGTGGACTGGGAATTTATGGGCTGGACGGACCTGCCAAACTTCATACATTTTTCTTAGGAGCTCTGCATTTTAACATTGGAGTTCTCACTCAGAACACACCAAAAGTGTAGGCCTCCTTTTTTTGTTTTTTTTTAAATTAATTTATTTATTTTCTCTTCTCCAAGTGCCATATGAAGACCCTCAAGACACGTCAGTACCATGTTTTACGGTCTGAACTCATCTCACAAACAAGACCTGCAAAAGATGATGAGTGAACCTGTTTCCATCAGCTTTGGTCATTTGAAAATTCAGAAACTAACGTAAACGTGATTAGGGAGAAAAAATGTCGAGGAGTGCACGGCTGTTTGTCACCTGTGTACGGAAAGAAAAGGCCGCCGAAACAGCAGCATAATGGAGAACTTTGACGTTCATGTATTCATCTTGCATATCTGCTTTTACATGTTACAGGAGAAACACGTGAAAAAAATGTTCTCGTACTTTGTCTAACGTATGTCTGATTCGTGTTAACCGGACTTTGTGTCTGAAAAAAATGTAATTTTATCAGACATTGGGAATTTTTAACGGTCAAAAACAGGTATTTACCATTTAAGTCAGACAGACAGACACAGATCTGTCTGTCTGTCTGTCTGTCTGTCATTTGCTTGATGTGTCTTGTGTGTCTCATCTTCCCAGCAGTAATGGTCAGTCTTCTTATTGAAGCAACTGGAACAAGATGGAGCTTTGTTTTTTTTTTTTTTTTTGGTTTACAGGTCTCCAAGCAGTCTATGTGATTTCTGAAAGAGTTGGTGTCTTCTTGTAGTTCTTTAATGAATTACTGCTCATGAAAAAAATGTGCCAATCTGTCTGTCACCCTCGTCAGTAAACTGTCAGAGTATCAAGTGTGACCTTCGTCTGCATGAATTGACTTGTATTTTCTTGGTGGCCATCTTTAACTGTGTTGCTGTACATGAGGTAGGCATTTTCTGATCAGAGACGTACTTCTTAGTGAATATACAGTACATTAGTTCATTACTATAATCGGACGTAAAATTGCTTCTTTTTTTTTTTTATTAAATCGTTTTCAAAAATCAGAGCATACCAATAGTAAAACCGTTTCTTCAGTAAAACAGTAGATTAAAAAAATGAATGCATAGGTTTAGATATTTGGATTGAGCAGAGAAGACCGGTCTGTTCCTCTGAGTGGGCTTGCAGAAGCTGCTCTTCCTCTGCTCTCTGTAGCTCTCTCCAGAGAAAAGAGAAGCCCCTAAGTTTGCTCCAGTTACAGTGCCTCGAGGAAACACTATGCCATTGTGTGCTGTGGAATGCACTTGCAACTTTGGGCCCAAAAAAAAAAAAGAGCCTCTGCTTGATTTGACTCCATCATTGTTTATTATTCCCTCACTCTTCATACCGTCAAGCTTGATCTGCTTTGTCGAGCTTTATATAGACTGTGTGTAGGATTAGGAGAATGGAAATTCTGCTGTAGACTCCTGTAGATGACGCCTCTCATTCATTTAACTCCCTTAATTACTTTACATAACAAGAGTCAAGAGTTCACGCCTGCATCAAAGACTTTGGTTTTGTTCTCGGTCACATGGGTCATTTGAAACTTTGTAACCGGAGCCTGCAAACAAATCATTGTATAGTGAGAAAACTGGAAAGTCGTTCTAGTTAAAGTGAAACTAAACCATCCTGACAGCTTGACCTGCGACTGGAAAGCATTCTGAATTGGATAAGCCACTGGGACTGGAAATGTCACCTGTACTGGGCTGTTGACAATATGATTTGTGTCTCCGCCCTCCCTGCTTGTGGCTTCACACACAAAAGAGGCTCACCAGTAGCGCTGTGGTGCCAGAATTTTAAAAACATCCCGTCTTAAAACTTATAACCCCCTGACTCGTGTGGATGAATATACACTATATAGCCACAGGTTTGTGGACACCTGACCAGTCACACTCGTGTTTGCTTGTTGAACGGCTTTGCACTTGATTTTGGCGTGTGTCTGTGGGGATCTGCCCATTCAGCCACAAGAACATTAGTGAGGTCAGGCACTGATGTGGGATGAGAGAGGCTGGCATGCATTTGGTGTTCCAGTTCATCCCAAAATTGTTCAATGGGGTTGAAGTCAGGGCTCTGGGCAGGCCACTTGAGTTCTTCCACTCCAACCTTGGCAAACCATGTCTTCATGGAGCTCGTTTTGTACACAGGGGCATTGTCATGCTGGAACAGGTTTGGGCCTCTTAGTTCCAGTAAAAGGGGAATTCTTAATGCTACAGTATACAAAGACATCCTATAGAATTGTGCACTTCAAACTTTGTGGCAACAGTTTGGGGAAGAACCACATAAACGTGTGGTTATCAGGTGTCTGCAAACTTTTGGCCATAGAGTGTACAGCACCATGGCATCACTAACCTGGTGCCTGGACCAAGCAGATTTCACATCGTATCTGGGCTCTTTAGACAGCAAGATGAAGAACTCGGCTTTACATGTTACAAAGACTGTCCTGAAGACTTTCTTCTCAAGGAAAACTGTTAAAGTGCACTGCAGACTCCTTTCCGAAAATATTAAATACACGTCTTCTTACAGAAATGTCACTGTATCAACTGTTCTACTTTTTTATTGGTTAAATTACCAGATGTTCTTTTATTGTACTTCCATTTATTGTACTTTGGATTATGTAGCACTGCGGTGACTCATTTATATAAACCTGTGATTTGGCCTGCAGCCAGAACTACTGCCAGAGCTGCTGTTAGAGGAAATGAATCAACACCCTCTGACCAATCAGATTTAAAAATTCACCAGCATTGTGGTATAAACCGAGATACTGACCCATGGTAAGCTTGCTGTGACCAATAATAAATAAATGCCCCAGGTTGTTTAAACCTGGAATTAAAAAGTAAAATAAATTAATTAGATGTAATATAATTCACATTGACTTTAGCAAACCTGATTATTATATTAAAAAGTGAATATATTAGTCTGTTATTCTGTTTAATAAATATGTCCAGTCTTCTCTGCCAAGTTGTGCTTCAAGGTTTTAGCTTGAAATACTATTAAAATGATCAAATTATGCACATATACAGGTCAAGCGGTTACTACAGTGTACGTACATTAGCATGTAAAGAAAAGCAAATGGATTTCCGTCTCCTTGGATGATTTCCAGGACAGATTTCCTTTTTTGCCTTATGAAATGTCCTGTTTTTATAAGAAAGACAGATGCGTCTGTACAACATAAATCCCTGCTTTTTTTTTTTTCCTGACAAATAATACTTGGTGTCTTTCCATCCAATTTTTTTTTTTTTCATAATTTTAATCAATTTGTTTCAGAAAAAAGTTTTTTCTTGTTACTCTTATGTTAATGTCCGTCATTATTCAGCAGCTTGTAAAATAGCACTTGATCCAGCACATCCTATTATTTTGATGATTTTTTTTTTTTTTAATGAAGCAATGAGATACTAAACTGGGGTCATGAAATAATGTGTGTATGGAATGTAGGTTGGTTTTATCATTTAATTCGTGATTTGGAGTTGGCAAATTAATAAAATAATGCTAGTTTTGTTGTTAATTCACTGTAAAGAAAACATGCTGACAGTTTGAAGGATAAGCTGACCAAGCACTCATCTGCTACACATTAAGTAAGTGATGTTCATAATTTTATCCATGAAAAATTTGCTCCTCATTGTCTTTGATTATGATGCTGCTTCCTCTGAGGTCTGTGCAAAATAAATAAATAAATAAATGAATGAATAAATAAATAAAAATAAAAAAGTGCCAAGGGACAGTACTGTTAAATTCATAAATTTCACACAATTAATTAATATTGGCCTCAAATGATGGGGTGTGTGTGTGTATATGTATGTATGTATGTGTGTGTATGTGTATATGTGTGTGTGTGTGTGTGTGTGTGTGTGTGTGTGTGTATATGTGTGTGTGTGTGTGTGTATGTATGTATGTATGTATGTATGTGTATGTGTGTGTGTGTATTTATAGCCCAAGAAAATAAATTTCAGCATCGCATTATATTGTGGTTACATCAAACTGTTAGACAGTGGCATGGGACTTTATACTCTCAAGTTGATATCATGCAAGAAAAATGGGATTAAGTCCGTGGTCAGTATCGCATGGTACTGAGACACGCCTTTGCCTTGAGTTTGCAAATCACACTGAACATCTGAATAGTGCTTAAGTCTGTATTTACGTGTGAATACTGATATGCACATGATATGTGTCTGTGTATTAAATCCTCCCTACTCTTGCACATAAAAAAAAGACTCTGAATGCAGTCTTATATCGTTTGTTCTATTATCTCTTTCCTCGGATATGGACAGGAATATTCTTACAGTGTAAGGTCAGACGAGAACGTTGGCCCTGAATAAGATGACAGGTCTTGTGTTTGCATGAAGTGCATGTGTAAGATGCCAGGAATGTTTGAATACTTGAGTCAGAGGAAGAGAATGAATGAAGTGATGGACAGGAAGGATATGTCATGGACGGTGAGGTGGGCCCAAGCGCTGACTCAACTCCTCACCACATGCACAGCTTTCTGAATGAAGCCAGGACCGATAAGGGACTGGAATAGGCCGAGATAGAGGATGTTTCCTGATGCGGTCAGCTTTACTGAAGTGCCATCCTGTGCTCTTTCAATCACGATTACGCCAAGGGTTTTCTCCAGAGATGGAGCTGCTGGCTTGGTAGCCAAAATCACTCTCAGAAGCTGTTAGAGATTCATAGGAAGACATCGGCGCAAGAAGTAAGAAAACAGTTTTAACCCTTACATGACCTTAAATATTTGAAACAGATTTTAAGATTAAAACTTAAATTAAAACATGTATAAAGTTGCTGAAAATAATTTCCTATTCCACATTTGATCCTGTTCCAGTTATTTTCCCTGCATCCGAGTGATTCACTCTTGGTTGCTGACGGCAGTTTGACTTTCCGCCCCGTCTGCTTTAATACCTAAAGGCTAGCATGAAATGAAACATACCTCACATATCCAGCTCATCTAGACAGTTTACATGGCAAATAATTACTTTCCCTGAGACTGACTTTCCTTTTTGGATCCGTTACTAATTGCTCTGAGGCACCGCAGCTTAAACATGGAGCTCTGTTTTAACTCGAGTCTGCGCTTTCAAGACCCTGAAGCTGTTTCTCTCTCCGTTCCCTCTGCCTCACATCATTTAATCTTTCTGTTCTAGCTCTTTGCTCATTAGGTCAGTAGTTATTAGTTGACCCTAATGTGGAGCTGAAATAATTAATTAATCTTGTTGTAATTGGACGTTGTTTGATATCATATTCGTGCACCAGATAAATTCTGATTAGGCCGCATCCATTGCTTCTGGCGTTGGTCAGTACTATGGAAATTTGTTTTGGCCCAAGATGTGTTTGCGTGCAAAGAGCCTCGGATAAATAGTTAGCGTCGGATGTGTATATCGGATGTGTAATGTTTTATTCCGGGCGGAGGTTTAATTGCATCCAGAGGCTGGTGCTAAAGCTGGGAGCTTTCTTTCCTTTATTTAATTTGTTTAAGTACACAGCAGTTTGTGCTGCTGTTTTAGAGATTTATACTTTCCACCTTTCTCACTTTCTATGAATGTTTCAGCTTAAAACCTCTCTTTAAATATTTGGATGAGGATGGACTTGGTGTTTGATCATACTTGGAGTTCACATAAAAGAACATTTAGCAAGGAGGTTTTGCTATACATTTAATTGTGCATTATAATGGACGCACGTTCGAGTTGTTGAATGTATCTTTTTTTTTTTTTTTTATAAATGTATTATGTTTATAAGCCAATAATTTTATATGTCCACAGACAACCTTAAAAATCTTAAGCATCGACAGAAAATTTCGAAGGCCGTCCGTCATTTAACAAATACAATTTGCAAAGTAAGGCATTTAATCTAGGTTTATATGGTATTCTTCATCTTCTACCATAGAACATTAAACCGTTCTAACTGTTCTAATGGCCAAAAGGCCCTTTGCATGTGCTCATTCACTAGCAGAACTGCATGCTTCCGTGTTTTACGAACACAGAAGCATATGTAGTAGCGTTTAGAACTTCTGCTGAGAGAGTGAACGATGGCAGCAAATCGCTTGCAATCACTGCAGTAAATGCACAAATAATTCAAGCAAACATCCATACTTGGGCTTTCACTGATTGTTCTACCGTGAGAAAGAAATGGCATTGTGCTATTCGCCAGGATAGCTTAAATGAACTAGATAGCCAGCCAAGTGTGAAAAATGTAGCTAGCTATTTACTGCTTACTTTAATTGGGAATATACCATTAATAGACTGTTCAGATTCTGTCACTCATGCGTTTCAGTGCCTAAACATTATTCAAAGTGGCAATGGGAACATTCCTATTCGATATGATGGCACAGTCATTGTGAGAACGGCCTCAATTGTTCATTTGGCAAATGTTTAAAAAAGGGGGTGGGGGTGAAAGACAGATAAAAAGAGACTTTGATGAAATTTTTACAATTCTGTCAGTGTAATGATTTACTGTAATGCAACCCCTGACATAGTCATGCTGGAATATATAAACAGAAATATCCTAGTTTTAATGCCCTGTTTAATAGATAGTTAGGTCAAGAATATGATTATGGCTCTCTACATGGGGTATAACATTATAGTATTGTTGAATCTACATAGTGTGTGCCACAGCAGTGAAGCGATTAACATTTCTGCCTGCACAGATTCTGATCTCGGGTTACCGTCTAATTTGGGGTTTCACCTGTTCTCCTGGATTTCCTCAGGGTTCTCCAGTTTCCTCCCACCTCCCAAAAAACGTGGCCTTGGGTGCAATGGCTATGTTTAATTGCACCTAAGTGTGCATGCATGTATGATCATGGTGCCCTGTGATGGACAGGGTGTATTCCCACCAGAGTTCCCAGTGGGATACATACAGTTCCCTGTCTGTTTTGCCTCTGGTCTAAGCCTCAGTCGTACGATTGCTGTTCATATTCTGTACAGGTTAAAGTAACTGTCATAATCCCTTTTTGGTATTAAGCCAGGTTCGAGCACTGCTTTAATTTGGCCTGAAGGTATGTTGACACAAATCCAAGAAAAGCACTTCCATAATTTCAGGGGCCATTTATAGGATCACTCTGTGAGTAATGGTAAAGTACTGTGGGAATGCAGTCCTCCCTCGTGGCTCACACGCCTATAGCTCTTCTTCCTTTCTGAACTACTTGCGTCCAAGATGCTGTCAGTAGATGAACGGAGCTTCACTGTGGCAGGCAGGACGGTGACGCTGATTATTAACCTTCAGCCATGTTCCCAAAACGACGCCAGGACAACGCGTCCAGATCAGGACACTTTGTGTGGGGATTTCAGCGACACACTCATCACACGTGACGATGGTTATGCGGTCAGCACAGGGCTGTTTTTTTGTACCTCTGGTGAGCTGTTGCAGATTATTGGGCTCGTGGGAATGATGGCCAGTTCTCTGCTCTCCTTGCCATGAAAAAGCCCTCTGCTTTTACTCTACTAAACATTCCCTCGTGTTCAGCGCTTAGAAGACTTATGACCGCCATATTTCAGCATTTAATCATTTTACGTGTGTCCGTCCCTGCCCAGGCCCACCCCATCACATTGTACTTGCAGAACTGATGGACTCACTGCTCCACTTTCTTCTTCACACCTTTTTACTCTGGACAAAAACTGCAGCTGCTCTAGCACTGTGATGGGATTTTAGATTTATGAAGACAGATACGAAGCCAGCCAAGCCAGAGCTGTCTGCATGTGTAGGTCCCTGTAATAAAAAAATAAAAATAAAAAAAAAAGTCTGTTCCAGCCTAGGATGAGTTCACATACTCCAGGTGGATGTGCAGACAATATTTCAATGGCTGCCACAAGAAAATTGATTACTGTTGAACCAAAAAGCACCTTGAGTGATCCAGTGATCATTTCTTTTTTAAACCCCAAACCCCTCTGCATTTTCAGTCAGGACTTTGACGGACAGAAAGCACATCGCTGTCTTCTGCTTGCTTAAACACGCTGTGGTTGACATCTTAATTGCTGAATTGGCCGTCCGTGTGACCCATTTCCCCCTGGAGGTGTTTGCCAAGCTGTGTTGATGACAAAGTCTTCAAGCCTCTATTAATATGTCTCACTCACACACACACACACACACACACACACACACACACACACACACACACACACACACACAGAGCTGTGCAACATCCACTTTATGTTTGGCTTCTTCAGTCCTTTCCAAAGAGAGAGCTATATATTTAGTTTGTCAGGCTAAATCCGGCAGCCATCTGTACTATAATCTCTGTGTTTGACGTAACCTTTTCTGGACATCTCTCCTCTGCTGGAGGAGATGACTTAACTCCACTTTTTTTTCAGATGTGTCACACTGTGTGTGGAGAGAGAGTGTGTCTGCGTTGGCAAGCCACAAAACCCTGGGTCTGGAATCAGAACTGGGTGGTGGAAATCCCTTGTGTGCGATCCATTGCATCAGCGAGTGTATGATCGCCTGGTTGGTGGGAGGGAAGGGAGTGGACCGGCCATTCTCCAGACGGACAGAGGCAGCCCAGAGCGACCCACGGAGGAATTTGTTTACTTGTGGTGCAGCTACAAATAACTGTGGCGTTTATACACCGAAGGTCTGCTTCCCATTCCAGGCAGCTATACAATGCAAACAGGCCAAAGAGGAAGGCGTGGTGGAGTCGCAGATCATATTTTGGTGGTCCAGTCATCATCAGATGCCATCTGACCACAGGTTTTTTTTTTTTTTTTTTTTAAGATGGATTTCAGGCAGAAATTCCTCAAGACACATTTGACTGAAAAAGCACTTGTAAACATCATTAAAAAAAACCTGCACACACATAAAACTCTGCAAAAGAACAGCTGTTACTATGTGACCCTTACTATGTTGATATAGGAAACACCTGAAAACTATACTTTCTAACTTTCTTTTTAGACTGTAGCAGCAGTCAGAACCAATGCAAATAAAATTCTCATGGCAAAAAAAGTGAATTTGCCAAAGGAGAAAGGTAACAGGACATGAAAGACGCAAACTTGCTTCTCGTAGCGGTTGCTTGTGGTTCACTCTGATTTTCTTTGACCTCTCATGAATCATGATCGGGTTTGTGATCTGTTAGAAGACAAGAGGCAGGGCTGTGGTCTGCTGTCTGACAAAAGCGCAGAGCAGAACGTGCTGTTTATGATTTATGTTGTTAGCATGGAGGCGTTTCTGTGGTAAAATCCTGTTTTTGTTTTCTGTCTGCCTGTAGAATTTTCATGTTTGAATATACAGCAGGTCACATTTTTTACTGTACTGCCTGACTGATTTTCAAAACATTTTGTGCAAACATTTTGTTCATCCTTAAGGTTTTCAGTG
>CM040985.1:4772382-4784623 GCA_022985145.1 Pangasius djambal | reverse complement strand
TTTTTTTTTTTTTTTTTTTTAAATAGCGGTTTCTTTTTTGGTCACTGTGTTTTGTAGATCCTCTTAAACTGCACACACGTGAAGCCCAAAACAAGTATACACAGTACATCTAGTGTGCAAACCTCTCACCCGAATATTTGTAGTGTGTACACTCTGGGTCAGTTCTTAGGCTATCAGGTAGCAAACACTGACAAGATTGAACATGGAGTTGATAAGTAAGAGTACAAACACACTCTTATTTGCATTGGGAGTGGTTTTTGCCAGCTCCACTTGTTGACTTAGCCTCACAGTAGCCACTTTGCCAGCCCTCTGAACCATCCTGATAGAGTTCAGCTGCTCCTGTGAACTTGACCTCTGACCTCAGAATGAGTATCTTGTGCATTAAGGGTTAAACTGTGAACTGCATGACAGCTTTCTGTAATAATGAGACCACAGGGTCTGGAGCTTATTCTGTTAAGTTCTCATGCAGAAAATCAGTGACCAAAAAAGCTTTGTGTTGGTGTGTGTTTGCCTATTTTTAGTCATACAGTAATTCCACAGTTGTGAATGCAGACACAATATGCTTATTTTAATCAAATTTTGACCAAAAGGTAAGTGCTTCCATCACCCTCCTACCTCTCCAAGTTTCATTTACAGTCTTGCGAAAGCTCGCTGCGTGCCCTTGAGCGAGTATGGAATGTTATTAATATCAGTGGAAATAAGGACCCTGGTGAATTTCAGCTCCGTGCCAAAATATTAATCCTCTGAATGCAAGCAATTCTGTAATAGCTGTCTTGCCACTTCGAGCTTAAACCCTAAAACACCTTCCTGTATCCATGAGTTTGTTGTGTTTGGAAAGCCTAGTGACAGTTAACATGAGAAATTGCCCCTTCTACAGTTCCTACACTGGAAACATGAACGCTAACAGGCAGGGTCCTGGTCTAAGCGCGGCACCGATTATGTTTCTCAGCTATTGCATTTCCGTTGCTCTGGTATGCCGCAATTATTGGATCAATGGCCGAGTAGGAGATGAAGGAGGCGCTGTCTCATTACAGGGCGGACGTTGTGTAAATGCGCTTGTGTTTTCGCGAGCAGGTAGATTCTCTCAATGCCAGCTCAAGAATTCTGCTGTCAGTGACAGTTTTCCTCATGCACACACTCTCCCTCCGAGTCTCAATACCTCCCACACCGTTTACTATCAAGACCGGGAGGAAAGGGAGCACTAACCGACATCCAAAATGAGGTGTATCTTTATGATTAATCCAAGCCTAACAAGTTTAAAAGACAGCACCAATCTCCATTCATTGACTCCTACGAACTTGAATTTCTGCTATGTCTGGGCTCAGAGCCATTACATTTCAAACGCCGTTAAACATGTGCTACTTCTAAATGGCCCTGAATTTATACTCTTTTCTTATTTAGATTACCTGCTCCTTTGCTGTAGGCCCAGCATGCATCATGCTGCTGCTCAGCTCCATTTCATTCAATGTATTAAGTAATAAATTGCTGCTACCCTTATTGCCTTTGCACATGTGCCAGATTTCCCACTAACGCACTCTAAATTTTCCACTGCATGGGCAGAACTTGCGTATGCTGCTATTCACCAGGCCCCTTATTTCCAACCCGGAAAATGCCTGGTTTAACCAAATTTCATAATGACACGGTGTTTCGAGTCACTCGGCTTAACTCTGTGTCAGAGCTGAGAAAAACGTCAAGCAGCTTCGCATTCACACGTGTGATTATTACTGTTTATCACTGGGTGGTTTATATCAGTAGTGGAGTTTCCATCCATCTGTTTTTATCCCCTGACTGAGCAGGATACCATTTACGGTCACCGTTATCCTTTTTCTTTATTGAGTAATACGTTCCCTGCAAAAATTGTATTACTATGCATTAGAAATGGCTTCCAACTAACAAAATTCTCAAGAACAGAAGTTTGTGCACACACAAGTAATCTTGCATAAAAATGATTGCTCTCGCAATGTGCTGTGTGAACCGGTTGTAATCTGGAGAAGTAGGCTTTACTTCTTCTTAGAGTGTATTTATCCAACATTAAAATCCTTAACTTGCAGTGCTCCAAGTTTTAAAAAAAAAAAAAAAAAAAAAAAGTCCGTTAAATAAGAATAAGTAGAGGTAAGTGAAAAATACAGTACAATACCGGTTATAAAATAAGTAAATATATAAAGTAAATACGGAAGAAATATAAAAAGTTAAAATAGAAAAATACAAAATAAATACAGAGGTACAATTATTGTGTGTGTGTGTAATATATATATATATATATATATATATATATATATATATATATATATATATATATATATATATATATATAATTAATAAATACTAGAATAGTACTTTAAACTGTTATACTAAAAAAAAAAAATCTGGTAATAGCAGTGAGTAAAGATATATGATGATAACAGTAATTACTTTTGTTCTGTTAATAATATATGCATACAATAAAATAATAATAATAAATGCTAATTCTATAGCTCATATTCTGAACACCGAGTTTATATCAGGTTTATATCGGTTTTTAGGAAGACGGTGATTTCTTGCTTCTTGACAAATAAAGATGAGGCAAAAACAAAGATAACAAATGAATATTCTTCAATTTCTAAACTTTTTTTTTTGTTTATCATATTTATATCAAGCTAGATATTAAATATCCTAACTACATTAAAGCGACAGCCACAATTGTTAGAATCCTTCCTCCTAATTATGAATAGTACTTATTTTAACTGATGCGAAGACAGGAAGGCAGCCTTTATTCATTTCTTTTTATTTATTTATTTTTACCTTGCATATCTTAACATAACACAGGGGATTCTAAATATAGATTGTGTATGGAAACAAAATGAAACTAGTTCATTCTGATTCATGATATTCTGATTAACTAATTTCAAACTTTAAAAAGTAGCAGTGATTTTTTTTTTTAAGCTCTAAACACTAGCAATGCTGCCTGCACCTTCCATGTTCACAGAGATCAGAGACTCAATTTTTGGTACTAGGATTAGGGTAAATTTGGAAAGGGAATAAAGTTGAATAAATGGTACAGAAGCCTGTTCCGGTCTCTCCAAGATTGTGTGACGACATCCATTGCATCTCTTAATATTATTCTGGAAACCATAGTGGATGGAAACATTCACACTTGTGGACTTTACAGCAAATCTAAAGCGCCAGACATCAGTAAAAACATTTGGATGGAAACACTTTGCGTGTTGGTGTGGGAGGCCCTGCTGGACACGCGAACGCAGCGTACACGCTGTGCATGCTTGAGTTGGAATGCAGTGTGTAGTGAAATGAAGGTGCGACGCATAACTGCACCTTCGGGGAGACCGCACATTGTGGTGAAGAGTTTAATGGCCGGTTTCTCGTTGCTTCTTGAAACCAGCAGGACTGCTTCACAGTGGAAGGAGAGGATCTGAAGCATGACTTTGAGCGTCTGCAGCTGGCCATGGAGATGGTGGGGTTCCTCCCGGCCACACGAAAACAGTGAGTCGCTCACATCTCGCATTCCTACTTACATTTGTCAACATTTATTCACGTACAGTTTTTAACTAAACTGGTTTCCCTTTTCTTTTCTTTTTTTTTTTCTTCTCCTTGCAGAATCTTTTCTCTGCTGTCAGCCATCCTTCATTTAGGCAACATCCGATATAAGAAGAAGACGTACCGGGATGACTCCATCGATATCTGCAATCCTGACGTTCTGCCCATCGTCTCAGAGCTGCTGGAGGTATAAAGACTGGCCACCTTTGCTTGTGTATTGTATATGTAGACGTGTTTTTAGAGTCAGTTTTATTCATATTTTACAGTTTTCCAATGAAGCCAGGGTGAGACTTGGTGAGACACACCATTTTATCACTGCACTTTCCCATTTCTGCCCATAGAAACACACCGTCAGTGCTGTGCTGGCTCTAAAGTTTCATTAAAGCTGACACAGAAATGGAGAGCTATCACACACACACACTCAATCGTGCTTATTTCAGGATGAAGCCAAAGCTGACCGTCTTTCCGGCTCCCCAGAATTATTGGCTCTCGAGTCAGACTCTGCAGTGATTCACAAGAAGCCGAGTGCACACTGCACAGCTTTCAGAATCGCTGAAGCATGAACACTACACGACTTTAATCACTTGTGATCAGTTTAGGGAACGTAGGGGTGTGCACACTGCATGAGCAATCAGACATTGCTCACCCACTATTAAAAGCTAAATTTTCACCTGGAGAGATCCTCGTAGAAGCACACCTGATCTCCAAAATCTCCCTTTCTCATGAAAATAAACACACAGTTATCATGTGATGTTGTGATTTCGTCACTATTTTCTATGGAAGGAATAAAAAAAGAGGAATAAGGGAGGGTTGGCTGGGTTGATGTGGACAGCGAGGATTGTCTGTTCTGCAAAGAGAACTGGTGGTATAGTGCAAAAAAAATTTATTCGAAATGCTTCCAGGAATCATGGTGATGGGAGGAGTGTCTGGAAGAAAGCTGTGAAGGATGAGAACTGGAAGTAAATGAATTCACAATAAATCACAAACGTACTATGTTCTTGATCAGATTGCTGATCTGGTCAACTCTAATTGAAGAACCTGGCCAGATTCACTGCATGGCAATATTGTGAATCTTTTTGTTTTTTTTTTTTTTTTTTAAAACAAGATTATTATGGTCTGGAAAAGCTTTTAAACATTACAGAAAGTATACATTTTCTGTCCTAAACACACATACTGCAGATATATCCAGGAGGAAAAGTATTTTAATGATATCAAAATCTAGTAATCTTTGATCATTTTTTGAAGAGGAGATACTGAATGTTAACCTAGCTCTTTGTTTTTCACTATGTTAAATCAAAGCCCTGGCGCATTACTGAAAACAAAACTCTAAAGTAACAAACTCTAAAGAAGATTACGTAGAAGCAGTGATCATGCAGTGTTCATATCTATCTGGTGCTTGACAACGCGCACAAAAAAGAAGAAATGGACCTAAAACGCCAGAAAGAAATTAATGCCAATATATCAGATTTAGTTGAGCGAGTTGGGCGAGTTGTCACCTAGGGCCAGCCAAAGACTCAGAAACAGCCCTGCAAGCAGAAATTATTTGCTTACATTTTCCATGTAGTTTTGTGGTTTTCATCCTCCATCAAGTTGAAAACGGGACAACGCATAGTCACAAAGCAGACTATAAAATAATACGGATTTAGAGCTTCATTTATACAAACCTCTTTTATAGAATTATTGAACATTCTTGGAAAATGGTACAGTTCACATATTTATTGACTTAACACATTTTATTAAGCTTCCACCATAAAACTGTTTGTTCTTTCTCAGTTCAGAGAAACGTGTCAATTCTTGTCAGTTTTTTGGCCCGTACATTACACACGCACTCTGTAAAGATAAGGCTGAAAACACCTGGAGTGTTTAAAACTGGCTTTATCTCGTTTTGTAACAGATGGAAATCAGATCACATTTTTGGAGCTATTGAAGCAGAAATTCAGAACACTACTGGGTTCAAATAACCTCGCCGACGTTCAAATCTCGTTTCTTGGGCCTTTAGGGAGGTCATAGTGCTTTTGGAAGTCAACAAAAGGGTGCGTTTGGGACCCGTGATGTGATAATTAAACATGAGTTCATAAAGTGTAGTTCCAAAAATGTGCTAACTAGCAGCTCGTGCATCTTGTTTCTCACTGTAGAATATATTTCAATACAGCTGGTGAAATTGTCAAAGGAAATTCTCTTGTCCGCTATCTCACTACATGTGTGAGGTCAACAGGCTGACCTTTGTGTCAGAGCGTAAAGGTGTTTACAGCTTCAATATAATTACCTGCTTGTTCATATTACCTAATGGCTGGCTGCCAGTTTAACATGAATTGGCTAGAAAATTAAGGATACAGGACGTGGTGTTTACTGCCGGTTCTGCAGGAAGGAACAAGACTTCAAATGCAAATTGCAAACCGCCAGCCAGCGTAACATGAGCAGCATTTCACCATCCTTGTGATGTTATTGAGCTAAAATATTGATTTGTTGTTCTGCGGGGGGGGAAAAGTCTGATTCTTAAAGTGCTTGGATT
Organism: Pangasius djambal; assembly: GCA_022985145.1. NCBI lineage: Eukaryota > Metazoa > Chordata > Actinopteri > Siluriformes > Pangasiidae > Pangasius > Pangasius djambal. The sequence continues at coordinate 4,778,580 of CM040985.1, read as the reverse complement.
TTCCTTTTGGAAAGATGTACGAGCCCTTATTGTGCTTACTGATGGATCAAAACTGACCTCTTTCATGAAAGCAGTAGCTCAGCATTTAAAGCGACCAGAATGTTGAGTTGTTCGGCTGCACTGTCACGAGCAGTCACTTCCATTTTTATTTTCAGCAAGAAGACCTTTATTGTCACATAAACAGGCTCAGTGTACAGTGAAATTATTGCCTAGTTTGTTAGGAAGCAAACTCTCTGCCACACATCCAAATATAAATGCATCATCTTGATTTTTTTTTCACAAGTCGTGCAGCGGATTTATGGGTTCTAAACAAGCTCTCATGGTGAATTAACTGAATTATACAGGGATAATCCTCATGCTCTGCATTCCAGGTGAAAGAGGAGATGTTATTCGAAGCCCTGACGACGCGGAAGACGGTGACGGTGGGAGAAAAACTCATCGTGCCCTACAAACTGGCCGAGGTGAGGACCAGACAAGCACAGACTTTTTATTTAAAAAAAATTTTTTTTTTTTAAAGTATTTATTCACACTCCTGAATTCTTCATCTGTCCTCAGCGGAGATAGAAAATTCTACACTTGGCGGTTTTTACAGCTCTTTTTCAGCCGTAGCACAGCCAAGCTCAGATTCGCAGTCTGTTAGCATCAGAATCAGATGTTGCAGCGTGTGCCAAATACAGATCTCATTCCTTATTTAGGAATTCTCCCTTCTCTCCATTTCATGTTGAAACTCCGTGACCGTGACTTTTACACACAACTGCTGAAATAGTTTTAAAGCGTAGCAGCTGCACAGTTATTTAAACTATTATTCTAAGAGAACAGCAATTATTCCTGATATCTGACAGCCTGTTTATCAGCTCCATGCATTGCTTGGTTAAAAACGCTAGATGAGACTGACAGCGCGAACTTAAAGAGAAGTGCGTAATTATGAAGATGTCTGCGTGATGTGCAACAATAACCTCCTTGAGGTGTGACGCAGCTCTAATGCTTCGATTGTATGCAGAGTTCAAGGAATGCTTATGTAAGGACAGCTTTCTATACAAATGAATAATAAGTAAAGAATGGACAGTGCATACGAGTAGTGTAAAAGGTCCCACTTTCCACTGTTCAGACACGTCGAGTTCTCAGTGTACGCAAACTTTTGTAAGATGAACCCAGGAAAGTTTTTACAGTTTATATCACAAGTAAATCTAACAAATCTTTTATAGAGTTATCTGGCTGCACAGAATTTTTTATTTTTTTATAAGCTAATTTTATTGAATATTTGATTAATATCTGTATTTGCCATGAAATAGCCATTGAAGCTGGTATGGCAATAAACTCAAATACAGTCTCTGTGTACACAAGTCGGCTGTTTTGCTGTAAATTGTAGTGATCAACCACAGAAATTAACGGATGGAGTTGTAGAGACGTTCTTTACAGAAGTTTTTTTTGTCCCATGTAATCCTATCCTGTGTCCTTTCTTTTATTTTCTTACCTCTTCTGAGGTTTTTGGAATAACAGTTGATGATGAAGTCTTTGCTGTAAGGTAAAAAATGCAGAGACTCTCCATCGATTAGCAAGAAACAGCTACACACAGCAAGAAACACGAAACTGCCTTGTTTCACAGACACTTCACAGCATATTTATAAATAAATTTATAAATGTGATAAATTAAAAAAAAAAAAAAAAAAAAGAATCATAATCTTTGGCAAATTGCTGTGGTATATAAGGAAGAAAACACTACAGGATGGGCTGTTATAGGAAAATAATCAACTTGAGGGTGGTAACTGTAAATGTGCTTTGCATCAGGCTGCATCACACCACCCTGTCATTGATTTATTTTCTTACAACAGTATACGCCCAAGTGCTTTATTTCTTATGAGCCACTGCAGCAGAATGATTTGGATAACCTCAAAGTTGCATTTGGCTTTAGCTTCGGAACCGAGATTAGCTTCGAACAGATTCAAATCATTTTCATTACTGCTGCTTTTAAAAATAAACAAGAGGCACAGCTCCTAGTGACATTCCAGCTGAAGTAGACATGCGCACACACACGCACACACACTCGCAGGATCACAGATGGCTGACTTCCCGCCTGATGCACACTTTCCATCAGGAACCTGACAGGGCTATTAAACACTCTGTAATCGACCCAGGCCTCTTTTTTTTTTTTTTTTAACCCCAGATCCTAAACCAGCTCCTCTAATAAGAGCTTTCTCTTAATAGCAGTGTATCTTATGGCTTGGGGATTGTGTTTTTCAGTAAGCAATAGTAACTGAAATATCCCTGATTTAATAAGAGTTGTTTGTGCAGTGTGATAAATTGTAATAAATTTTGCATGCACTAAGTGGGCATGTTGTGACTGATTGACCAAGAGTAACTGTATAAATGATGTCGCATGCAAATGATACTTAAATGAGGTTTTAAATGTTTCTTGCCACATTTATGGAGAATTACTCGTCTAGTATAAAGTCGATTAAAGGGAAGTGAGCCAATTCGAAATACTTTTCAAAATACTATATGAAAGCGATGTAAGCGAGCTGACATGATTAAACGTTCTGTATATGATGGAAAGTAAACCTTTTCACCGGATCTTTGTGAGGTGAAACAGAGGTTGTTGTTTTGTTTTTTTTAAAGATACAAAATGAACAGTGTGTACACAAAATTAAATGGCTTAAAATAGATAGTATGATCTGATTAGTGGACATCTAAAAAGCAATTTCCTTAATATAATCCCAAAGAGGAGTCCATATTTGCCAAAATAGATCTGATTTTATTTTTTTTTTTATCTCTGTCGTAAATTAATTTCTTAAGCGGGTGAAAGGAGGCAATTTGGCAAAGCCGTAGGTTTATCGATGAAGTCTGAGGAAATGACCATAAAAGTAAAATAGATTTAAAAAATTAAAAGTAGCACAATAAACATATGTGCTGGGGAAGATCAGAAATCATCATCCAGTTGGCTATTAATTGAATACAGTTGAGGACAAAATCCAAATTGTATATTAAAGATTTCTTGGATTATAGAATGAACTCTTTCCCAAAAATGAAAAACCGTGCCCTTGTGTGACATTTAAAACGTAGATGCAGTCGAACTGGTGGAAGGTAGATCCTATTAATGAAATGAAGATGAATTTAAGTTCCTGTGTGCCGACGGAAGTATATTTAGGAAATGTTTTTAACCAAATGGTTGAAAACACACTGGGTCTCTTCTTCAAATTCCTGTTCAAAGTCTGCTTCTCAGGTTTGACAAAGATGGCAGATGTTCATTTTTTTTACAAAATTACTTTGTTTGTTACTGTTCAATCGCTGTCAGACCCAGTGAATCAGAGGTATTTATTGTGTGGTGAATATCTAATATGCTGACGTTTACCATGTTAAAATAATAGGCATGAATGGGTTTAACCAAATATAATACCTGCCCTTCAGTTGGATTAATTTGCACACACAATTGCTGTGCCAGAAGTGACTTTTAGGTTGCAGTGAATCATAACGCCCCCAATTGCATATTCATTAAAGCAAATAAGCAGAACAGATTTTTATTTATTTATTTTTTTTTAATGGTCATTTGAAAGAGACAGTGCTTCATATACCCTGTAAATCTTTTGCAAGTTTTATCAGGTCCTTGGGTGTTTTTTTTGAACATGGACGATTTAGCAGGCCTCAGGGTTGCTGTTGTAGTGACCGTTGACTAAAGCCACAGTTTTTGCATTGACTCATCTTCAGGGAAATGAGCACGGGCCAACGGTGTGAATAAGTAGTTTACACAAATCAGATCCCTGACTGCCGTGGCTGTGTGCTCACAGCAGATTGGATTGACAGAAGCTGTGCCACGTTGAAGCGCATTAAAGCGCCTAATGATGTTAATCATGCCTCGGGGAAGTGCACAGACATGATGGATCACACCCAGTTCCTACTTTACATTAACCTCTTCACAGTGACCTACATATTTGTGCAATCTCCTTTTTTTTCAATCTTCATTAGTACAACCAGTTTAGTTAAAGTTAAGAGTAATTCCAAGACAAAATATGGTCACCATTTAATAAGAGTGTTAATTATGTTTCTCTTTCTCTGTCATACGGCTGCCTTTATTTTTAAGGCTGTGTTCAATTCTTCAGGACTTCTTCAGAAACGCTCATCTTTGATTATGCTGAGAACAGAGCGTTGATAGACAACATGCACACCCACACACACACGTCAACATACTCTGTTGCGTTTTAGAGATGTGGGACTTTAAAACTATGTAGATTTTTGCACTAATGCATGTGGACCGTTCCTGTGTAGTTACTATGTAGATAATGTCTCATTACAGGTCGGTCATGATCCATCTGCTTTTGTTTGCTTAGCATCTTACCCCAGAAAATATGCTACATGGAACTGTATAAAAGTTAGGCTTTAAAATGTCAAGATACTGTACACACACAAGCCAGACATTCTCACTAGTTCCAGCATATCTGCCTGTATACTTTATGTAACTATACCGTTATTACAGGTGCGTAAAGGAAAATTTATACCCTGAACAATCTACATATTAATCTTTATAATTAACATGTGTTCCTGAATGGTGCCCAAGATTTATTTTGAAGTGAGTTGACTTTTTTAGTCTAAGTTTCTTTAATTAACATTTCACTCTCAATGTTACCTGCTGATAGTGGTGCAGTGAGATTTAATCCTTGTTTCATCTCTGCTTAAAGAGAGCGATGCAGCAGAGCTTTATTGCTTTAGTCTGTTGAGCTCTTTCTTTTCCTCCTTTGTACACACTGTGCAATCAGATCAGCTTCCAATGCTTCAACTTTCGTGCTAATATCACTGCCAACGCCATCGTACTCGCCATCCTGTAGACTGCAACTTGCCGAGTCAAGTCTCTGCCGTAACTCAGCGCAACTGTGTCGTGTAGCTGCAGCTTCGAGTCCCGTGTTTGCGTCAATGTCCCCACTAACTGAATACTGGATTTCTCATTAATATGATGTTGAATGTCACTGGAAAATGGTGAGTGAGAAAAGGAGCTCTTGCTCTTACCTGAGCGTTATCTCTTGTGTTTTGAGATATGCGAGTGTGCTGCAGTCATTTGGCACATGACACATGGAGCCAGTATAGCACCATGTGATACTGTGTCCGTAATTGACTAAACAAAGTAACATCATGCCTGAACATCATGTTATGTACAATTCTAGACTGTTCAGTACTAACTCCAGCCTGTTTTCCTATTACAGTTAGTGTTTGAATTTTTAAAAAACCTCTTAAACCTACTAAAAGGTCTGTTTTGTGGACTGGTATTCTGGATCTTCTAAATTATTAAATACTTTTAAATGTAAGGTCTGAGTTTTCAATGTGAGACCCTGCGCAATGACAACAATCGCGCCCACCGCATGTTGTTCTGTGTAATGCTACCGTGCATGAAATCACTAAACATTTCAGTTCGACTTGGAAACCAGGTGGACAGAGATGTTTTGGCTCTGGTGTGTAATCTGTTGGACGTCACATATAATCCTCCAGATTAAATAGATACGCAAGCGAATATGCGAACAATGCCACTCGGGTAGCTACTGCACGTGCACACATACACGTGGTGAAAGTTAAGTATATTTGCGTCTTAAGTGCTCTAGCAATGATAATATCCACCTGTGATCACCGTGGCTAACTTCTCACGGAAATACAGACGAAAGTACAGCACCAACCGAGACATTGGCACCAGGCTCATTAAGCACATCACAAGTATTTCACTATAAACATATTGAATGTGCTTCAGGATAGAAGGTTTCCTTTAAGGTAAAGTGGGACCAGATATCTTTCAGTGAGACCCTGTCAGTGTGAACACAGGTCTATCAGGTTGGATCCCAAAATACATTTCATCTAAAACTGACCTACAGCAAACCAGCAGCATCCATCCAGTGTGTTTTCTGACAAACGATAAAGACCTTGGGGATGTGTGCTCTAGTATGAATGTTTTACTACAGTTTTGTTTACTGCAGTGTCTGCAGCCCAGGACGAGGCAGACATCATCACACGCACTTTTGCTGTCAGGTTTTTAACCTCATCTCTGTCTGCTGTTGCGTTTCAGGCTGGAACTGTGCGTGACTCCATGGCTAAATCTCTGTACAGCGCTCTGTTCGACTGGATCGTGTTCAGAATCAATCACGCTCTGCTCAACAACCGAGAGCTGGAGGAGTCGGCCAAGGTGAGAGATTTCATTCAGATGATGGAAGGAGAGAATGTAGAGGA
>CM040985.1:4758536-4772282 GCA_022985145.1 Pangasius djambal | reverse complement strand
CCCCCCCCCCCCCCCCCCCCCCCCCCCCCCCAAATAAAATGTTGGCAATACATCAATAAGATCTACGCTCACAAATATTTCAAAGCTAAACACTTTGACCTACTCACTTTCTTCTCAGATTTTATCCATTGGCGTCCTCGACATCTTTGGCTTTGAAGACTACGAGAACAACAGCTTTGAACAGTTCTGCATCAACTTCGCCAACGAGAGACTTCAGCATTATTTCAACCAGCACATCTTTAAGCTGGAGCAGGTGAAAGCTAAGATCTAAACTGCAGTCTTTCTCATCATCTCCTCTACCCGCACACAGCTCAGCATTACAGACTAATAACAGATTTATTGCCAGTAATTACAGCTCGAGTTGTTTTGACTGCACACAGATTGAAAATAAAGGCTTACAGTCCTACTCGAGTTAATAGCACAAACTCCGGCTTGCGTAAGTCTAAATCATTTTAATAAAATATTTTACTGGTACAACGTCATGCAGAGAGGGAATAACTTCTCATTCAGGATCTATAACACATTCTCGCTTATAATTAAATCAGTAAAAATTCAGATTTAAAGGAATGCTCAATTTTTCAATGTAGTTATAGCATACGTGCACTTAATAAATACTATATACAGTGCCTTGCAAAAGTATTCACCCCCTCCCTTGGTGTTTTTTTTTGCATTTACAACCAAGAAGTAAAATGGATTTTTATTTGGGTTTTATGCAATGGACCTAAGAAAATACTCCTCATTTTTGGAGTGGAATAAAAAAAATTAATACCTTTTTATTTAAAAAAATAAATAAATAAAAAATTTAAAACTGAAAATTTGGGGAGTACATATGTATTCACCCCCTTTGCTATGAAACTCCTAAATAAGATCTGGTCCAGCCAATTAACTTCAGAAGTCACTTAATTATTTGATTAAGGTCCACCTGTGTGCAATTGAAGTGTCACATGATCTGTCACATGATGTCAGTAAAAATACACCTGTTCTGAAAGGCCCCTGAGTCTGCAGCACCATTAAGCAAGCAACATGAAGACCAAGGAGCTCTCCAAACAGGTCAGAGACAAAGTTGTGGAGAAATATAGATCAGGGTTGGGTTATTTAAAAAAAAAAAAAACCCAAGAACAAACTTTGAACATCCCCCAGAGTACCATTAAATCCATTCTAACAGAATGGAAAGAATATGGCACCACTACAAACCTGGAGGGCAGTAATCAGAGATTCATGAAAGACACCAAAGAAGAGGAAGCTGCAAAGATCCACAGCAGAGATGAGAGTATCGGTACATAGGACCACTTTAAGTTTTTTTTTGTTTTGTGTTTTTTTTGTCTTAATTATTGCGTGTCACAATAAAAAAAATATTGTAAATAAAAAAAAAAAAAGTGGTAGGCATGTTGTGTAAATCAAATGGTACATTCCCCCAAAAAATCGATTTTAATTCCAGGTTGTAATGCAACAAAACAGTAAAAGCACTGAGTGTGAATACTTTCGCAAGGCACTGTACAAGAATTTCAACGTTTCCTCTCCTGAGAGAAGAACAGAACTCACTTATAATTGAAGTTCTTATCACTGTGGATATTTACAGACATGGAGAAATTATAAATTTATTAGCTAGCCAACCAGCCAAGTGAATGCTGTAGTGTGCTACCCAGTCCTATGTTTTGGTTGCCTAGAATCCTAACTCGCTAGCGTGAAAGTGGTAGCTAACATAATATACAGGGTGTCCCAAAAGTTGCCATTTCTTCTTAAACACGCACAGAGTCGTCTCTCGCAATCGTGATGAACTCGTATTAACACTTCTGGTGTTATGCATGTCCATCGCAACCTTGCTATGAGAATGATTTCAATACGTTCTTCTTTTGTCAAAGGCACTCTTAAAGGCTATCTGGAAAAAATGCATATATATATATAATATACACTATGTATGGAAAAAGTTTGATTAAAAAAAATGTTAATTTCCCATATATATGGAGACTACTGGGACACCCTGTAATAAAGTATGGTGAGCTAGTTAGCATGTTTGTCTTTAGCCTGTCATTATTTGTCCTGGGTTAGTCTTTAACCCCTTTTAGAGCACTTCATATTTGCACCCTCAATAGTCAGCAAGTCATTGGCCAGGTTTTGGCTATGAGCTGTGATGTTTTGTGATTTCATCACACACAAAGGTATTAGAGTCTGGACAGCAGCTGTAATTTTTCTCTCTATGTTTAACTGCAAGGTGACATGCTAACAGGAGAGTTATATGGGGTGTGAATACTTACACAAAGCACTGTATAAGCCTCAATTATAGGTGAGTTTTTAATGAAACAGGATTTCTGTTATTTTCTCAGAACAGATAAATAAGTCGTTTCTTGTATGCAGTAATCACTCCGATGCTCTGGATGGTGATTAGGTGAGAAAACGCTGAAGTATCACTTTAAGTGCTATGACAAATTACTTTTCACCACATCTCATATGTGCTGAATGGTTTACATGGTGGTTTGTCTTTCTTACAGGGCTTGTTACGGTAAATAAACTGACTTTAGTGAGATGACTAAATAAACAAGTCTCCCACAAAGACACTTAAAAAAAAAAAAAAAAAAAAAAAGACAAAGAGAAAAAGAAAAGCTCTATTGTAGCTGTCTATATCATGATTCATTTGCTCAGTGTTTGCCTGAGGTAACTACAGCCCCCACAACTCATCGTTGTAATCACCGGCTGTCAGAGTGGTGCCTTTGTGACTCACCTTTTAAAGCCTGTGTTAGGTTCAGGCTTTTATTTAGACCAAGAGAGGACACACATTACTGTCACAGCCTGATAGCACTTCCGCACATTGGTTTGCTCTCGAGAGGTGGGGAGAAGGTTTGCTCACAAATGGAGGTATTAGTGCACTACAAATTTTTATGTAATATATATAATATAATTTCTATATATTATATCTGTTCTTCATTCAGGATTATATACTGTACATTCAGAAAGTATTCAGACCCCTTCGTTTTGTAATCGACCCCTTCACATCTTGTAATCTTGCAGCCTTATGCTAAAATGCTTTAAATAATTTTTTTCACATCAGTCTATATGCCATACCCCCATAATGACAAAACAGAAACCAGATTTGTGATAACTTTGTGATAACTGCAAATTTATTAAACAGAAGAAACTGAAACATCACATTAGTATTCAGACCCCTAACTCAGTATTTAGTTGAAGCACCTTTGGCAGCGATTACAGCCTCAGGTCTTTTTAGGTATGATGCGACAAGCTTTGCACAAGATTTGGGGATTTTCTGCCATTTTTCTCTGCAGGTCCTCTCAAGCTCTGTCAGGTTGGATGGGGACTGTCAGTGGACAGCCATTTTCAGGTCTCTCCAGAGATGTTTGTTTGAGCTCAAGTCTGGGCTCTGGCTGGGCCACTCAGAGACATTCACAGAGTTGTCCTTAAGCCACTCTTGTGTTGTCTTGGCTGTGTGCTTGGGATCATTGTCCTGTTGGAAGGTGAACCTTCGGCCCACTCTGAGGTCCTGAGCACTCTGGAAACAAGTTTTCATTAAGGATATCTCTGTATTTTGCTGCGTTGAGCTTTCCTTCTACCCAGACCAGTGCCTCCAGTCGCTGCCGCTGAAAAACACCCCCACAGCAAGATGCTCCTACCACCGTGCTTCACCGTTGGGATGGTATTGCGCAGGTGATGAGTGGTGCCAGGTTTCCTCCAGACATGACGCTTGGAATTGAGGCCAAACAGTTCAAATTTTGTTTCATCAGACCAGAGAATCTTGTTTCTCACAGTCTTTGAGTCCTTTAGGAAATCCAGGAATTTGATTGCTTGCAGATTCCTGGAGCTCAATCAGAGTGACCATCAGGGGACTTGGACACCTCTCTGACCAAAGCCCTTCTCCTCTGATTGCTCAATTTGGCCAGGCGGCCAGCTACAGGAAGAGACCTGGTTGTTCCAAACTTCTTCCATTTAAGAATTATGGAGGTCAGTGTGCTCTTGGGAATCTTCAATGCAACAGAAGAATTTTTGTAGCCTTCCCCAGATCTGTGCTTCGACACAATCCTGTCACTGAGCTCTACAGGCAGTTCCTTTAACCTCATGGCTTGGTTTTTGCTCTGATACAGTTTCACCTGTTAGACCTTATATAGACGAGTGTGTGCCTAGAAACATCTCAAAAATGATCCAGAGAAATGGGATGTGATATAATGTTATATTTCAGTTTTTTCTTTTTAATAACTTAGCAGAGTTTTCAAATCTGGTTTTTGCTTTGTCATTATGGGGTATGGAGTGTAGATCGACGTGAAAAAAAATGTAAAGCATTTTAGCATAAAGCTGCACCATCAAATGTGGGGGAAAAATGCTGTAACATTTTCTGGAGTTCTCACAGAAGCTGATATTTAACCAGGAAAGACTCTATACTTTTTAATTAAACATTAGCCCGAAAGCCTGAAGGGGTGGGTGGAAAAAAAAAAATATTTCCATGATACTTGATATTTAGGTTTGCTAAGAAACGGAGAGAAAAGGAGTGAAAGAAGAAATAGTTGAGGGCTCATGAGTTGCGTAACAGAAAAATGTTCGTGTAGATGATTTTTTTTAGTAAAGCTTTAAATATGTTCATCTTTAAGTGTACTTCACTACTAATGCAGCCTTCATTTTGGACTAAAGTAATGTTGAGTCTCGCACTGCTGGTCTGGAGACAGTGGAGTGTGTCTTTTAGGCATCTGAAGTGCGTTGTGCTCGTTTAAGTGCCAGATCAGATTCGCCTCGCCTCACTGATTGCTTCCATGATTTGATCAGGCAGCAGAAATTGCCGCTGGCAGTCCACAAAAGAGCAGCTCTCTTATGCAAGGTGCCATCTTATTACAAGCCACAGACGGCATCTGACTGCGATTAGATTAGATTACGCTAATGCACTGCTTTTACAGTTCTAATACAAAGACACATTTAGGACTTGGCAATTGCATATCACATTACATTAAAGGTGTGTTTTCCCAGAAAAAGCACAAATTTAGTCTATTTTGTAGGCTAATGAGACTAAGGCTGGTTTCATAGTTGGCACGATTTGCTCAGGATTAGTTTTGGGGAGAGCGTCGTCATCGCAGGTTTGTTTGTTTTCACACAGACGAATTCTTAGATTGATTAAACAGTTTTATACCATGTGTGCTGTGTGAAAAATCTTTGCAAAATGAAAGATAATATCCATTTATTATTCCGATTAATGTTTGTCTAATTAATGTATTCTTTGGTTATTACTTTCTTTCTTCTGCTTCACATTATCATCAAAACAAAGATGAGTGCTTAAACACACTATACAATCAGGAAAGTGTTTAAATGTTTAAATGACCTAATAAAAACACAAGACAAGAAATTTAGTCAACAGAACTGACTGAAAGAATCAGTGATTATTTCCTCACTGATGTCAGCATGAACAGATATCAGTAAAGAGACTACAATGAGGCTCGTGTTTAAATGCTGCGAGTGACTTTTACCTCAGGGGTTGAGGCAGACTGTTGTGGATGATGATGATGATCAAAGCAAGAGCTCATTTCCCCATTGCAAACTTGAAAATTCTTTAAAATTTGACATCAATGTTTTTTTGTTTTTTTTTCCCCCAATGAGTAGATTAGGTTATGACTAGAAGTAGGCAGCGCATCTTTCTCCTTTTTCACTTTTAGGAATAAAGTCGATTTGAAATGTTAGAACTTTACTTGTAGTCGCGATTCATGCAAAAGAGAAACACTTCACGAACATGTCATTTTCACAAATATACTATATGACCAGAAGTATGTGGACACCTGACCTTCGCACCCATATGTGAACTGTTGCTGCAAAGTTGGAAGCACAGAATGCATAGAATGTCTTTGTACCCTGTAGCATTAAGATTATTGGAGGTTATTGTCACAGCAATGGGTGTGATGGTCAGGTGTCCACAAACATTTGGCCATATAGTGTTTATACATAGTAGAAAAAAAACTGACCACGTCTAGGGTTTTTCCAGGCCACCACTCCTTTTTTGAGGCTGAGTCTTCTCGGATTTTTAAGATTTCTTTGCTTTGTTTATATAGAACGTCTTTGGTTTTTATCTAAAGACCACAACATGCCTCTGCACTCCATTGTGAAACAGGAGGAAGTAACGTGACAAGTTCAACCAATCACATTACTGACTTACAATCACATTACTCACTGCCCAGTCTGGCCTACACTTGAGCTCACCAAAGTAAACCTCAGATGGTCATTATTCTGTGCAAAAGCACGCCCTAAATGAGTATCCATAAGCATTCTTCATATAAACTATATTATTCTACAATTATTTTGGATAGATTTGGTATTAAACAAGTGTCAGTTGTTATTATTATCTCATACATGAGTTCTTACATTCATGGCCAGTTTAGGACAAGTTTATTTGAATGTCCTTGGAAGGGGAAAAGTACCTCATGGCGCACCACCCATTTGTTCCTAGACAAACACTTGGGCATGTGACATTCTCTGCCAAGTTCCACACTTTAATTGCTCTAAAACATGAAAAATAGTGGACTCAAGTGTCAGGAATGAGTTGGCGTCTGAGTGTGTGAAGAACTCAAAGGGTTATGAGCTCTTTCAACTTCAGAAGTTTAAACACACCGTCATACTTTCACCTCAGGATGTAGCATGCCTAGATGATCACCGATGCGCTTTTTTGTACCGCTTGTATCGTTTGTGAAATATTAGACGTAGTAGCAAGAGCGGTAGCAGCAGTGGTTTAATAGGCGTGTCAGTAGTATTAGTAGTAATCATACTGCTGTGTGCTGGGGCTTGGCTCTGGGATACCCTGCCTGTTCTTCAGCTACGCCTGGCATGCATGCCATCTGCCGCCCATAAATCCAAACACACTGGAGTGGCTCTTGGAAAAGGCGGACATGCCGCACACGCTCTCATTATACCATTAATGGCAGTTTTTTCCTCCTTTTTTCACTGCCCCATTTATGGGCATGTCGTAAATGGGGTTTTATTTGCTTTCATTTGGAAGCCATTTGGGCTCATTCCTCTCGTCAGCCAAAAGAAGGCGAGAAAAAAGAAAAGCGCTGCTGGCTTGGGTTGCACTAGTTCATTAGTGACTGTGTTATTGATATATTTATGTAGGAGTATCATTAGTCATGGTATTCCATAGTATATTTTCTGAACATGTTTCATTGGAAAGAATGATCGTTTTTGTCCATTTGTTTTGATTCTTGGTTCTGGTATTACCCTACATGAGCAGTGGTTTTGCCAGGCGGGTTAAATAACCAGGTATTTTTCTAGTTTGTTCATCTAATTTTCTGCTTTTGCCTTTAACAAGGCTGAAAGATGCTACTGATTGTTATGAAACCCGCCCGGATACCCTCGTAGACTTTTACATTCTCTGAAATCCATGGAAATGGCAAAAAAAAACCCGAAATGTTAAGCATGCCTTTCATATTATTAAACCGCAGAGAGCACAGTCAGACCCGGGGAACATTTCTTCAGTCGTGGTCATGAAAACACTTGAAAACACTTTGGTGGCCTGTTGTTTTGTTGCGCTGGCTGCTGTCCAGAGATGAAAGAAATTCCTCGGCTTGGGTGGAGTTATGTGGAAGCATAACACATTGTAATAAAAACAACATAACTGTTCATTTGTATGAAATAATCTGTTTATGTGGAGTGAAATCACCTAGTGGGACAGCGCAACATGATTTGTGCATATATTAATCACGCACTATTGCTTTGGTTTCAGCATGAACTCCAAATCAAAACTCTACAAACTCTGTTCTGTGTGTGTGTGTGTGTGTGTGTGTGTGTGTGTGTGTGTGTGTAAAAGGCGTGTTAATGTTATTGTGTTTCTCCCCTCAGGAAGAGTACAGGGCAGAGGGTATCACCTGGCATAACATAGATTACATCGACAACACGGGCTGCATCAACCTCATCAGCAAGAAGCCCACAGCGCTGCTCCACCTACTGGACGAGGAGTGCAAGTGAGTGACAGAAAGAGTTTCTTCACTGAGCAAGGGTGGTCCATGACACACATCAGGCCTGAGTTTTAAAAAAAAAAAAAAAAAAAAGAAAGAAAGAAAAAAAAAAGACCTGCCATGCTCCTGGTTCACTTCAACTAGATTTTGAAACCTGAGCTGACATTTTGTTCACTGTTAAGAAAAGAAACTGTCATTTTTGCGCCACTATTTTTATTGTTCCACCATCAAGGAAACCTCTTAAAATAGCTTGAAATCTGACACGGTGGTTTTCATAGTTCAGCTCTCATGGCACATTCTTCCTCTTCCTGTAGCCGTTGCTTTTCTGTTGAAGTATTGGCAGCAGCTCTCGTTCCCCTCAAGGCTAAAGGAACTGGGCATGTTAATCATATTCCTGCATCTCATTCCCTTTCTTTCTCTCTCCACTTGTTACTGTCTTTCTCTCCCTGAATTCCAGCTTCCTTTCACAATTAGCCTCATTGTGTAAATGACACAAAAGGTTACTAATAATCAGTGATATAACATTTAGCACAGCCATATTCTTTTGAAACTTTGTCTGTTGTTGCTTCTTGTATTTCATTCCTTACATAATGTTCAGGGCGTCGAGCTTTTTAAATGTGATCTTTTGCAGCGTTGTTTTTCTGCTGTGTTACTCTATTTTTTCCTCTTTTTAAACTTTTTTTAAATTAATTTATTTATTTATTTAATCGAGTTTAAAAGGCAGATTCATCTTCTCGGTTTGAGAAGAAGCTGTACAATGATGTGGTGAAGTTCATTGCAGGAGTTGATTGTTTCAGACATAGTGGTCCAGTCAAAATATGTTTGGATTTGAAAGAGCAAATTGAGGCTTAGTTTTGCTTTCGAGCTGCTGATCACATTCATAGTTAGTTTTATTTCCTTCTGAAGTTCCACGATTTTTTATGGACCCTGTCTTTGAAAACATTATACAATTATAAAATGTGCAGCGTGGCACCAGTGTCCCTGTGGGTTCCAGTTTTCGATAGTAAAACTATCAATATTTTATACATTACAAATGATTAGAAGCATTTTCAAAAGGCAGATAGGTTTTATATTGCGTAACTAATTGCCATCCTGATATTACTGACAGTGTTGCTTCATTTCTGTTCATACCAGAGCGATGATTAGTCAAAGTATGTTGATTCATTTTCTATAACAGCAGCTCTGACTGTAGTTCCAGCTGTAAGGCAGATCACAGGTTTGTATTAATGTGCTCATTCTAATATGTTATCATTCACAAGCAACTGATTCATGTAATCCCAGACTGGTACTTTTCAATCCCAGTACTCCGTGCTGCATCTTGTGTTTGCAGTTTGTGTTATTTTCCTATGATTGTCCTGCTCTAGAAGAAAATTGCCCACATGAAAGAAATGTGGAATTTCTGCTTATTTGACTTAAAAGCTAAAATTCTTTCTGTCTGTTCCATCACAGCTTCCCACAGGCCACCAACCAGACGCTGCTGGACAAGTTCAAGCGGCAGCATGAGGGAAACAGCTACATCGAGTTTCCTGCCGTCATGGAGCCGGCCTTCATCATCAGACACTACGCTGGAAAGGTCAAGTACGGTGTGAAGGTGAGAGCTGCACTCATTAACACCAGGAGCTATACTGCTGTGTTCTGAATTCTCACACATTACAGTGAGCGGTGATAAAACCTTTCTAAAATCATGCTTAGAAAGTAAATTGTGGCTGGCATTGGCCTCCATGTGGCAAAGAATGGATTCTAAGGCAGAAGCAGTGGCCTTGTTCACACGCTCACCTGCATGTCTTATGTACATACGGAGGGTTAAATGTGACATCCACTAGATGGGACATCAGATTCAAAACATCTCTGTCCGTCTGGTTTCCAAGATGAACTCTAAAATGTTTAGCGATTTTATGCACAGCGGCGTTGACGCTTTTGTTAAAACTTCCCCTGTCGATGTGATTGTTGCCATGAGGTGCATCTCAAATCAAAAACTCTAACCTTAAATTCAAAACTATTTACTAATCTAGAAAACCCGGAGGACTGGTACGCAAAACAGACTTTTCGGTAGGAAGACTGTGTGAGAGGTTTTTAAAATTCAAACATTAATCATAATGGGAAAAACAACAGTTTGTGGTCGTACTCGATAACTGTCCAGAACCGTACACAAGGATGGAATTTGAAACACAACACTAATTTGTTTAGTCAGAACTGCCCCTAGTATATACGTTGGTTTTGCACCACGTGGGCACGTTGCGTTAATTTCTGAGGACGTGCACAAGCGACTTTCCTAACGACCTCAGGATACGTGGGCAGCCATCTTGCGTACGCATAGTTAAAATATTATTCCAGCCTTAACAGCTAGCTGTATTGTACTGGACAAACCAACTTTAATTGCCATTTTTCCTTCACCTGAAAGAAAGGACGTATTAAAGATGCACAACGATGTACTTATGTACGCGATACCCTTAAGGAAATAATTATCAGAATTTCAAAGAGTATGCACAGCATATCGTAACCGTTCATAGCATTCAAAGGAGTTCAGAGCAGTAAAGTAATCCCAGACGTGTAACGAGTTCACACACGTTTTTATTCTTTACCCAGATCTTACCATAAGGTGGAAATAATAAGCACTGCTGGAAAATAGTACGTCATTGCGTTAGAGTGTATGTTAGTGTTTCTGTAAGCAATTTTGTTGTCCCATGCTCTGAGTTGTTGGAGCCTATGGGAAGTCATTTTTGTGCTTACTCACAAATCACACATTTGAAAACAAATGGGCAGCCAATAGCTATTCTGGGAAAGCTTTAGTCATTTTTCTTTAACCCGAAGATAAATGGCTCGTCCCTGTTCAGGGAGCTTAATCACCCCGCTGGAACGTGTCTTATTAATTAAAATCATGATTTGGTCTTAATGCGCACATGCACACATTCTGGTCTTTAGTGAGTGCAATCATTAATGATGACTCGTTTAAACACTGAGAGCGTTCTCGTCTGTTTTTGTTTAGTCTGTTGTATTGTGAAAAAGAAACATCATTAAAACTGAATGGATCTCAGTAGAGAGATTAGAGAACCCTGTCCATGCTGTTGAGATGTTTGTGCTGAACAGCGTGATGAATTAGTTTTTGGTAATGGAATGGGTTTGGTACTGTTTCATCTCCGTTGAACCATGTCATTAGATTCAAAGAGCTGAGTTATCTAGCTTTATTATTATTATTATTATTATGATTATTTTTCATACTCATGTTTGCTACTTTTGGCACATTCAGTAGTCTCACAGTCTTCATGGTTCTGTTGAGAGATGAATGCCCTAAATGTTAATATTTACAGAAATATAGTATATAGAATATTTATAAACACATAACTCTGTAACATGCTTGTGGTTCCTCTTCATGGTCTATGTTTTTTATTTCCTATTTACAGAGAACAGTTATTTTCCATATATTATTTGAATTCTCAGTTCTGATTGGTCAGAAGGTGTTGATTAATTTTCTGTAACAGCAGACCGTGGCAGTAGTTTCTATCACAACAACTTAAACGGGGACTTGTATGTCAGACACTCCACATAAACAGTTTTTTTTTTTTTAAATGGGCTTTTTGGAGGGATTTGTGGTCTCTCAGCAAGATAATTAAGAAAGCAAATAAATGCATTTTATTTCTTTCATTTTATTTGCCCTAAGAAAGAAAATGCAACATTAAATGTAACTTAAAAAAACAAAAAAAATGTAAAATGTAAAATAAAATACTTGTTATTGAAAAAGAATCTACTTTGGGGCATCACACCACCCCATCATTGATCATTTTCCTGTAACTGCACTTTGCGTCATATTTTATTCTAGTCGCTCTCAGCTCAAAATGCCCTCAACATCATCTGTGATGCAAGTGTCATTTCTTTTCAATTTTCTTTTCACATTTATTAGAGAAACTGCGCCAATAAATTTGCATGTAGGAGAAGAAATCACTTTTGCTTTTGTTAAGCTTCAATAAAGGGTTAATTCAGCAAGTATCTCTCTCTTCCTCCACACTCAGGACTTCAGGGAGAAGAACACAGACCACATGAGGCCAGACATCGTAGCCCTGCTGAAGAGCAGCAGAAACGCCTTCATCGGTGGCCTGATCGGCATCGACCCGGTGGCTACGTTCCGCTGGGCCGTGCTGCGCGCCTACTGCAGAGCTGTGGTGGCCTTCAGGGAGGCGGGGAGGAGACACACGGAGAAGAAGAGTGGTGAGTTTTCTGTTTCAGAGGACACGGTGTGAGCAGGTACGAACAGTCGATGTCAGATCGTACTCTTTAAGGCCTTTATAGTAGTCACATAGTGTTCAGTGAGTGAGTGAGTGATACCCTGACAGCTTTTCACTCTAGAATTAGCAGGATTAATGAGACTCTGGTCGAAGGAAATTTTTTTAATCTTAGTGCAAACCAACAAAAAACGGTACTTGTTACAGAGCATACGGCTCTCAGCTCTTTTCAGCATTGAGCATTACATGAAAGATGACCGAAGAGGCATGCAGACTGCAACTTAAAAAAAAAAACACACACACCACTACGACTATGCCATTTTCCTAGAAGCATGAATTAGGCATCATGTTTAACGACAGAGTGGCTGAGATTAACGTAAATAACATGAAGATCAGTAAAGCTGATGGGAAATCATTGTCTTGGAGTGAGGTATATGGATCTATGCATCATTAGCTACTTTTGCACATCTGTCTCATGCTTTGTGCTTGTTTTTGTTCTCGGAGTTGTTTCATTAAAATTTTCAGGACTGTTAAAATACGGAGGAAGAGCATTTAGTGCACATTTTAGCGCTTTGTAGCAGTCAGTAACTTAGTTTTCTGACACAGGAAAGTCTATAGGACAGAGGATTTTGAGCTTTGCAGTTTCTCCGTGACATGACAAGCTGTATTTTTTGTCTTATTAACTTCAAGAGCGAAAAGATGGAGTCCGGTGAGGGAACATATGTATATAGTCGCTATGACGTTAGTGATAACAGGAACACAGGAACCTGTTTCACGGATTGGAAGTGGATAAAAAGTATGACGTCGTTATTTAATAAATAAAAATTGTTACAGAAATTTTTGTATCCAAAACATCAACTATAACAGTTTACCAACCTTAGTATTAAAAATATTGTGATAAAAGTTTCGTCTATATTGCCCACCACTAGCTTGAATGAATATATATATATATATAGTGCTGTGCAAAAGTCTTAGGCACATGCAAAAATGCCTTCAAAATGTAGAGCAAAGATGCCTTCAAAAATAATGAAACTCAATGTTTCTACATTTAAAAAAAAAAAAAATACTATAAAGAGCAGTAAACAGTAATGAATGAAACAAAGTCAGTATGATGATCCTTCGCTTTGAAAAAAAAAAAGAGTAGTCTCGGGTTCAGTGTGTGCAGTTTTATAAGGAAATGAGCTGTAAGTGTTACTGAGCATCTTGCAGAAGCAGCCACAGCTCTTCTGGAGACTTCGACTGTCGACTCGCTTCTTATTTCTGTAGCGAAACCCAGCAGCCTTCATTATGTTTTGGGCTGAAAAGTGTCTCTTATGCCATCTGCTGCTTTCTTTACTGACATACAAACATTTGATTTTGGAACATTTAATTTTGTGCTGGAAAACTAGTGTTTGGAATCTAAAATGTTTTTGTACTGAATCAATAATGTAGAAGTCATAAAATAAAAAACCTATAACAAGGTTTGTACTAAAAAAATATGGTGCCTAAGACTTTTGCACAGTACTGGTTGTGTGTGTGTGTATATATATATATGTGTGTGTGTGTGTGTGTGTGTGTGTGTGTGTGTGTGTGTGTGTATATATATATATATATATATATAT
>CM040985.1:4734639-4749460 GCA_022985145.1 Pangasius djambal | reverse complement strand
TTTGTTCATGCCTCCGCTAACTAACATCAGGGCAGGTGAAGCTGAGATGCCTACAACCAACAGCACTGTAACTAACGTATGACTAATAACTTCTACACTACAAAAATATAAGGTTCCAGTATCTGCAGATATTGTGGAGGGATAGAGCATAATTCATTAATTCATTCATATGGTTCAGCTGGTCATTCATCAAATCTCCTGGCCTTTTTCCAATTTTTAACTGTCCAGTTTCTTCGACCCTGTTCCCACTGTAGCCTCAGATTCCTGTTCTTGGCTGACAGGTGTGGAACCCAGTGTGGGCTTCTGCTGTAGCTCATCCGCTTCAAGCTTCAACATTGCTGTGCATTCTGACATGCTTTTCTGCTCACCACGTTTGTAAAGACTGGTTATTTGAGTTGCTATAAAGATTTTTCAGCAGTTTCCAAAATACTCAAACAACCATGCCAAGGTCAGTCAGTTAGATCACATTTTTTTTTCTCATTCTGATATTTGATGTGAGCATTAAATGATGCTCTTGACCTGTACCTGTTTGATTAATGCATTGTGCCCCTGCCATATGAATAATTGTAAGAATGAGCAGAGGTACAGGTGAGTGTATATTTGAATTACTGTTTCTGCCACATGCTATTAAAGTGAAGTGACTTGTGACTTGTGGCCAAGTATGGTGACCCATACTCAGAATTTGTGCTCTGCATTTAACCCATCCAAGTGCACACACCCTGTGAACACACACCCGGAGCAGTGGGCAGCCATTTTAGCTGCGGCGCCCGGGCAGCAGTTGGGGGATCGGTGCCTTGCTCAAGGGTCTCACCTCAGTCGTGGTATTGAGGGTGGCAGAGAGCGCTGGTCATTCACTTCCCCCACCTACAATCCCTGCCAGACCCGAGACTCTTATCACCTTCAGGTTATA
This sequence comes from Pangasius djambal, assembly GCA_022985145.1. Lineage (NCBI taxonomy): Eukaryota > Metazoa > Chordata > Actinopteri > Siluriformes > Pangasiidae > Pangasius > Pangasius djambal. The sequence goes on along the minus strand of CM040985.1, from coordinate 4,748,550 downwards.
AGTTTGACTCTCGGACCATTAGGCCATGACTGCCCCATTAATTTGCCATCATTTCAAATTAAGCTTTTGGCTAGTGTAGTTTGCTTTTTGGGTAATATATTTAACTTTTAGAAAGCCCCAGAGCTATGTGCCCATGTAAGTCCTTAATGACTGAATTAAACTGTTGTTATCTGCAGTAAGTCCCCTGGCACAGGAGTGATGTGCAGCCTTTATTGCCGAATGTCTGGACAGTGTGCTCACCTTGGCAGTTTGACCTCCTCCACAGCCTCTCTATTGTTCGTTATGAATGTGGCTTACAATAATTACATACACAGAGCATCTTTTTCCCATGCTGCCCACCCCCTGTAGCCTACAGAGAAGGAGGCTTGTGTTCCTTCAGCGATGAGATAAATGTTTTTCTAATCATCTTAACTGCTTTGAATATGTCTAATATTCACTGCAGAGTCTTGAACAGCTGTATGTCGCACACGATGTCTCATAAGCAGATAAAACGTCTAATGAGGTTCATTTTCTCTTCCATCAGGAGTTTGTCCGGCACTTTCACGTGATGCTACCCGAGGACCTACAGGCCACGCAGGAGGACATCAGGCACTACCTCTGCCAGGTGGACCTCGCTTCTGATGGCTTTCAAGTGGGCCGCACGATGGTATGACTCCACCTTTCAGCATTTGATGAATGCAATGAATCCATTATTGTAGTGGAATTTAATTTAAGTGAATCAGGCATCCAAATGACAACAATCCATACTTGTAGCATGACACACACTACCCACTTTTATTAGTCACATTCCTAGAGAATGTGTTGTATGCGGTGCATAATCATTAACATGATCTGTGTGTGCGTGGGTCAGGTGTTCATGCGTGAGGTGGCACGCCAGAGGCTGCAGGATTTGCTCCATCAGGAGGTTCTGCGGAGGATCATCAATCTTCAGCGCCGTTTCCGAGCTGTGCGGGAGAGGAAGAGTTTTCTCAGGATGAAGCACGCCACCTGCCTCATACAGGTACTGCTCACATCTCTGGAATAAATCGTCGTCTTCACTTCTTCAGCAAAGGTTTCTCCAGCTGTGTAGGCATGATTATATATTTTCTATACTCTCTACTCTATAAAACAGCTCTTGTGTTTATTCAGGAATTTGTCTGACTGATTCATTGGCTCTTTGTGTCTGCGGAATACTGAAAAAACATTTTTGGTAACTCTGTGCTGTTTAGCTTTTCAGTAGCTCAGTACCTCATTAGCTAATTTAAGAGAACATGTGGTGCAGCTTTGCTTGACGGAACAAAAATAAACATGTTCAGTGCAGCAATCTAAAGTCGGGAAAAGATCTATGGAAATGTAAATATTGTACTGGCAATGAAAACCCTTTCAGAGTGATGTTATAATGTCAGTCCTTTGAGAAATCAAATCATTTTAAACATTTCACTCATATTTCATTCAGACACTAATGCATTTAATTAAATTTCTTTTTTAAATTACAGTCTCTAACAAACTGCTGGAAGAATGCCTGAGGAGTTTTTTTGTACACAAATATGATATGTATAATATCTTTCTATAAATAATAATAATTACATAACCAGATGTTTGTGCAACTCAAATGAAACGGTACGTTCACATCTATTAGCCTGTTTGAGGAGCCTGACTCAGAGTGTAAATTTATGCCTTTTTTTTCTTGGTTACTTGGTTTTGTTTAGTTTCACACTGCACAAAATTAAATGAACTAAAAAGCAAAAAAAAAAAAATATTAGCAGAGGTGTGCGTATAGGGCTGAAATATCTTCAAAAAACATTCATTCATTGGTCAGAAATACGGAAATTGATAAATCTTTGAAATCACAAAAATCACCCGAGCATGGAGAACATGGAGTCGGCGCTACATAAATTACTGGATAAGTAAAGAAATAGTCTGAAATATTATTTTGCGTCCACCATTTTATTTTCTTTTTTGGTACGTCTGTCCAAACATCCAGAACATGTCGCGTTTCTACAGTGCTTTGGCTTAGTTTGCGCATCGCAGCTCGCATCTACAGAAAAATGCAGCCCGAAACCCAAAACACATGGCATATTTGGTTCACTTCCTGCAGTCGGGCTGATTCAGAGTTAAAATACCTTCCCACTGCAATTGAATTAGTCTAGAGTTCACTTGGAACTGGAATGAGACCACCTCATTCAGACGGTCACAGAGCTGTTATTTTGGTCCATCGCTGAATGTGATTTGTATTCTCACCTGCTTAAACAAACTGCACCAGGGTTTGATTCAAATGGACTAAGCGCTGTATATTTGAAAGCAGCCTAAGGCTGGCTGCACAGTTTCACTCGCCAGACCTCCCAGACTGTACTTCTCTTATGTACAGGACTGGTGGCGGAGCTGCCAGGCCAAGCAAAGAAATGAGCATCTGAAGTATGACGATAATGTCAGACAGGGAGCGGCAATCTGCATTCAGTCAGCTTGGAGAGGTTTCCAAGAGCGCCGCAGATTCCTGCTATGGAAGGAAGCAGCACTGGTAATCCAAAGGAACTGGAGACTGTGCTGCTATAGACGTGGTCAAGCTGCTGTCGTGATCCAGGCTGCCTGGAGAAGCTACAAGGCCAGAGAGCAGTATATCCACCAACGTCACATCATCATTCTCTTCCAAGTAGCATGTCGAGGCTATTTGGCAAGGCAGAAGTAAGTGACTTCCCTTACTACAGAGAGCAGTTTTGTTTAGGCATGTTGCTTAATAATCCAGGATAAAAACAGGATAAAATATCCTGGATCAGTCCAATCCATGGCCTAAGCTTGTTCATGCCCAGATCTTACTGGTAGTCAGCCAAGCAGAAATCTCCTGATTTACACAAACACTCCAGCACTAAGAAGGAGTAGTTTGTTGGGAGAAGTGTAAAGCTGTTTTTGTCCTGTTTCAGTAGGGTAAATATTTATTTTTTGAATTTCATCCATGTTTTTTTTTTTTTTTTCAATTATTATTAGGGTAAGTATAAATTCAGTGTAATGACATCAGGAGCTGTCAGCAGTCTTTTTGGTATCTTTCAAATATATAGGCTCCAAGAACTGAGAGAGCAGAAGTTGAAGGACAGGCAGCTGCTGAATGGACAAACAAGCCCATCTCCAGAGGAAGGAAAACTAAAAATCATGGGTCTGGATGTGAGCATGTGGGAGGACCGTTCTTACGAGGAGCGGGAGAGGAGCTTCCAGCGCCTCTGTGAGGTTGAGGCTCCTCAAGAGGAGCTGCATCAGAAGGATAAACAGATGCAAGGAGAAGAGGCAGATGCACAACCGCAAGTTCAAGTGGTGATCAGGGAGAGACCACGCCCGTTTGACGACTCCAACCTGAAAACACGGGCCAAGAGGGAGAGCCGGCGTATGCGGGAGTTAGAGCAGGCCAAGTTTAGCCTGGAGCTGCTTAAGGTGCGTGCCACCGGAGGAACATCTCCTTCTGAGGACAGGCGCTGGTCAGTGGAGTTTGCCAATGATGGTGCCCTCTCGCCTCAAGGCACTCCAGATAGCCAAAGTTCTAAAGGAAGCTTTGAGCTGGTTAGTATGGATGACTGTGCTAAAGAAAAAGTGCCATCTGATGAGGCAGGAGACCTTAACTCTTCATTTTCAGCACCACCCCAGCATGAAGTGCTCCCCAGCAGCCCCAAGCTTACATTTCCTCCGGAACCTCTTGCACCTGCCGTTCTATCTAACAGTCCCAAAGTTGAACCAGAAAAGCTTCCTGCTTTGCCCAAACTGGAGAACTCTCTTCCTACTTTCTACATTCCTCCAGTAGAGAGCAGCTCTATATTTGCAAAGTCCAGTATAGACTTGTCCACATCACAAAGTCCAGAAAAGCCAGTAAAGGACAGGAGGGAGTCTTCCCGCAGACCAGTGGTGGTTGTGATTAGCATGCAGAAGGAAACCATGCTTGATGCCATTGATTTGAAGCCACCAGAAGTGAGAGACAGTTCTGCTCAGACCAGTGAGCCTCCCAGCCTGGCGCAGGGTGAAATCACCACCCGGTCCATGCTGGAGAGGCTCGAGAAGCTCAATGAGGCCAAACAGGAGCGGCAGAAGCACCAGCAGCAGCAGAATGAGAAGGAGATGATGGAGCAGATCCGGCAGCAGAAGGAGATTCTGGAGAAACAACGCAAGCACTTTGCCCAATATGAGAGAGAGAAGTTTGAGAAGCAGAGAGGCGAGGCCCTGCAGAGGATTGAGCAAAGTAGGCAAGAAAGATGCGGAAAGGCCACAGACAGAAGTCCTCCTATAGCACAGCCAGAGCCCGATCTCATCTTCTCACTACCAGTTCAAGACAAACAGGGTATGCCATTAAAAACAGGAGAAAGACCAAAGGACAAACAGAATGTGTCAGATGGATGGTCCCCAAAACTCACCTTAGAGTCTCAAGAAGTTGCTGCCAAAGAAGCCCATAAGAAACCACCTACCTCAAGTGTCAACATTAACATGACTGAGCGACATGGAGAGATTTTTTTCTCACCCAAGGACAAGGTTTCCTTCTCAAAGTAAGTGTTGGACTCTCTTAAATAACATGCTGTCTTTCCGAAATGGTAGAAACTAATTTAGCAGAAACTTAATGACTGACTGTGTTGCAGGTTTGAAAAGGAATTTACCGGTAGAGGGACGTTGGCGGGAGTTAAGAAGGAGGCCAGAACCTCAGATATCAAATCCTTGAAGCCTCTGAAAGGTCGTGAGGTGAGGGCGAAAAAAATAAATCATAAACAAATGAATGTTACATTTGACACCACCAACTTGGCATAGCCTTTCAGATCCTCAGGAATTTGTATTATTATTACTCACCTTTGTACTTTTGTATGTAATGTAAGAACTGTTAAGGAGAGACCATCTTGGATCACAGGAGCACCTGCTTGCACAGTGGGGTTGTCACAGGAGCATTTTTTACTTGTGTTGTTATTGTTTGGTTGATCAGGTTGCCAGACCAGGCCATAAAAAAGCCCGCATGGCGCGGACACGCTCAGACTTCCTGACCCGCGGTTCAAATCCTCCAGGGGAGGGGGAGTCAGAGGAGGAAGAGTATGATGAGACCCCTCTGTCTCTTGGCCCACCCCTCCCCAAGCAGGACTCAGAGGGGGGGACACTAGACGCATGTCACAGTGACTCTGAAATGGTAATTAAACGGTCCACGCTTCCCAAAACAGGCCCTCTTTTGGTGCCAGACCTGACAGCGTGGTTTCTCTCCTCAGCTAACCTACAGAATCTCATAGACCTCTGTACTCACCACTTAAAGAGCTGCACCACTGTGGCTTTCACGGTGTTTACTGTAATCTGGGAAACATGTCTTGAAAATCATCCTCATCTGTGATGGCAGAATCTTTAGTTTTACATTATCCGCATTAATACTGCTGTCAAACCAAATGATTTCTCACATCATTTATTAGTTCTCCAGACACTGAAACTCCTTTTTTGTTGTAAATCTCAGCAACACAGATGTGGATAAAACCAAGTGTGTTTCTGCTTCTGACTGTAAAAACACGTTCCACGTTTTAACCCACACTATGCTTCGCATTCTGATTATTGCACTAGATTAGACAGTAACAGTCATTGTAGCGTTGCCTACGATCTGAGTTGTCCAGAGATTCTCACTGTCTCATTGTCTCAGCACCTAGAATAACGATCACTGCATGCTCTTTAGGCACCGGCTCTTTCGCTGTCTTCACCGGTAGTTTCCTTTAAGTGCCAGGAGCAGGACGTCTCTGGTGTCTCCTCTGCCCTTTCTTTACCCTGTAGATATATTCATTGCCTCTCACCTCTTATCTTGTATCTTGTCTTACATTGCTCTTGCACTTTTTGTAGCAAGTGTTTCTCTCATTGTATTCATCTAAGTTCTTTGTGTGTTCATTGTTTATGTTGTGTTTAACAGAATACGCCAATGTTGTAAGTCTCTCTGGATAAGGGCATCTGCCAAATGCCGCAAATGTCTCTTCTGTGGTGTATGTAGGTTATTTAGTACAAGACAGAAAAGACCATTTTACTCCAGACTTGCTTACAGTTCTAAGCACAATTGGATATTACTTTGTTGGACGGTTTGTTAGATAGTTATTTAGTTTGTTAGCTCGTTCATTACTTTGTTCGTACATTAGTTCTGATTAGGAAAGAAAAAAAATCAGTGCATTTTTGAATCCCTACATCCAATCTGCATTTCTGTGTAAGGGGGCAGCAGTCATTTTTGCTTCGCTGATTTTAGATGTCACTGAAATCTGTTCTTGTAGAACACGCTCCTAAATTATTTTACTCAAACCTATTTGTATATGAAGCTCTAAATCTAATCAATACAGTTGACATGGACATTCCTCCATTTACAATATCCAGAATTGCTTTTTACTTCATTATAAGCTAAAAGTACGTAAGAACAGCACTGATAAGACTTTCTCTTATGTCTCATCCTATGAGTTTTGATTTTGCATTATGTGTGCAGCTGTCCTTCGACACATTGAAATTCCTGTCTGTGGTAATCGTACATACACTACAGATGCAGTAGATAGGGATTAGGTTGTTAGATAGGTCTCTATGTTAATACTGTATATTAATAAAAGAAAGTGATAATCTGTTAATTATGGTGGTAAAGGAACATTTGTTGAAATAGGATTAAATTCCACCATGTGCAATATTGTATGTGAAGAGTTAATGTATTTAATGATAAAATAACATTTATGATATTTATTGCAAGACTTTTTAACATGGCGCAAAATTGCAAATAACAACACTCTTATCTTTTTAAATGAACTGCTTTGTCATTTCTCAGCCGTCCACATCCAACGAAGAGCAAAAGCGGATGATGTATAAAGCCATGTCTTCTGGGGACCTCGGCAAGAGTGACTCCCTGAGAAAGATTTCACACGGAGATGGAAGGTCGGAATCTGATCTTCTCTTATTTTTTTTAAACGGCTATTTTCCTGTGCAGGTATCAAAAATGATTTTTTTTATTTTTATTTTTTTTGCGCTCAGGGTTCGGGGCAAGATGCGGTTCTGGGGAAAGACAAAGCAGGGAGAGAAGAAATCATCCAGAGACAGACTGATGTATACCGGTGATTCTCTAGACGGGGACTATCCTGACACTGCACTCCTCATGGCTGAAGGTGAGATGATGGTAATTTACATGTTACATTTCAAAAAAGGTTTTTTATATTATAGATTCGTGTGTTAAAGAATTTTTTAATGTGTGTGCAGGGGAGTGCTTGTCCCCTCCTCACAGCCCTGACTTCAGCTCCCTGCCAGAGTTCAAGGAGAACAAGGAGCCCTCGCCCAAAATGAAGCGGCGCCGCAGCGTGAAGATCAGCAGCGTGGCACTAGAGCCCGCCCAGTGGCAGAACGACGCACTGCAGATCCTCACATGCGCCAATGACTACAGGAGTATGAACGAGTTCCTCATGAAGAAGGTACTGCTATAGTTAGCACTAGTCTACAGACTCTTCCTTGAATTAAAGTTACCTCAAAATCAATGTAGAAAATACAGAATTAATGCTAAGTATGTTTCACAGATTGGTGATCTAGACACTGAGGACAGTAAGAAAGACACAATGGTGGATGTTGTGTTTAAAAAGGCACTGAAGGAATTCCGCATGAACATTTTCAACTCCTATTCCACCGCTTTGGCCGTGAGTAATTTAACACGCCCCTGTTAAGCAGTGAATCATACTGTGTTTAAGTAAGATCTATCACATCTGTGCCACTTTTCTCTTCTTACTCGATTACACAATGACGCAGCTGTCAAATTTCAGTGCAAAGAACTTGCCTATGTCCGTTGCCATAAATCCAAGATTAATTAAATAAACAGTTCATATGCAATTTAACAAAAGGTTACAGAATGTCCATTACACTTAAGGATATTGTGCATAAACTCTTCCTAATAACTGACATTAAAATGATATAAACAATTAAAATGGTAGGTTTGAGGACAAGTTGACTTGACACCTGAGTCAGGTGATATACACTTAAGTGTAAAAGTTTGCATCCCCTGTAAAAAGGGGAAGTGCAACCAGCCATCATCTTGATTTTATCATTATTTATTACTTGCACTATTTGGCCATTTTTGTTTCTTGTAATGAAGGAACACCTGTAAAACTCAACACATTAAATATCTTGTATTTCTTTTTGTTTCCTTAGGGTACACACATTCTGCACTCGGTTGTAGATTTTTAACACTTTGTTTTGTCCTAAGGGTATACAAACTTTTGGACTTAATTGTCGATTTTTGTTACAATAAGGTTGTCTTGTAATAATTTTCAGGCTGATGTAAATTAGCCATGGTGACTTGCGTTTTGAAAGAAATTACTTGGAATGATGAGAGTGGAAAATGTAAATCATTGTGTGCAAGGTTTATATAATAAAGCGTGCTAATAATTCTAGAGTTTCCTTACCTAACCAGTATACATCTTATAGGCGAGTGTTGGTTTCTGTGCCTGATCTCTTTTGTTTATTGTTTTGTGCAGATGGATGATGGGAAGAGTATCCGCTATAAAGACCTGCACGCACTGTTCGAGCAGATCTTGGAGAAGACCATGCGTCAGGAGCAGAGAGACTGGAGCGAGTCGCCTGTCCGAGTTTGGGTGAACACCTTCAAAGTTTTCTTAGATGAGTTCATGACTGAGTACAAGCCACTGGACAGCAGCATGAACAAGGTACTGCTCATTGCTGTCACATGAGTTCAATTAATTATTATTATTTTAGAAATAATACCAAAAGATATTTCTTTAAAGATATTTCTTTACAGCATTTCAGTCAGCTAACACTACTACAATTCTGACTAATCAAATTCAAAACAAAGGCCAGTATCTGCTTGTTGTGTTGCTCACTGAAACACATGTGGTTGTGATGGTCAGGTGCCCACAATCTTCTGTCCCCTTATTGTACATTGCGTATGTTAAGAAAATGAAATGATGTGGCATATCAACAAAAAAATACTTTAACCTTCTTTAAGCTAATTGATTCAGATAGCTTCACTACTTGTGCGATATATTTGTTGCCTATTATTATTATTATTATTATCAAATTTGATCAATTTTGCTGATTAGTCATTGCAATCAAATTCATAATTAAACTTTATGATGAAAAGATTTTGAATTGATTCCATCTTCCAGGTCATCAAGCCAGATCGAAAGAAGAGGAGGAAAAAGGACACTGACATTGTGAGTATGATCACAGCCCGTGCATCACTGGCTTCTCAATAAACTATTATACAGAAAATGTTATGTTTTAATTTTTTGCTCATCTCTCATTTATTTCTTTTTTTTTTTTTTTATTTTAACAGGTAGAGGAACACAATGGCCACATCTTCAAGTCCACTCAGTACAGCATCCCAACGTACTGCGAGTATTGCTCTTCCCTCATCTGGATGATGGACAGAGCGTGTGTTTGCAAACGTGAGTTTGTATCCTCTGCCTCGAGACTCCTCACTAACACTGCCATGACCCCAGTTCACTATAATCAAATTGTTTACAGCCAAGCTCTTGTCTTCTGTAAGGCCTTTCTGTTTCTGAATATTCTGGTTTTGTCACGCAGGATGTGTTGGTGCATGTAAAGCTGCAGCTTAAGAGCTGCTTCCTACACTATGACCATTCTTTTAGATGTACATGAGACATGATTTTAGGCCAAATATGAGACTTATTAATATGTCTGTTTCGTGTGTAGTGTGCCGATACGCTTGCCACAGAAAATGCTGTCTGAAGACAATCAGCAAGTGCAGCAAGAAGGTAAGGATTTATCACATGCACCTGGGAATTTTAATTTGTTACTTGGACTGTCATAGAGACTGTTCTGTCATAAGACTTAAAGGAAAACTCCTTTTTGGACTCAAGGAGGGCAATAGCTGCCCGACACTATTGCGCTGAGTTTTAACAGACACTCGGCTTGGTTAGTAAAGGATCTACAGCATGACGAGCATGATGCCACTGAGGGCGGGATTAGCTTGAAAGTTGAAGCTTTGGAAGCTGATCTGTACAGATGAGGAGGTGAGAAAGCTGATCGAACTAAAGGAATAAAGCGGCACTGCATCGTCCTCTTTAGGTAGAGACCACTGTCAGGAGGTAGTCAAATGGCATTGTGGGTAATATAGGAAACCATTAGCCAAAGTGGAAATAGACCAACATGTCATTACAAAATAAATATTGCACAGGTGTTAATTTAAAAAGATTAATATCCAAGTTGTTCAGGGTGGATTTTTCTGTACTTTTTATGCTTTAATTGTTGAATGCTACGTGTGTGTGTGTGTGTGTGTGTGTGTGTGTGTGTGTGTGTGTGTGTTTGTTTGTTTATGGATAGTATGATCCTGAGCTATCATCAAGGCAGTTTGGTGTGGATGTCTCCCGTTTGACCCACGATGACCGCTCGGTACCTCTGGTAGTGGAGAAACTCATTAACTATATCGAGATGCATGGCCTCTACACAGAAGGCATCTACAGGAAATCTGGCTCTGCCAATAAAATCAAGGAACTGAAACAGGGTCTGGACACAGGTAGGGTACTTAAACAAGAGAACCAAGACAATATCAGCAGTGATCACTATCATTCCTAATGAATAACCTGGTCTGTTTTATCTTTTCACTGTTGTACAGATGTGAGCAGTACCAACTTGGACGACTACAACATCCATGTCATCGCCAGCGTTTTCAAGCAGTGGCTGCGTGATTTGCCCAATCCCCTTTTGACCTTTGAACTATATGAAGAATTTCTAAGAGCCATGGGTAAGTGATTAGGCTGGCTTAGCAATAGGCTAAAATCTTTTCTTTTAGCAGAGTTGTAATAAACCCATGTTATGGTGAAATGAAATGAAGATTCATTTGAAGAAATGAAGGCTCTCTAGACAGTTATTAATATATTGCAAACTGGTAAAAACAGAAATAATTACATAAGCAGGAGGCTCAGTGTTTATATATAAAAAAAAAAAAAAAAACTCCCACGCATAGTTCTAGTAGGCAGCACAAGAACGAATGTTTGTACCTTTGCTCAGGCCTTCAAGACAAAAAGGAGGTGGTACGAGGGGTGTACTCTGTTATCGATCAGCTCAGCAGAACTCACCTGAACACCCTGGAACGGCTCATCTTCCACTTGGTCAGGTGAGAGACTCCTTAATCCTGTTCTCGTAAATTCCTAGCATTCTCACAGCAGTTTATGGACATGTACAGTTTACAAATGTTCAGTTTATGAACCTTCACATCAGTTCATGGGTATATTACAGGATTGCTCTGCAAGAAGAGACCAACCGGATGTCCGCCAATGCACTGGCCATCGTCTTTGCTCCATGTATCCTGCGGTGCCCCGACACGATCGACCCCCTGCAGAGTGTTCAGGACATCAGCAAAACCACAGCGTATGTTACGACATTCTACTGGCTCTCATTAGCGCTAGCAGATTTGTTTGCTGAACTCTATTGCCACTGTTTCACTACTCATTTATCCAACTGCATATTTCTGAGTGAACTGTTTACCTGTACAGTAAACTCTGATCTACTTTTCAACCATATTGCTTGTTTTATAAATTATGTCAGTGTCATTGAAATATATTCCGAATGTCATTATTGTGTGTGTGCGCGTGTGCGCGTGCGTGCGTGTGTTTTACAGATGTGTAGAACTGATCATTTGCGAGCAAATGAACAAGTACAAAGCCCGGCTAAAGGACATCAACACACTGGAGTTTGCTGAGAGTAAAGCAAAGAGCCGTCTGACACTCATTCGCAGGTCTATGGTGAGTAAAAGAGAAACACAGCAGATGGCACCATGTGACCCAATACACATCTACACTTTAACCCTGAATTTGCTCTGTCATATCCCTCTAACCCCATTCTCTCATATCCCCTCTGCTCTCTAATCCAGAAGCCCGTAGTAATTGCGGTTAGGTTTATGAGCATAGCCCGCAGTGCAGCGGTGGTACGTACTCACTCTGTATGCCTCACTCTAGCCATCCTGTAGCACAACTCATTGGTCAAGTCCCAGCACAGTGTGGTCTCTCTGTCACCATCATCACGCCACTTCAGTGCATCTGTGTCCCACTCAGTCAGATCACTTCCACTGGCACTTTTCACAAGGTCACGTGGCTGTGTTGTGTGCTTTATTTACGTTTTATTAGCTAATGTTTTACACTGGTCTCCTTTTCTTTTCTTTTTTTTTTTTCAAATATGACAACATGCAGTCCAGTGCAGCAAGAAAGGTAACCTAAAATGTGTGCATGTTTGTGTTCTGTAGTAGCTAGTCAGAATGTGCGAGTGCTTTCAGTGGCACATTAAAAAAATAAAAATAAATAAATAAATAAAAAAACTGGAATAGTTCATCAGGGGGAAATAAAAAAGCTAAAATTATACACATTTTCACTTACCAAAAAGTAAAAATATATATATTGGCCAGAACGTGTTGGCCTGTTTTTGCCTGTCTGACATTTTAGTTTTAGTTTACTGGAGCTAGTTGACTAATGTAGCTACAGAAACGAAAATGAAATATATGTTCATATAAAATATGTTCTTTTGTTATGTGATATAGGACATAGTGTGACTTAACCTGACCTATGAACAAACATCTTTGAACTTGTACTTTGTGATGGACTATGAAAATGACTATTTTCTGCCTATAACATACTTTCATAGCTCTACTTTAAAAATAAATAAATAAATAAATAAATACGCTGCACCGGAGACAGTGTGGAAAGGTTTTTATTGACCTTTTTTGTTGTATAGCCTTTCTGCAAAGATCATGTTGGGTAAGGAGTCAGTTTAACAAATGCAGTGGCAGTCTGCCTAAAGACGTCTAACACGTTGCTAGCTCTGTGAATATCACTCTTTAAGTTGTTATGTACAGAAACGGACATGAACCAGATCAGTTCCGTCTGTAATCAGGTATCGTCTCTCAGAATGTCCGTGATGCTCCTTCGCTGCAGTCAGAATAGTCAGAAAGAAACCTTCAAATGTAATTTTGTCACTTTTCACTATTAGGGATAGCCAGGCTTTAAAAAACTAGAACTTTAGTTGTGCAAAAGAGAAACACATTTCAGAATGTCTGTCGTTTTCAGAACTATATATAGTAGAAAATGTCAAAATTTCAGTGTCTTGACAAAATGTCAAGTGATGGGTTTAATTTGTAAGCTAGAATATAAAGATTTATGGATTTTGGGTGAGCTAGATTTCCATTGCTTAATACTTATATTAGCTTTGTAGCTCTTGGCTAATCAACTCCATCAACTACACTCATAGATAGTGCAATGCAGTAAAAAAAAAAAAAAAAAATATATATATATATATATATATATATATATATATATATATATCTATCTGAAACCACAATTTCAGCGACCTACACTTACTGCTACTAGACATTTAAAATGACTCCGATGACTGAATACCTCCTAGACAACTAAGGAGTGTGTTTTGTGCTCGTCAGGGTAAGGGGCGACCACGTAAGCTCGGCTATCACTCACCGTCTCCTCCGGTGAGTCCTCACTCTCCCTCTGCCCCCGAGGTTATGGAGGAGAGCGGAGACGAGGACATGAGAGACGCCGAGGTGACCGAGCAGCAGCATGTCGCCATGCAGCAAGAAGAAAGAGTGCTGACCGAACAGATTGAGAATCTGCAGAAAGAGAAGTGAGTGTGCAATCAAGAGGATATGATAATTGTTTAAGTGGTACTGTATATTTGAAAGTGTGAAACGTTTCTGTCTCTGTAGAGAGGAGCTGACGTACGAGATACTGTCCCTGGAGCCTCGGGCGTCTGACGACGAGACCTTGGAGTCTGAGGCGTCTATAGGGACTGCTGACAGCTCCGAGAACCTGAACATAGACTCTGAAGGTGCCATCTCTGATTTCTCAGGTATGTTTCAGTCTTATTTAGGGCTGTCGGAATTTCATTGTTCAAACAGTATTCAGACATGAATAATGTATACAGATTCAAAGGTTTAGAAAAAAATAACATTTGACACATTCA
>CM040985.1:4727139-4729639 GCA_022985145.1 Pangasius djambal | reverse complement strand
ATCGGTTCTAAATCACATCTGTTCTGGATCAAATCTGTTCTAAATCACATCTGTCCTGGATCACAGTCTGTTTTAGATCACATCTGTTCTGGATCACATCGGTTCTAAATCACATCTGTTCTAGATCACATATGCTCTAGATCACATCGGTTTTAGATCACATCTGTTCTAGATCACATATGCTCTAGATCACATCGGTTTTAGATCACATCTGTTCTAGATATGATGATCTGAGATCATCATCCAACACAAATAGTTCTAAATAGAGCTTTAAATAAAGGAATATCTCAATATGTAATTTTCTAGAATCAGTACAGGGATATACTGATACAGATACAGAACAGTTGAGGCATATTGACCTGTACTACTGGATTGTAAAATGTTATTTTTTTTCCATTATGATGTACTGACTTATTTTATACTGTGAAAAAATGACTTCTCATGCCTAGGAATCTCCGAATCATAGCCATGAGATACTTTTGTTACACTGGTGGAAACCACAACCCACCATTATCAAAGTTTTTATGGTTATAAATAAGATCAACTGGAATCCAATGACAATTTTAATTAAAAAAAAGTGTTCTATAGGTGGACAATTTAGAAATGAAAAAGGCTGTTGTTATTACTAATTGAGAAAATAGTCAAAATATTATTGTGCACATTTAAATAATGAGCCTAAAATTTGAAATGTTGTTGTGAGGGCTTTTTTGTTTTTTTGTTTTTTTTTTTAGTTTAAAGTTAAAAGTTTGAGAACCTGTCTTACACAAGTAGGGATTCGACTATTTTCATTTCAGTATGATACCGGTGTCAGAGCTCAGTGTGTCGGCTGATACAGATATTGATGCCTCATTCGACACTGATATTCTCTGAAAACTTGGTTGCCAATTTTAGTTAAACATCCATGACATGACATGATGGTGGCGTACTTTAAATTGGTTAAGAAGTCGCATATTCATGCAGGATCCTTTCTAATACCGGTCCACCTTTCCAAGCCCTGATATTCTATATCAGATCAGTACATCCCTAGACACAGATCATGCATATGATCACACAGCGTTCATATGAACTTATCATTCATGTCAACGCACGTCTGTGGAAATTTGCATCACTTTGAACCAAAAGCTTGCAGGGAGTCGGCTTGGCTACTACAAAACTTTGATATGGATATCATATTAAAATCAAGAAGTGTGTTCCTAGTATACATTCCTAGTACATTTTCCATATTCTGCAGCCTTACTTTCAAATAAAAACACTGGAAATATGCAAAACAACAACAAAAAAAAACTTTAGTGGAAGAGTTTTACACATTATGGCAGTTAAAATGTGAAGTAAAGAAGTTTCAGAGAAGAAGATAGGAACTGTGGGTTGTATCCTGAAGAAATGGGTGGCTGAAGGTGTGAAGGTAGATAAAAGAACTGACGCTGGATAAAAAGCCTTAGGTTCTGAGATGCACACCCTGGCTTTTATAAAGGAAGTGGAAGCCAGGCCCAGTTTCACACCATCACACACTGTACAGGTTTCTGAAACATGTTAACGCAGCTACTCTGCCAAATGTGGACATGAAGAAACAAGTGCAATTATTATTCACACATAGTTTATTAATATAACTAAAGTGTTTGATGTAACGGTTTCACAAAAAAAATCAAAATATCAACCACAGATAAAGGTGCAGCCTCATCTTTTACCCTCTAAAAAAACCTATTAAATGCTGAAAATCTGAAGAGCACTTTGCAGTCTGTAGGAAAAGGGGAGTAGGCTGTCTTTTCTGACACTGGGTGAATTTCACATACTGTCTTGTAATTTGCGTACTGGAAGCTGATTGGCTCTTACGTCTTATGATGCAATCAGACCTGGATTTTTCAGCTTCCAGTTTTTTATTCTTATCTGCACACTCAAATTAATTCTTCTGAAAGAACTTAAAAACATTTCATAAATTTTAATTAAGTATAAGGGGACTTATGTGTCTTATATTTGAAATATGAGTGTTACTAGCTAGTCTGCTAGTTTTTGGCTGCTATTCATTTTTTTGATGCATCAGTTAGTTAAATATATGGAATACCAAAAATATTTGTTTAAAAATATTTCTTTTTAACATTTCAGTCAGCTAATACTACTACAGAAATCTGTTATGGCATGAGATTATTTTTCTTCAAATCAGACACACAGACTAATGTCACAGTATTCCATACTTTTTCTTTTTTTTTTTTACTCTTTCAACTTTTCAATTTTTGCAAGTATATATCAGTGTGACCGATGGACCAGTGGTGTCAGTTGTTAGGAGAAGCTCTTACCTGCAAAATCAAGCCCTGATTTGTTCAATTCTGATCAGTCACATTTAAAACAAAGGCCAAGGCCACCGACTGTCTCCCTAACTGAGACACTCGAATGTTAAATGCATTTTGCTTACATTGTTTGCGCTAAGAGAATATTGCCCTAAACTCTCTCTCTCTCTCTCTCTCTTTCTCTCTGTCCATTGCCCCCCCCCCCCCCCCCCCCCCCC
>CM040985.1:4724074-4727039 GCA_022985145.1 Pangasius djambal | reverse complement strand
TGTTTCTACCACAGTGTCATATAAGGAATAAAACACTTAGGAACGTACCATTATAGGACAAAAATCAACAAGGTGATGGGAAAGCTAGTGTTTCCACCCTGAAGTTGATTATTTTACTATAACAGCATGTCTCAAAGCGCTGTATTCCTCATATATTTAAGCAAATTGCCACCATTACCATCAAAAAATTATAGAACGATGTCATATGTTTTATCCATTTCTAGTTACATTTAATGTTATGGAAAGGGCATGAAACAAGTTAGTTCCTGTTGTCACTTATATTATATTTCCTGACCAGCTTCTCTTTCCAACATTCCCATGTCAGAAAACTCAGTTACAGCTTTGCCTCTGACTGTTACAAAGTGCTAACAATGGAGACTCCTTCTATAAATGTTAAATAAACATAATCATCTTCACCATATCAACAATTGTGCAAGTTTTGTAATGTCTTTCTGAAGAGCATCCACCGTACACGTTCCTGTGTAAGTTATTACTTTAGAATTAAAAACGAGCACATTAATATAAACCTGTCACAGCTGCTGTTATAGAAGATTATTCAACACCATCCGACCAATCAGAATCCAGAATTTATAACTCGCTGTTATGGTTGTGTGTTGTGCAGGCCAGAGCGGCGGCTGCGCAGGCCGAGCTCCTCAAACAGCAGGAGGAATTGGAGAAGAAAGCGGCCGAGCTGGAACGCAAGGAGCAGGAACTCCAGAACCGAGACGCAGGCAGGGGTGAGGCACCTACACACACACATCATAATTATAGCAATCACACTCCGATTGTCATGTTTGATTATGGTAAAAAAATGGATAAATAGGGGGAAAAATACTTTTTGATTACAGGTAAAGAAAACAACTGGCCTCCACTGCCGAGGTTTTTCCCAATAAAGCCGTGTTTCTATCAGGATTTTAACGAGGAAATCCCAGCGGAATACCAAAGGGTCTGCAAGATGATGTACTACCTCTGGATGTGTATGTACATGTTTTCTATCTCATAACTACTCATAACTACACAAATCACTCATCTAGTGTTACTATTCTGCCAGTTTCTTTACAAAGTCGTATTTATACGTTTTCTGTGCGTGGTTATGATGTTACAGAATGTACAAAATCTAAGAGAAATATCCTCAGATATGAGTTAATGTTATAGCGTCTGTTCCAGAATTATTGGCACCCCTCATGAGGCATGAAAATGAATGCCACATGCAGTTACACATAGTGCTGAAAGTTAACAGCTAAACTGTGCGGTTCTAAAACTGTGATCTTTGGGTTCTGCCACACTGACTGCCCCTCCCGACTGCTCATGTGCCATCTTCATACAAATTTTCACCAGTTCCATAATTTTGATTCTTTTTAATAATATTTGAAACTATTTGTGTTTTAGTAATATCCATTAAGCGACGTGTGCAGGTTCATAATTGCCTGTATGGTTTGTGTTGAAAGCTTTTTGGTTCCTCAGGATGATGGAATGGGTACATTACATGCTTACATGTGTGTAACCTGATATTTGGTCAAAGGCAGAAACAAATAAACACTGAGAGAGAATTAAAAATATATGTTTTAAGGATAACAATTTGTTTGCATTAATTTGACCTATTCTTTAGAGATGTCAGTGATTTTGAACATTTTTTTAGAGAGAGAAAGTAGAATTTAGAAAAAGTTATGAGAATTAATTTTGTCAAAGGAAAGGGAAGTGGGTTTCCAAGTGGCACAGCAGAAATTTGTATGCCTTACAGTCGGCAGGTCACAAATTGAAATCCATCTGTGGCTGGGAGTCTAGAGAGCAAAATTGGCTGTGCTCTCTGGGTGGGAGGGACATACTCTCTCTTCCCTGTCAATCACAGCGACACTAGCTAATTGTAGGTGTCTGTGAAATCACGAATGTGGAAGAGGGCAGATAGCATTTTCCTCCGAGTACGTTACACTGCCCTGTGATGGAGCATCAGCAGCAGTTCGAAAAGCGTCCAATAGTTGGCTTTACATATCTCAGAGGAAGCACATGATGGCGTTGACCATCCCCGGTTGATACATGTTGTGTAATAGGGGAGAACTTGCAGGTGGATGGGAATTGGCCAAGAACAAATTGGAGAGAAAAATGGGTGAAAAATATATTTAAAAAAAGGAAAGTAGTTGTTTAAGTTGAAATGTTAAACAATTTTGTGTTTATTCTTTACAGTCATTTTTTGCCTATTCTGTTGAAAGGTGCTAAAAAGTCTGGAGCTGAAGACTTGTTAATTAAATTTCACCCTTGAATCTTGGTGCTCTGTAGATCACTGTGTGACGCTCTTCATGAACCTGCTGGCATGTTTGGCCTGCTTCGTTGCAAATGCTCAGAACGGCATTGACTTCGGCCTGTCCATCCTCTGGTTTGTTCTCTTCAGCCCCGCCGCCTTCGTGTGCTGGTACCGGCCTGTTTATAAAGCCTTCAGGTTGGTCTACAACATTAAATGTCACTATAAACAGATAAACATTACAGTGTGTTCATTAAAAAATAAAACCGTAGTCACTGGCAAATTGCTGTGGTATAAGAGGAATATAACACTTCAGGTCAGGTTGTTGTAGGAAAATAATCAACTTTGGGATGGTAACAGTAACGCCGCTTTGCATCGGGACACATCACACCAACCTATCGTTGATTATTTTCCTATAACAGTAAAAAACACTAAGTGGTTGTTTCTTACATTATGTACACTTTGAAAGAAAATCTATTTTGTTGTTATCATCCAGCACTAGTTTCACCTAAAGGTTGTGTTTTGGTTTCCATCGTTTTTAGTGTCGAATGAGTATATATTGCGTTTCTGTTTAAAATGGAGTGTTTGGTACTTGAATCCAGTGCAGCAGAAATGAAGGAGTGTAATCTCATGTTCCTCACAGGTCCGACAGCTCCTTCAGTTTCTTCTTTTTCTTCTTCATGTTCGCCTTCCAAGTGGTGGTGTACATCATTCAGAGCGTCGGCATCC
>CM040985.1:4706574-4721574 GCA_022985145.1 Pangasius djambal | reverse complement strand
AATTATACTTTACTTAATGAAATTCTTAATTTTTATATTTAAAAAAAAGTGCGAGATTCCTCTGAGACACATGCAGCCAGCCAAACACATCGTTGCACACTGCTGCTCATACAGTGTCACATGGCAGCGTAACACACTTGGAGGAAAACTCTGTCCGCCCTCTTCTACATACATGAGCTCACAGATGCATACAATTGGCGAGTGTCGCTGTGATTGATCCAGAGAGCACGGCTAATTTGCCGTCTAGGCTTTCGGCCACGGATGGTTGTGGCGTTGCTGGGATTCAAACTCGTGATCTCTCCTGACGCTTTTCTGTTACATCACTTCAGGGACCCCCGCATTGATTATTTAACGATGGTTTTGTATAAAAATGTTACAGACATCATCCAGGGACACTAATCCTGTCCAAATAGGGCTTACGATACATTTTTTAGGATGATTCAAGTGGATAAAATTGCTTTGTAAATGCAATGGCAAAAATGAACAAAACTTTGCACTGTTACAGAAATCTTTAAGTGCATAATTTTCTAAAATATGTGGCTGCTACATTGCTATACTTGATGAAATACATGCACGGAAACATTGTGTATGTATGGTGAAGGGAAATAGTGATAAAACAGGGCATGCGCAGGTAAAGCTACTTCTATGCAATACAAACTATTTCTCGCACGTCAGTGGAAACACAAACTATGTTATTATACAGTTCGCTGAAAACCGTGATACACGGATCACACACAGATACTGGAGAGACTGTTGCTTTGGTTATATACATTTAGATCTCATTAATGCGGGATTTCGTTTTTCCATTTTAGTTACATTTTACCCTTCTGCTGTCATGTTATAGATGTTCTATTCCTGGCACAATTTTGATCACAAATGTCTTTTTTCAGTGTTCTCAAATTATTATTATTATCGAACAAAGTCATATAGTCTGTGCTTTATTTTAATGTTTCCAACGTGGAATGGGATATTTTATGTACAGATATTATTTAAGCTATTTGAAGTCATCATATCGTTTTTCTGGTTATGTGGATATGGAGTTTATTGTGTAGTGAAATATTTTATCACATTAATTGGGTGTAAAATAAAAGTGGTTTATATTTTATGATGGGTTTTTTTTTTTGTCATACCATGTAGTACCTTGTTTAATATCAGTGTGAGATGTTGTATTTGACCAGCAGTGGGCACTGTTGCTCTTAAAATACTCTACACACACTTCCAGAACAATAACCACTTCAAAAGCACATTGTCCAGGCTGTCCATTTATTCTGGAGGATCTCCGATTCCACTGGTTCTTTGCAAGAAGATAAGAAAAACAGTGGATGTGTTCAGGACTTAATCTGGATTAAAGAGGTGAGTTGTTGAAACAGCAGCAGTCAATTAATGTTTTGGACTTTGAGGTCACGGAAATGTGATTAGTATCAGTTTTCGATATACACTCACTGGCCACTTTATTAGGTACACTTGCTCATTCATGCAAATATCCAATCAGCCATGCCACAATCATGTGGCATCAAGGTAGAGTCAGTTCTATGAGCAGTAAAGGTGAGAGAAGAATGGTCAGACTGGTTCGAGTTAACAGGAAGGCCACGGTAACTCAAATAACCACTCTTTACACCCATGGTGAGAAGAAAAGCATCTCAGAACACACAACACATCAAACAGTGAGGACGATGGGCTGCAACAGTAGGTGGTCACATCGGATTCCACTCCTGTCAGCCAAGAACAGGAGTCTGAGGCTCACTGAAACATGACAGATGAAGATTGAAAAAAGCCCAGGTGATGTGAACGGTCCAGTTTTAACATGCTGACATTGCAGACTCCTTCCAAAAGTCGTGTGTCTCGTCACAAAAAAACTTCACCATATCAACGAATATATACGTTTTTAAAATCTCTTTATTTGAAGCGTCCGCCATACATTTGGTATAATATGATGCATCATGTGATCGTTTATCATTTCTGAAATGATCTACTGCATGCACTGCCAATGTTCAAAAGCTGATTAAGGTTTTATAGTCTGAGAGTCATGTTCACTCTCTCTGAGACCTCCGATATCTTATCTGTCTGTGCAAAGCGACAGACATGAGCTCACCTGGGAGAAACATAAAGCTGACAGCTCCTCCTCCATGAAAGATGTAGCCATTAGTGTCTTCATGTCAGCCATCTCCCACCTATTCAAGCCTCTTATGATTTATTCACTTGTTTATTTATGAAATGAGAGCAAGAAAGAGAGGCTTTATACATGACTTACGATCAGCCTGCTCAGGAAACTATAACGTCAATTACCCAAAGATATCAAACTGCCAAACCAGGATTTCTTCATATTAGTATGTGTAGGAAGAAAATACTTCATGAAAATTAATTTCCTCTTTAAAAAAAAAAGACTGCTCAGAGTGAACAGTTTGGGAAGCTTGATAAATTTCCTGTCATTATTTAATAATGGCTTTACTCCGTTAATAATGTAACATTAATATACCACAGAGCTTTTCAATTCTTGAATCTAATTAGTCAGAAGGTGTTGATTAATTTTCTATAACAGCACCTGTGATGGTGTATTGCTGGCTGTAATTCAAATGATAGAAGGAGAGCGTTACTGTAGTACTGTTTTCTACACCAAGAACAACCAATTTAATGAAGAATAAAACACTTTAGGAGCTGCTGTTTGAGGAAAATAATCAGCTTTGTTGTGGTAACAGTAACCGTGCTTTACATTGGTGTGAATCATGCCACCCCATTGTTGATTATTTTCCCATAACAGCATGCCCTGTTGTGTTTTATTCCTTAATTATCCTACATGTACTTCTCTAAACCATGTCTGACTCACTCAAAGACATGAGACTTTTTTTTTCAAAAGTCTCTCAATCAAATAGCTTTTAAAATGCTCAAGAAATCTCATGCTTAGTGCTTCATTTATTTCAAAAGTGTATAGCCAATCAAAAATGGTAAGCATCAAAGGAAACTGTGAAACCGTTCAATTTGATAAAGTCTTGCACAAAAAAACTAATTAACCTTTTAATTATCTATCAATCCACCCTCCTGCATTTAGCAACCTTAAAGCTGATCAAACACAAAGAGAAGCTCAGGAGTCTGTTTAAAGGCTTACAACACAGTGAGCCACAATGAAATGGCAATGTGATTTCTCGTTCTTACTTAACCGACCCAACTCACCTGAAAGAGTCGAAAGTGAGAGTCTGAAGAGGCTCATTGCCATCGTTTCCCCAATTGGGGCAGTCGTGACCTAACGGTTAGAGAGTCGGACCTGTAACCCAAAGGTGAACCTGAAGGTCATGGGTTCGAGTCTCGGGTCTGGCAGGGATTGTAGGTAGGGGGAGTGAATGACCAGCGCTCTCCTCCACCCTCAATACCACGACTGAGGTGAGACCCTTGACCAAGGAACCGTACCCCCAACTGCTCCCCGGGCGCCGCAGCAAAAAAAGGCTGCCCACTGCTCCGGGTGTGTTTTCACGGAGTGTGTGTTCCCTACTGTGTGTGTGCACTTGGATGGGTTAAATGCAGAGCACAAATTCCAAGTATGGGTCACCATACTTGGCCACAAGTCACTTCACTTCAATACCAGTCAGAGTTGATGGTCTTAGACTATTTGTTTAAAATGTTTAATGAAATGGCATCATGATTATCAAAATAGCATTCTATTTTGCAGTGCATTTGTTATAAAAATTGATTTAAATAGATGTACAACAGCAAGGTTTGTTACATGTTACAGTGAGGATCCTAATACAGCGATTAATGTTCACCTAAAAGAGCTGTCTCAAAAAGTCAACTCACTTGGGAATGAGACATCACTGGTATTTAGAAACTGATTTTTCCTTCTTCGAGGTAATAAACGTCTTGGCACTGTACTGCATTCATGTGCTACCAAATTACGGTAAGTACAATCTGAGCTTCAGTCTTCAGAATTGTTCCTGACCTTTACCCTTCCATCATGGCCATTTTGTAATCACAACGTTGAGAAACTCAAAGACACTGGGAGGTACCAAAATAGATATACAGGCTAGCAAATTAGCTAACATTAGCAGCATATCTAAACACAGACCCTTTATAATTATGACTTCTCATGGGAATTTGGTGAATGTCAAGGCAACCTGTCTGTGTGGTGGATGTCCATGGGACTCCATTTTCTGAGTCAACAATTCATTTAGGGTAAAGATTACATTTTAATAAGGAAGTCAATCCTTGGACTTTAAATTAGCATAAAATAAAAAGAAAATGCAGATACTAGATTATGGGCTTTTAGTAATGGGATTACTTAAAGTACTAGATAAAATGGAGATGTATTTAATACAGTACATATTTCTTATAGACTCAAGAACTTGTCAGCTAGTTTGCTGTCTGAGCTAAATGTAGCTATTAATATAAGCAATAACAGGCACGAATTTGTTTCAGCACGGTCCAGAACATTAAATGTAAACAGATTTTTACGAATATGACGTTTCATTCTTTAATTTAAAAAATTGTAATTGCTAGCAGATACACAGCATGTGGTGTTGTGCAATCGACATGCTTTTCTGCTCAGCACAGTTGTAAAGAGTGGTTACTGTATCCTTCCTGTCAGCTCAAACCAGTCTGTTGTTTGATGTGAACATTAACTGAAGCTCTTGACCTTGGACGGTGAGTGTGTACATACAAATCTACACAGAACGGTGCAGATGCCATAAATATTTTCACGTGATAAACAGCATTTCCATTAGCAGCATCACCTGCACAAACAGTCATGGCTATGAATAAATCATATCTCAACCCAACAGAGAGGGAATAATCATTATTCCTTTCTCAAAAGTGTGGTGAGAATCTATAGCACATACACACAGACACATGAATACTAGAAGAATAATAATCTGATAAGGATGTCTGTCTCCCTGAGTCTCTGTCCTTGTTTGTCTCACAGCATTCTATCCGTGAGTATTGAATGTATGAGTGTGCTAGATGTCCTGCGTCACACTATATCTCCCACTGTTACCTCTGCTTCCCAGCTGAGGCTGAAACCAAACGAATCAGCCACTTATCATGCACAGTCCAATTTTAATATCGTACAGCTTACTGTGCTTGAGATTTCTATGGTGCTTGGTGCATTAAGTATTCACTGAATGATTATTATACTCCTGATTTAATGCAGCGCTATGCAAGGCATGCCAAAGACATGGTAGGTGTTTAGAAAGAGCTTTCTGTCCTTGATGAAGTGTGTGGCATGGAGCTGCCCTTGGATCCCGTGTGCACTACCGATCTCTGAGTAAGAATAAGCCTTTGCCTGTGTTCCACCAAACTCAGACCCAGTGCATGGCTTAACGTTAGTCTTCACGAGGGATAGCAGGCAAGGAGGGTGGCAGGTTTCATTGCATTTCGTGCTGTGAATCTGAAGTGGGCACGAAGGAGGAATCTCTTGTTTTTAATTATGCATATAGTGAGAGACAAAAGCAAGTCCCTCGGTCTCTGCGAGGAGGATAGAATAAGTGACAGTGCCGGAGGCTGTTTCTGCGTCTTGTTGCTCAAGTGAATTGTTGTTAAAAGTTTCATGCCTGCATTTATGGAATTTGGCAGATGCCCTTATCCAGAGCATTTATATAACTGAGCAGTTGAGGGCTAAGGGCCTTTCTCAAGGGCCTAGCAGTGGCAGCTTGGTAGTGCTGGGATTGGAAATCACAACCTTCCAAACAGCAGTGTGACATCTTAACCACTGAGCTAGCATGCTTTTTATATCTTTGTGGGTTTGGTCATGTGTTTTAGGTAATTAGCCATCTTTAGCCATCAATGCCATCTTTTAAACTCACAATCATAACAATACAGTTGTTAAATACACCATACAAAAACAAAAATGTGGAAAGTACTTAAGTAATTGTACATGATTACTGTACATAAGAATCCATTTAAAGGATTTATATATGTACCTGAGTATAACTGATTATTAATACTTGTACTCTTACATTTTCAAAAGTATGACTTTCTAAGTACTCGTTACAAATCTCAGTGGTCATGACTCAAATCCATGCAGCTACCAGTTCGATCAGTGATGTAACTGTGCATTTAAATACTATTTTGAACCACAATGCTGTTGAATTCTCATTTTGATGTTGATTCACTTTCTGTAACTCTGACAGGACTGGCTATAATTAAAATCACAGGTTTATGTTAATGCTCTATTTCTAATATGTTATCCTTTCTATAGTAATGGCTCATTCACAGGGGCTTAGATGGCTTAGATGGCTTAGATGGCACCCCACATGATCTAAGACTAATATTAATAATAAACGAATTAAAATGTGTTATTATTTAATAAAGAAAAACATACAATCGTTGACTTTCTGTAAGGAGATGGTTTAGTTAACATTAATGGAAGGAGCCTCCAGTGTTAGAGCTTTGTAACAGTCAGTAAGTTTTCCGTCATGGGAAAGTCTTCAGGACAGAGAAGTTTCTAGTTGTTCAGTAACATGAAAAGCTGTGTTTTTGTCTTAATAACTTCAAGATAAAGAAAATAAAGAGGCTGGTGACAGAACGACTGTTTATAAATCCTATAACAGTAAGTGCTAACAGGAACTAACCCCGCAGACGTTATACTACATTAAATGGTTCTATAAATGGATAAAACTATAATGTGTCATTCTTTCATTAATAAGAAATTGTAATCATCAAATTGCTGAATAAAAGACTTCAGGATGTGCTATTACAGAAAAATAACCAACTTCAGAGTGGTTACATTAACGCTGCATCACATGACCTTGTCGGGAATTATTTTCCTGTAACAGCACATCCTGAAGTGTTTTATTTCTTATAGACACCAGACTGTATCACACATTATAGAATATAGTTAATATAGTTGGGATTTTAGGATTGGTAAATTGTTCTAACAAAGAAGGGTGAGGAATATTAAAGAGGTGGAGCCTAACTGGAAAAATGGATAGAGGTACACAAGGTAGAGGGGAACACTACGGTCAGGAGATGCTTTTGACATTGACGTATAAGGTTTAAGTGCACTCTTAAAAGGAGACGTGATCTAGAATCCTTAAGGGTTCTTTGGTTGTTGGTCTGGGGAGCCTTATGATGTTCTGTTTTTTCCCCTACAGAAAGGTTCCTAAACAGACATCGTTTAGGAAGTGAAGAACTTGTTTTCTAAGAGTGTGTGGAACCTTCTAACTCGAGTGTGATTTTGACAGGACGGCATGGTGTCACAGTGGGTACCTTTGATACCTCAAAGCTCCAGAATCCTCCGTTCGATCCTGAGCCCATGTTAGATTAGATTAGATTAGATTCAATTTTATTGTCATTGTTCGAAGTACATATACAAAGCCAATGAAATGCAGTTAGCATCTAACCAGAAGTGCATAAGTGGCATATTTACAAGGAGTACAGGAGGTGCAGTAGGTATTATAAATGCAGATAAATGTGATCTATATATGTATGTACAATCAGTATACAGTGGTGAAGACATGTTAAGAATATAACAGGAATATGAACAGAATATACAAATGAATATATACATACATACATATATATATATATATATATATATATATATATATGTGTGTGTGTGTGTGTGTATGAGTGCCAGTGATGCGTTGGGTGGTTTTCACCACCCGCTGAAGCGCTTTTTGGTCTGTCGGTGTGGAGTTTCTCATGTTCTCCTCATGTCTGTGTGGGTTTCCTCCAGGTTCTCCAGTTTCCTCCCATCTCCCAGGTCCTGGTGTGAATGAATGTGTGTGTCCATGGTACTCAATAATGGACTGGCGCTCCATCCAGGTGTGTTCCTGTCTCACGCCCAGTGGTCGTGGGTTAGATTTTGGATTCACCGTGACCCAGATCAGGATAAAGCGCTAACTGAAGATGAATGAATGATTTTGACACACCTAATACTTCCACTTAAGTGTCATTTTTTGGTACTTTTTCCCTGCAGAAAATCTGCACTCACTTTTGCAAGTTTTTCCACTCGTTTCCACTTTAATGGTTAAAGTTTGAAAGACATGGCGTACATTATACAGCAGGTGAGTGTGTAATGCATGCTGGCTTTACAGAGACAGCTGTGGTGAGGGTCACTGCGAGAACCTATCCATCACACGCAGCCCCAACTCTAATAGCTCCCTGTTCACTCATTGCACTGTTTTAAATGCCTGGCCACAGAACCCAGACAATGCAATTACCGTGTTTAAGAGAGCCTATCTACAAGCAAGTAACAAATGCCCAATAGAGCGTAATTACATTGCCAGGAGGAGCTTGATGGTGAACTCCAAAATTATGTTTCTTCTCTGGATCGATTTCTTTCAGACTAGTGTAATTTGAATTAAGCTCGTGGCAGTGGCAGACAGGGAGGGAAGCATGATAAAACGGATGAAATATTTATCAGTTTGCCCCGGCTGCTTCTCTAGCTGACAATAATGAATGTAATTCAGGGAACAAAAGATTAATAATGAAACTCACTGTGCATTTTCTTGTCAGAAAAATCCCAGTATTAATAGGAATGTTTTATTGTTGTTTACATAGTGATCATTTTTTTCTGTGATATTTAGGTAATGAATTATGACTAAACCTACATGGTAGAATATTCTTGGTTGCAAGTACAAACAGCTTTTCTAATTTACTGAGCATCAGTGTCGTTTTCAGATATCTCACCTCGCTGTGAGTCGTCACACTGCTGGATCTAATCAAATAGACAACAACGAGCATTGATCCACCAACTGCAGCCTCATTTTACTGCTGGAAGAACAAAAACGAACAGTACCTGCAAACGTCTAATAATGAAATAAGCGATATGCATAGATTTTACATGTGATTATGTAAGTAACATGATGATGTGTGGGGAAAAAAATGTGTTTCAAAACACTTTGCCCTGAAATTGCACATGCGAATTACAATAAATGTGACATCATGACATCATCCAATAACAGCACATCCCACAGCAATTTATCAATGATTACAAGATTTTATGACTTAAAAACAATGTTTTATACTTTCTGTCCATTTATACAATGGTTATTAAAAGTCTACACACCCCTTAACATGGCAGGTTTTTGATGATGTAAAAAAAAAATGAAACTAAGATAAACCATACCAGCAATTTTCCCACCTTTAATGTGAAACTGCAAAGAATACAAATAAAATGAAAAACAATCAGACACTTTAAAAAAAAATAAAAATAAAAAATACAATAACCTGGTTACATAAGTGTGCACACCCTTAAACTAATACTTTTGATTTTCTTACACCACTCAGTCTTTCTGGGTAAGAGTCTATTAGCATGGTACATCTTGACTTAGCAATATTTTACCACTATTTCTTGTCAAGAAAAGCATTCTAGATTTTGACAAACATCTAGATAAATTGTAAGGGCACCTCCTGTGCACAGCCCGCTTCAGGTCACCCCACAGATTTTTAGCTGGATTCAGGTCTGGGCTCTGGCTAGGCCATTCAGAAACATTGATCTTCTTTTGGTTAAGCCATTCCTTTGTTTATTTGGATGTATGCTTTGGGAAATTGTCGTACCGAAAGGTTAAATTCCTTTTCATCTTCAGCTTACTAACAAACACCTGAAGGTTTTGCACTAAAATCAACTGGTATTTGGAGCTATTCATGATTCCCTCCACCTTGATAAAACCCACAGTTCTGGCTGAAGAAAAGCAGCCCTAAAGCATGATGCTGCCACCACCATGCTGCACTGTGGGTATGATGTTCTTTTGTTGGTGTGCTTCTTTTGCACCCAACATACCTTTTGGAGTTATGAAATTATCATACCTTTTGAAATTGGTCTCATTAGACCATAACACATTCTTCCACATGCTTTGGGGTGATTTAGTTGGGCTTGGATGTTTTTTGTGAGAAAGGGCTTTTGTCTAGTCACCTTATCCCATAGCCCAGAAGTGTGAAGAATATGAGAGATTGTTGTCACATGCAGAGAGTCATCAGTACTTAGGTCTCATGGTAGCCTCACTGGTAATTTTTTGTCTTGTCTTTTGTAAATTTTGGAGGGGCGTCCTGTTCTTGGTGATGTCACTGTGGTGCCCCATTTTCTCCACTTGTTGATGATGGCCTTCACAGTGTTCCATGGTACATCTAATGTTTTTTGGATCCCTCTTCTGATCGATTCCTTTCAAACTAAGAAACTAAGAAGATGTGAAGAAAATCCTATTGAAACAATGGGTCTTTGTTTGGCGTTAATCAGGATAATTTCATTGATGATAACGGTATGATAATTACTTTTGAACCTGAGATTGAATGTGATTGGTTCATGTTGAAGACAGCCACATCACCAGTTATAAAAGGGTGGCCCATACTCGGAATTTGTGCTCTGCATTTAACCCATCCAAGTTCACACACACATCGTGAACACACACCCGGAGCAGTGGGCAGCCTTTTTTTTTATAACTTTTATAACTTTAAAAATCTGCCATTTTAACAGGGGTGTGTGGAATTTTTATATCCGTTGTAGTTATATTTTAATGTTGTGGAATGTCTTTAAAACTAACCGTAGTTCCTGTTATCACATACTTTAAACAGCTGTTCCTTCACCAGCCTTTCGTATTCACTCTCTTGTAGTTAATTAGACCAAAAAAAATGTAGCTTGTCATGGTATGGAGGGAAACCAGCAATCTCTCTATCCTGAACAATTTCCCATGTCATTTCATCATGTTAACAATTGCACACGTTATGTACAGCATCTGCCATCTGCCATGTCCCAGTCGAAGTTGTTGCTATAGAAACGACAACATATTAGAAGAAATGCATTATATAATATAAACGTGTGATTTGCCTTGCAGCCTGAACTACTATAAGAGCAGATGATATTGAAAATCAATCAACCCCTTCTGACCAGTCAGAATGGAGAATTCAACAGCACTGTGGCACCACTGTAAATTTTTATAGGTTAAAAAATAACATTTGACATACACCTGCTGTTAATGCTATACACCTACGCCTCTTCCCCCAACTCAGGACCTCCATTTATATATGTGCTGCAAATTACAGCTACTATTTACTGTAAAATTTGACACTTTGATCTGATCATCCTGATCTGATTCTTTCAGAATGCAATGCTATTTTCTACTGTATTTAATGAAAATTAAATTACTGCCTTTTTTTTTTTTTTTACTGTAAGCTGTCTGGAATGAGAAATGTGCCACTACGATCTGAATTTAAAATGTACAAATCTGAATTTGCCTGCCTTTAGTGGGATTCTGTAGTTAGGTCAAATAGAAATTGTATTCCATGGCTTAAATTTGTGTGCAAGCTTTCAAATTCAATTTTATAGTAATCAGGTGCAGAAAATAGAATTTCAGTCCATTTCAAAATCAGTTTTTTGAAAAATCAGTTTGAAGATTGATCGAGTCTGTTTTTCTTTGCTTTTCTGATCAAAGTAAATTTAGAAATTGTGCCACCAAAAATTGAATTTTCTTGTTTATAGCACATAATCGGAATTAAATCTAATACATTTCCACAAACAAAGACAAAGTGTAAGTGCAGACAGTGTGACTATAATGTACAGAACCATTTCTACTGCAAAGTTTGGGTGGGGAAAAGGGGATTATGGAGTGCACAATGCATAATACATGTTTTTGAACGAAGATACATCTAAAATGGCTCAAAATGAGCTGCTTGACTGTATGTTGGACAACTGCATGCTGCTTATTATGGGGTTATTCTAAAAATTCACTAGATAGTAGCCTATAGCTTAAGTCAAGTGTGATAGCCTCCCATCTTAATTTTGCTTGTGGATTTGTTGTTATTACAATATCATCCTGCCACACCAAAATGGATTGCATTTCACCAAATGCATTTCATAAAGCTTGCATCAATTTTTTTGGTAATTTTTTCATGACACATGTAGATCATATGGTGACAGCAGTACAATATTCAGATTCAGAAGAATAAGCATTTCTTAGCTGTTCTTAGTTCTACTGATTGTACAGTTAAACATATTTGTGTCCCACATGGATTTATTTCCTAAGTGGCACGTCTCCTTCCTCTACCTTGGAGCGAGCAGAAGTAGGGCGCTCTGGGCAGGTGGAAGAGGGATGGAGGGAGGATGGAGAAGGGGGACATCCTCTGACCCATGGCTGGGGACACTGCCTGACTAACACACACTTCGGGTGTTGAGACACAGAGGGTGCAGGGGATGGCAGATGGGGGAGGACGTGACCTGAAACTGCAGGGACAGCTGGACTGCTCACTTCCCTCTCAAGCCCTCACACCTGTTACACATCGTGTCCAATACATCATGCACACACATACACACACGACCCCAGGCTTGCATTTACACATGGCGCGAGCCAGTAGTTTAGTTTATTAATCTCCCCCACTGGTTTACAGCCTTTATAGAGTTATTAATACAGATAGAGAATGTATTCTGATTTACAAAGCTCCACTGAGGATTTCTGGCAATAAATTTCATTGGGCACATATACAGAGGACACATTCAATGCTCAAAGCACTTCTTTATATTATGACTGAAAGCTTTATCAGAATCACTTTATTCACCAAATGTACAAGTACACAGGAATTTAACTTGGAATTTAACTAACAGTGCAAAAAAAAAAAAATCATGTATAATAGGCGTGTAAACATACAGATATACAGACCAACAAAGTGCAGACACAAGTACTGTACAATAAACAATAAATACAAAACCAATCCACATACAATACAATATCACAATCAATCAAATACAAAAACCGCAATTACAGCCTGGTGGCAGGGTCAGTTCTCCTGATTTGTCGGAGACGGCTTGTTGAGAAGAGCAACTGCTGTTGGGAAGAAAACTGTTCAGGTGTCATGTGGTTCTGGTTCTTATAGAGCGGTACTGTTTACCTGAGGGGAGTTTCTGAAACAGTTAGTTCCCCAGGTGTGTTTGGTCCATGAGCATTTTCTCAGCTCGCTTCCTGGCCCTTCTTTCATGCAGCTCCAGAATTGACAGCCACTGATGGCCAATCAGCCTTTCTGCGGTGTGCACAAGGCTAATCAAAAAGTCTGAGGCTGCCAAAATGTCCGCAATGCCCCGATGCAGCCGTCAGAATGGAATCTTTAAATGCAATTTTCTCCCTTTTTACTTTAACCAGACTTTAAATGGCTAGAACTTGCAAAAGACATACATGCAAAAGAGAAACATATTTCAGTTCAGGAAAGTCTGTGGCTTTCAGGCCTACTCTGTACTGTATGCAGGATAAAATGTCAGAAATTTCCCATTTGAAGGGTTTCTCAGACCATCATACACATAAACATATGAGTATTACAGTTTAACACATAACCATAGTAGAGCAGTCTTAAAGTACTACAGTACTACATTTTTATGAAGGTTGGGGGCAGGCTATGTAAGTGTAATGAAATATCTTACAAAATTACAGTGCTTGAAGCTAAAGTCAGTCGGCATTGTAATGAGACTAGTTATATGCCTGAGCACTAATGTAGCACTGAAAAGGCTTTTAATTAATATTTAATTACATTCTAGATTAATACTAACCACACAGCCACAAGCCACCTTTTTGCTCTGTTATGACTCATATGGTGCATTTCTGAAGAAACCTCCAACCAGAACGTGGCACAATGAAATAAACATTTCTCTGTGTCATGACCTTAAAGCCTTAATCCTGCTCGAAGGTTGCCTTTCTCTACTGGCCATCATATGGAATAAAGAGAAAGGAAGATAAATAAACTCATCGATACCAAAGCAAACTGGCTTTCTGAGCTGTTTGTTAGATTAAGAACCTGGCTCAGGAGACATGGAATGAACAGAAGATGACATGGAGAAAGCACGCTGTGAACGCTTCACTCAAGGCTGCGTGATAAATGAGTTATGGGCTGAAGAATGTGAAGAAATCCTTCACGGTCATCTGGAATCATTTCAGAGTATTTGACACAATCGGGAATATCAGATACAATGCGTGAAAACGACACGACTGAGTGTGACATGTTGCTTTGTAACATGATTTCATACACAATCACCTGGATTATTTACCAACAAGAGCTGAAAGTCAGTGTATTTTTGACACACTGATTGAGGTGGTTTATGAACCTGGTGATCCCAAAAAGATACCAAATCTTTCTAGTGAGTGAAAAGATGTCTTTTTTTTTTACCTGCCATTTATGGAACATCTTGATTTTTCACTCACGTTTTGAAAGTGTGTGATATAGGACTCACACAAGGGTTTTCTTTCTGTTACACCAAAGCAATCTTCATATGGTTACAGTTTTTAAATTAATTAAAGAACGTTAAAAGAGAAAAAGCACTTTTTATATCAATTTATATGTACATTTAATGTTGTGGAATGCCTACAAAACAAATTCCTAGTATCACTTACATTATAGCGTCTATAAACAGTCATTCCCTCACCAGTCTCTCTTTTTCTTCTCTTGAAGTTAATGAGACAAAAAAAAAAAAAAACACTGTTTGTCGTGTTACCAAGAAACCAGAAAGCATGCTCTTTAGGGAAAGCATGCTTATTAGGGATCTAAATCTATATCCGGATTTCTGTAAAGCTGCTTTGTGATGATGTCTACTCTTAAAAGCGCTATAAACAACGACTAAAGACCTACTTCTTCACCAAGCACTTAACTTAGTACTTTATTATAAAAAATTAAAAAAAAATCCTTGTCTTGTGTTTTCTTTTCATGCTGTACTAACCTCACCAACAGGTCTTTTTTTAGCCTGATGGTGCTCTCAGTCCCTGACCTAGTGAACTATGAGGATATGTTGTTGATAGAGACTATAAAGCACTTCTGTATGTCGCTCTGCATAAGAGCTTCTGCTAAATGCCACAAATGTAAACGTAATGTTTCTATTTCCTGTATGGATGATATAAATGTGATGGTACAATCTTTCTAAAGAATGTAATATAAGTATAATCTGTATCTTAAAATGTTTTCCTCTTTCTTTTACAGATGACTGACGCAAGGTGTTTAAGGTAAATGGATGTGGTCATGTGATCGATTACACCGATCACACTCAGTTGTGGGATTAAAGGGGCACATGAACATCCCTGGTCATCTCAGGTCTCTTTGTGATCACCC
>CM040985.1:4617432-4706474 GCA_022985145.1 Pangasius djambal | reverse complement strand
GGTAGATTCCTGGTTTGGCCTTTATACGACATTGAATAGACAAACAAAACCAGTGTGCCATAAGCACTATCAGATGCTGATTGCACAGCAGAAAGATCAATAACTATCCTTTTCGACACTGATTGTGTGTCGAGCTGATTTTCCTCTGACATTAATAATGAACACACAAATATATACATTGCTGTTCCTTACCTGTCGAGGGGATCGATTGGTCGAGTTGGCTGTGGTTGCTAGTGGAGTTATGGTTTGTAATGTGATGTATAATATGACAGTATAATAACCTAGTCTAAAAATATTACAGTTTTACTGTGTTATGGTACAAATACTGTAATATTGGTACAAATACTAACTCAATTAGGAAGTGAACATAATTTACATATTTATTGCAGTATTTTTTTTTCATTTGTGTAAATGCACTTATATTTGTGAAGGCCCTCTGTTATTTACCCTCCTCACCCCCACCCTGGGCTGTTTACTTTTCCTCAACTCTGCAGCTCTGAATCACCAGTAACGAGTGACAGGGAATTTTACTGGAAATACCATCAGCATTGAGTACTACTGTTACTACTGCTCTGAGCTGTACTGGAACCACATAGACTTATAAACAACAACAACAGCAACAACAACAACAACAACATGGCTAAATGTTTTTTTTTTAAATCATTTTTAAAGGGAGTACTATAGGAGGCGAAAGAAATTTTGCTGAGGCTGTCCATTATTAAGATATGAATAATTAAAGTAACCTTTTTAGATCACCCAAAAAAGTGTAATATTTTCTGACTATTTTTGGATTACGTCTAATCTGACTTTCAGGTACGTCTGTAGAGTAGGCTTGTATTATTTTAATACATTACCATTAATGAGGAACTTTGTAACTCTTTATTATTTCTATTAATAACTACTATCTATACCAAAAAGAACATAAAGTGCTTCTTTATAAGCATTTTATAATTTATACACAAAATTAAAGAAATTAAAAATAAAACATGTGCATATCCTGCAACAAAAACAATCCAAAACATGAGGCAAATTCATCATCAAAACCACCACCACCAACAACAACAACAACAACAACAACAACAACACCAACAACAACAACAACAACACCAACAACACCAACAACAACAAAACACTCCTTGATATGGTGAGGTAAGGAGATGTTTGTTTAGTTAACATTTTTGAAAGGAGTCTCCATTGTCAGTACTTTATAACAGTCAGAGAACTTTGTAACAACTTTGTAAACAAAAACAAAGGGTTGGTGAGGGAATGACTTTTTATATCTACTATAACCTAAGCAATAACCGGCACTAATTTGTTTTTACGAATGTTCCATAACATTAAGTGTGACTAGAGATGAATAAAATGTACAACACATTGTATTTGCATTGACAAATTGCTGTGGTATTAGAGAAATAAAACACTTTGGGACATGATATTATGGGAAATTAATCAACTGTTATGGGAAATTAATTAATCATGTGTCAGGCCACATCTCACCACCCTGTTGTTGATTATTTTCCTATAACAGCATGTCCACACTTCAAAGTATCCCATCCCTACAATAAATACTTATTAATTCAGATTACATAGTTTGTTGCTACTCAACATTTTATACCAGGGGTTCTCAATTATTATTATTATTATTTATTTATTTATTTATTTAACAGTCTGAGACTGTAATATTGTTTATGTTGTAATATTGTTTATTTATTTTGGCTATTTATTGGAGCGAGAGTTTTTTTTTAGTTATTGAAATTTCCACCCATAGTACCCATCCTTATTAAAAATGTCATTAGATTCCAGGTGACATTATATATGCTTAATAACTTTAATAATAATGGGTTGTGATTTCCACCACTATAACAAAATTAGAAAATCGCTGACCCCCTGGCTATACTAGCCACTTTGAGAACCACAGCTATACACCGTTCATCAAGTGGACAAGGGATTCATGTTGGTGCAAATTTGTGCCACATTGGAAATACTATCTGCTGAAATAAAACCTGCTTGGAGAGTTTCCAGAGGTTTAAAAGGGCCACAGGACTTTGTGATTGAAAGTATAGCACTAACTGAAAATGTGAAGTTGCTGGAAGGGCAAAGCCTCAAGGCACTAGTTTATAATGGAAAAAGTTGGGCTAAAATGTAAACGGATCGAGTGTCGGGGATACGATCAAATGAGCAGGAGATGAAAATGGCTTGCCGGATAACGACATCAAGGTCTCATTTTGCCCTGTCATTAGTCTTAGCCATCGATTTCAGCCATTTGCTTCTTACTGAGGTAATGTGGTTTAAAGCCACGGGAGGCGATATCTCAGTTTAGACAGAGGCCTCGCTCATTTGAAGCCATTATGATCAGGCTAAAGCAAACCTCAGGCTTTTTAATTCAGCTTTATTTCTTGTTTTTATAATTAATTAGAAGTAGACTAATGAATAACATTTGCATTTGTAAACATATTTGCAAACATATTATCTAATGCGAGGAAAAAAAAAAATCGAATCTAATTTCTCGAGGCAGAAGTGCAAACATCTGAGGGGGCGGTAAGACAGCAGAATTAGCAGCAGGATTAGCAATTAGCAGTCATTAGCGGTGAAGGATGATGAAGTCATGAAGAGAGAGAATACAGCACTCAGCACATGGGGCTCCTCACTGTGGGGTTACTTTTCAACTCTGTTATTAATTTACCTTTTCAGCTCAACCGTTTTCTCCCTCCCCTTTATGGACATTCATCTCTCTGAATCAGCCACCTGTTGCCGATCGAAAAAGAGTGAGAGCTCTGAGGGATGCAGATGCAGGATCGTGCCATTCTGACAACCCCTCCGAAAGCAGAGGGAAAACACTCGCTGGAATCCCAGCCTAATTGCATGTGGTTCTCTCATTAATCATTTTCTGTCCATCACTCCAAGCGGCTGCCAAATCCCCGTGGCTGAGAGAGGAATGCCAGCTTTCCTGCATTGCTGCGGATTGCTCTCGCTCCATGCCGAATGAATAGAGCGCAGATTAACTGCTAGAAAAACAATGACAGTGTGAGGCATCATTTTCAATCACATGAAAACTATCTACACCTGAATCACATTACGCAAAGAGTCCTAGAAAGAGTCCAGTTTTAAGATGTTCATCAAAGTCAGCAGGAAAAGGTTAAGCGGGTTCTTGTGATTAAAGGCAGAAATGTTATTGCGGTGATGCAATCTAGTGCAGCTGCCCTCCACTGTATCTTATGCATGACCTAATGAGTTTAGAATACAGTCATTTATCAGTGGTTAGCAGCTTTGATTTATTTTAGCTGTTAAAACGTTAGCCTCCAGGCTCTTTTCCTGTTGGGTCTCACTGCTGACGGAACGCTAGAATGAGTCATTCTGGGTAACTCAATCCAGGTGAATGGAAGAACGAGAGGCTCTCACTAAGGTCAGCCAAGAGACAGAGGAAACTAGAAGAAGGGGATTGAAAGACGATTGTGAAGCAACTTCAGTGCATAGAAATATCAGTGCTCCAGTAATGACCACCTTAAGCCAGCTTTACACTGTGCGATTTCAGCTTTTAAGATTACTTGATCCCAACAAAAAAAATCTTGGTTGAATTCTGTAACACACTATACTTACACTTTTTCTTCATGTCAGATTACATGATGAAGATCCTCTAACTATAGGCCTTCGGCGTAAACATTCTGTTTGCGTCATCAGTCAGAGTGATCTGGGCTTGTGCACCAAACAGCATTGTATTTTCCAGCGTTGAGGAAATAAGAATATTTTTTCTGACCATTAGCATATTTGGTTTATGTTTCATTATGGACACTACTGTATTTGTAGCTGTCTTGTGAGTTTCATGCCATCATATGGCGTCCTCCTATTAGTGGCATTTAGATGAGCGTCATAGCAGCGGTCAGGTTCTGATATTTGTGAAGGGCTTCCTTAGAGACACGTGAAACAAGCCAACCTGCTGCTATCTACCCTCTTCTACATACATGAGCTCAGAGATGTCCATGATTGGCTAGAGTTGCTGTGTTGCTGAGTAATGCTATGTATACTATGTAGTCTGGATTATTAAGTAAAATTTCACTCTCTGGACGATAGGATGAATGCTTTTCTGTTGTGCCACTTGTGAACCCACACTCTGAGATTTTAATAAAACTTTTCTGACAAACTCTTAGAACATTGGCTCTCTTGCAGTGTTGGTTACAATGCGTTCTCAGACCACCAATCTCAACTCATTATTGTTCTTATATCATTGCTAGGCTCTTTAACAAGCCTATTAACCCTCAAGCGCTCAGTTTGCGAGAGGAGACCACGCCATCACCTGAACGACATGAAGAGCGATTGCAGAACGGTAAAAGGGGGAACAATTCTGAAAACATGGGCTGGAGTTCTGCTGGCTTCTGCTTTGTCCTAGCTATCCAGTCCTGTTACTGAAGACTCGTGGGTAGGAGTAGGAGTTGTTGAATAGTACGCAGGACACAGGGAGTTGGTTGTGGGTGCAGAAAACTTCATCACATTACATTTATTCTTTTGGCCTTCATTGTTTTTTGTTGTTTATACTAGACTAGTGTCTAATTTTAAGTACATCCATTAAGCAAATTATTGCCCAATTCTGTTTTTTTGTACATGCTCATGTGTTTAGGTATATACAGAGTCCATAAGGCAGGATGCTGCTCTCACTGACAAGATTCCTCATTAGTCCTACAAATGCACACTTTGTTTTCTTGTCTAAAGCCACATCTATCCAGTGACTGTGCCTGCTCAGAACAGGTATCAATGCGTCATGTTTCAGCGAGAAATCCGCTCTCTGTTCTGTCACAGCCGCTTTGAGAAACAACACTGTGCAGTGGAGACAATTGGATAAGCAGAACACTGTTTGGCAGATAATGCACTATGTGTCAGACTAGAGTGTGAGATTGTGCATCTGCAATGTTGTAAAAAACAGAGCAGTGAGCTGGGTCAGGGCTGCGGCGGTGCACCTCATTACTCATATAATGAGCCTGAGGAAGGTTTGTTTTGCATCTGGAGCTCTTCCACTTACATTAAGAGACAGGATGACCTGTGGAAAATGCAGCAAACATTCACAAAGGACACATCTGCTTTCAGATGAATATAGTGTTTAATGGACCACTTCAGTTTGCAGGTAAATGCATATAAGCAATGCCTTTGAATGCAAAAGTTTGTATACTAAAAATGTATACAAAAATGTATTCCTTCAAACGTTCCTTCATTATCTCAAATAGTGCATGCTAAGTAACTAATGAAAAATAAAATTTAAAAAAGAAGAAAATAATTTAAATTATAAAAATGTACCTCCCTTTGCAAACGTGACATAAAAACGTCTTCACTGCATTCTTTGTTGCCTGTGGGTCATTTCAGAATATTTTTTCCTCTTGGTTTTTAACCTGTTCCTACTCACCCATATTCTGACATTTTCAAGTCCAAAAAAAGAAAAATTGAGGTACATTTTCTTTTTTTACAATAAAAAAAAAAAAATTCTGCTGATTTTGCATGTTCCAGTTGACCCACAATTTTTTTTCAACATTTTGTAATTCTATTTGTTGTAGAATTATTTAAAAACTGTGGTATATTTTCCATTTTCATTAAAAACTATGGGAGGCACAAACTTTTGCCATCAGCTGATCAACCTAGTAGAGCAACATGACTAAAAATATTTATTCTTCTCAAATATTTTATTACTTTCTATATTTGACCAAAAATGGTCAAATAGTGTATGTTAACATATTAGTCTTTAAAAAAACCAGAATTAAATAAATCCCCCTTTACAAATGTGATATAAACATTCCCTTCTTTGCTGCTTTCATGAACTCAGCAGGGTCATGTCAAAAATATTTTTTCTGTTGATTTTGCTTGTTTCAGCTACCTCTCATTTAAAGTCCAAATTACAAAAAAAAGTAAAATAGTGGTGCATTTTCCTTTTAAAATCTGTGGGGTGTTCAACCTGTTAAACTGAGTAAAGCAACGAGAGTCAAAATATTCTATGTATTCTTCTCACATATTTCAGTTATGTGACTTATCAACTAGTATCAGAGCAGAGTGAATTTGCTAGACAGAGAATAAATTATGGAGAAGTGTGAATATTTTGAGTCCTAGGTATAGTGTGTTTTCAGGCACTGAGCTGAGGTATCGCACATCATTTTGTAATTATTTTATAAGCCTTCATAAATCTGAGAATGCCTAATCCTGGCTGCTAAAATGAACAACCCTGAATTTATTATTTGGCTGACAATAGTTTTAAAGATTCTTGCTACATGGGCTTTTCTGCTTTTGCCGGTCGGTATGCATGTGTCTGCATGTATGTACATGTACAAGTGTGTCTTTTCTGACTCTCTGTGTGTGTGTGTGAGAGAGAGAGAGAGTGTGTGAGCTCTAGCTGAGGTGATGAATAACACATTATGGTGATTCTCCCCTCCTGCAGCCACACT
Organism: Pangasius djambal; assembly: GCA_022985145.1. NCBI lineage: Eukaryota > Metazoa > Chordata > Actinopteri > Siluriformes > Pangasiidae > Pangasius > Pangasius djambal. Next base: position 4,700,058 of record CM040985.1, on the reverse strand, counting down.
CAGCAGCCCAGCCTGTGCAATATGAACGTCTATGTCTTTAATAGTGTTTCTCATTCCCGTATGTGGTACACGTGCAGAAGCTTCATACACAGAATAAATTGAACAAAGAAAATGCAAGAGGAGACCTTAGGAGAGGGTCTTGTTATTTAGAAGCCCTCCAAGCTATCACTCTGTATACCTGTGAGAAGAGGAATGCAACAGCTATTACAAAGCTGAGCACTGTTTTATTCAGAGAGAATAGAATTTTAACCAGCTGCGAATCAGCGGTGCCAGTTTCCACTGCTGTCTGAGGAAGGAATGAGAAATCATTTGCTTCTGCAGGAGACTGCTGGATAACAAAAAAGCTCAACACACTCAAGTGTAAAGGTAAACAAACAAACAAACGAACAAACAAACAAATAAACGAAAAGAAATATATCTGCAAGCAGTCATTAAGGGGCCAAGCACTTGGTCGCCCCACCGCTTACTGAGCGAAGTAGACCAGAAGCCACAGAGACCATCAACACAAAAAGATACTAAATTTAAATTAAATATTAAAAATAAAAAATGACTAAATTTGGTTGGGATATGTCAAGCCATTTGCTGAGATATGGCCTCACTTTCTATTTGGTGACTTCACCATTAAATTTGTTTGTGTTATGGATGAACCATCCCACATATCAAAAGTCTGAAAAACACTTTTTGTTCTGGTTGGTCTCACGATGCTGTGATCCGCATTACATGATGATTGGACAAAATTTGTAGGGGAATATGCAAAAAAAAATTCAAAATGGCAGAAAATCCACAGCAGGACTTAACATCATGGAATCGCATTTCTTTAACTTTGTGTACTTATTGTGAATGTAAGTCCATGTGTCAAGGCACGATATAAGCATCTAGCAAATCTGCAAGGATTTCTAACCTGAAACAAGAGACAAATATTAGTTTGTGCTAGTGCTACAGTGGTCCAGAGGTGGTGACAAACCAATTTCAATTTCAAGTGCTTAAACAAAACAGAAGATGAGCAGTAACACAAATTACAATTGCAAATCTATATCCATAATGGTACAAATACATTTTTAAAAAATGCAAAAACGTAGTCAGTGTGATTTTATACGTTTAGCCAACGGTCCCTTCATCATCTACTACAGTTTTCTCAGATGCAGTTTACTGGTACACTTAGTAAATTACAAATTACCAGGCCATGACATCAAAAATGTAATCAAGTAATACATCATAACTGTAATCTGATTTCTGAATTTATCCTGCTGTCATTAAGATACATGGTTTTAGCAATCAGATATTAGAAATCCAGATTTCATGTATGTTTTAATAATAACTATAGTATTACTTAGACACACAAACTCTATTTCTAATAATAAATTGTGAGTGTGTGAATGTATACGACTGAATTTGTGAGATGTTTGGCATACTTGGTGGCACTGTGGCACTGTGCCTTGGCTGGCAATGTGGCACATATCTGGCACCGTGTGCGTAGGCCTGGCGAGATGGCAAGGAGCTCTGCCAGTTGGTGCTCATCGGATTATTGAAGTTGTCCCCTCCAGTAAATTGCTGTTACACCTGTTCAGTGGAACTGAGAAGGTCTTCACCGGAGGAGTCCCATATGCCACGCAGATGCCAATCATACTACAACAAAACACACCTCACTGTTCCTGACAGCACCCTCTCATGCACAGCAAATCTTAGAGATCTGTTAAGACGAAGAAGGTATTTTCCGTTGGAATACTGTTACATTTTTATGAAAACATTTTGTCTCATTTATAGCTGTGTTTAGGCATTTCTTATAGTTATAGTACTTATAGTACTTATAGCAATGGATGTAGGAAAACTAGCTACTACAATAAATGAATGTGTCCCATATTAGTAAGTCAAACTGTACAGAGAGATCTTCCCAGATCTACCTTGATGAAATCTTCTGCTTAGGTTTAATGCATTTTTACATATTTTTTATATATATTGCAGGTATATTACTGTGACAGCCCCAGTCAGGTGCAGGTGATGGGAATGAGGACACAGGAGGCAGGGGATGGAGAAAACTGGCTGTTTTTATTCATTACCACTTTTCAGAGCTATGCTTTTAAGCACTATCAAACACACACACGCACACACATCAAATAAAAACATATGCATTGTCCTATTGTTTGGCTAAATTTCAGCACAGCCAGGTCGGGGCAGGTATGGTCAGCTCCATCTCTCTCTCTTTTGTCTGGCCACCTACTGAGGATGAAAAGCAGCACATGAGTAGGCTGTGTGTATAACACACACACGTGTACACAATCACTCATTACCTGCTCATTCTCCATGCCCACACTGCCACAGTTACATTTACAATGTTATAATTATTTAAAAGCTTTTGCTCTTGGGAGAAAAGGGTGAATTGAATAGAAGAGCCCTCTTGTACAGGGAGACCCTCTGTTGTATTCTACATAGAACCAATAAGAAGGAGGGACTATTCACCTTATACCTTTATATAATATAACCCCCTATAGCAAGGTTTTATCTAAGCTGTGAAGTGGGGGAAGTAAACAGGTGTGTACCGCGTCCTCTAAAATATGACATATAAAAACAATTGATATTATTCTTCAAAATCACCATACCTTTATATTCATTTTAACCTAGCTATTATGTATATGTTATTGTAAGAAATAAAACACCGTTATAGGAAAATTATCAGTGACATGGTGTTGTGATGTGGTCCTATGTAAGTTACAGAGTTACTATTATCACCCTGAAGTTGATTATTTTCCAATAGCAGCATGTCCTGAATTGTTTTATTCTTACTATACACAGCAGTTTGCCATCAGTTGCAATTTTTTATTGATTAAAGAACAACATATCATACTTATCCATTAATAGTTACGTTTAATGTTGTGGACTAAATAAGCCTAAAACAAATTAGTTCCTATTATAACTTATTTATAGCAACTATTAACAGTCATTCCTTCAACAGCCTCTCTCTCTATCTCTCTCTCTCTCTTTTTTTTTTTTTACTTTTAATAAAGCAGAAAACTTAAGTCTGTCATGAAGACTTTCGTTACTTTTAATGTTACAAAGCAGTGACATTGGAGACTCCGTCCATAAGCGTCAAATATGCCTCCTTGCAGAAAACTTAATCATATCAACAATGATTCCTTGTTAAATAACAGCAATTTTATGTAGTTGCTAACAGAGCAATCAACTGAACCTTCTGAACAATCAGATTTGAGAATTCAGCAGCACTGTGGTATAAGTTTAATTAATGCCCTTTGAACCTCTGGTCTGGGTGCGTAACACACTGTATATACAGTATTTTGTATGCTAAATGCAGTTGGTACTTGAGCTCTATACCTGTGTGTATATGTATATATGTATTTTATATATATATATAATACCAAGAGTATGTTGTAGACATCAAGCTCCTTTTCTGTTCACGAAGCAGTGCAGTAAGATATGAGAACGGCATAAGTGAACGTTAGAAAGATGTTCAATAAGGTGTTACTACTGACGCCGACAGTGAAAAAAAGCATGTGATAATGACATGTAGTGTTACTTTCACACTTTTCTAGAAGCCAAATTCTGCCGTGGGTGTGGAATGGAATTATCCACAGACAGCTAATACCAAAAATAGTAACATTTAGCTACGTGTTGGTGCTAAGTAGAGTAGCAGCAAGTAGCATCGTCATGGAAAATCAAAGACATGTCTCTAATTATGTACTTTCATAGTGTACTGTCCATTTTTAATCTAAGTTGTGTGCTCACACTGGAAAATCCAACAAGATATAGTATGTATTACCTTGCTGATGTACTGGAAGTGCTGAAAAATGAAGTGTGGAATTTTTCCGAAAGGGACAATGTGTGTAGTGCGAACAGTGCTTCACTTTCACACAAACCATAAGCCTTCTCCTGTCAAAAGCACAAATTTCACATGTTCCATTTAAATAGAACAATATGCACAAAAGAATTGAGAATTCTCAATTCTGATTGGTCAGAAGGTGTTGAGTAAAACTGTAACTTTATGTCTTCAAGATGGAGGGCGTTGCTGTTTCTCTGTAACATGACAATAAATCCAAAATAAATGTAACGATAAAACAATAAAAAAAAAGTATGGCATATTCTTTAATTAAAAAAATTATAATTATCAGCAAATTGCTTGGTAGAGGAGTAAAACATTGCTGTTATTGGAAAATAATGAAGGTGTCATACACCCTGTTGCTGATTATTTTCCGATAACAGCACTGTACATCTACAAAGGTGACTAACCTGGCAGATGTGCATAATACAATGCAGTAAGTGTTTAACACAGTGTTTAAGAAGCCCAGTATTACCGCTATACCTGATAAACTTGTCACTACCATGCTGAAGGTCCAACAGTCCAATAATATCTGCTCAACGGTGGTCCTGGTGCATTGATGGATAGATAGGATAAAGGGGGTTTACACACTGTGCATTACAACAGATGGGCTTCATCGTATATTGTATTTGTACACCTACAGAAAAGTAATAAATTGTCGACTGAATGTATATTTATCATGCTGTAAATACATACTGCACATCTTGTAAGAAAACTGACAGACTTTCTGAGGAACCACCCTGATGGATGGAGGTCAACAAAAAGGCATGACATTTTGTTTATAGGGGAATGAGTTTGATGATTGAGGGAGTAGACATTTGCAAATATGCATTAGTTCAATTTATCACAGCACTCGCTCAGCCTGAGACAGCCTCTGTGTACATTAAGTAATCATGATGTGATAACATTCTGCTGCTCGTGCAGGGATGTTTACTTGCCTTGTCTCCACATCTTCACAGTAAGCCTCTGGGACAGAAGGAGAAAAATGGTTTTGCTTACGTGTCTCTTTTTTTAAAATGGATACTGTCATGTGTAAATATTTGGTATGACAATTCTTTGCTATTTAAAAATGGATCAGTAGTCTCAAGTACCCGTCATACAGTTTTATGATAGTAATCACAAAACTGTAATCATAACACTGGTAATGTTATCTTGAAGTATCTTGAAGAATCTTCCACAGTTTTTCTGGAGACTTGGATCATCACACTTGCTTCTGTTTTTGCAGGTAATCCCTGACTGCCAGCTTTTTGTTTTTTCTTTGTTTGGACTAGTCTATTGGAAAGTGGTCTATTATATAATATGTTACTTTCTATACTGCTTTAAAAACATTTTATTGTAAAATTTCATTTTGTTGGAAAAATATAACTCATATAATTATCCTGTTAAAACAACATGAAGTCACCTCACAGTTAAACAGATTAAGACTAAATAAAGACATTAGCCAAAATCAAATCTTTCTTTCTAGTTACTTCTCTAGTAACTAAGTGGTGTCAATGTTTTGAGGAAGTGAAGTGACTTGTGGCCAAGTATGGTGACCCATACTCAGAATTTGTGTTCTGCATTTAACCCATCCAAGCACACACACAGTAGTGAACACACACCCGGAGCAGTGGGCAGCCTTTTTTGCCCAGGGGTTTGGTGCCTTGCTCAAGAGTCTCACCTCAGTTGTGGTATTGAGTGTGTAAGTGCTGATCATTCACTCCCCCCACCTACAATTCCTTGAGGGTGGAAGAGAGCGCTGATCATTCACTCCCCCCACCTACAATCCCTGCCGGACCTGAGACTCGAACCCACGACCTTCAGGTGCACCTTCGGGTTACAAGGCCGACTTTCTAACCATTAGGCCACAACTGCCCCCAGTCGAGTTGAGTGCAGTTTACCCTGCAAACAGCAGATGCCTCTAAAAATTACAAACTGCAACTTTAAAATGAAATGAAAACTAGCATTAGAACTTGTCTCTAGTACCTATCTTTGGTACTGATTTTTTGTTTTGCAGGTTTTGTAGACTGTAAACAGGGGAGCTGCTGAATGCTGCAATCTGATTCTGCACACAAATTGACACACACTGAAGAAGAAGACCTTCACAGAGAAAATCCAAGAAAGCATTTTTGTTAAAAAAAAAAAAAACAGTGTTCAAAACTATTTTATTACTATTTTTATCAATAATAAGTGATTAAAATTGCTACATATCTACATGTATATTAGTAGAAGTGGAAAATTAGATTCTAATTCAGTCATTCAGTCAATTCTAAACAACTTACTAATATTACACAAAATAATAATATTTGAATTTATTTACTTATCCTGTGTATGTTTGCACATGTTTTTCCAACGATCACCTGTACCAGTGTGCCTGCACATGTTTGTTCAGGTGTGTTCAAAGACCACACGTACCTGTTTGCTTTCAGTTTTGTTTAAGGACCACCCGCACCTGTGAGTTCTCAGTTTGTTTGTGTTTTAACAATCACCCGTACAAGTAAATTAGGGTATCTACTTTGTACACATCAGAGGTAATTTTAAACAATTGATTAAAGACAGATTTATTCCAGCTTTAATTCACTATACCGGAATTCCAGCAGGCCAGACGTTTACATAAACCAAGTTGACTGTATAGATAAATAGTCTGGCAGATTTCAGCAACTGTAATAAATAGGAGTTAATTGGGAGCACACCTGTGGCTGTATTTTTAAAAAATATTGTTTTGTGTAAGTTTTTTCCAATTTTCTTTATTTATAAGCTATATATATATTTTAATATGTTACACATGCAAGACCAAAAGCACTCTATAACAGTCTGTTATGCCTACAAAGTACATTATCTATAGAAAAGCAGAAAAGCAGCGTTTTGTTACATTTTAATAGTTTGACTTAATTTTAATTTAAAAATCCTTACATTTTTCACAAAAAAAAGAATAGAATTTTTTTTTTACTTAACTTTAAAAGTACTTTTTTTCCCCCATTTTTTTACTTAAGAGTTATATAATCCAAGGGCACTACATGACATTCTTGTATTCCTACTATCTAGATTTTGAAAAGGAGTGTTTTGTTCATTTAAATTTGTTTCTGCAAAAAAAAAGAAAAAAGAAAAGAAAGTCCTTAAACTGTAGAAATTAAGTGCAAAACTATATCATATTTTATTACTTCTTCTACTGCAGTAATTACATTGTGAATGTAATCACTTTGTAAATTTGTAAATTCCAATATCTTTTTTGTTTTTCAAAAAAGGAAAAGACAATCAATATTATTTAACTGTATGAGTTATACATGTAAATCCAAATGTATTACATGACATTTATTTATTATTCCTATTATCTACAGCAACTAGATTTGAAATCAGTGTTTTATTAAATGTTTCACACTTTTTTCAATAGAATATTAATTTTCCTTTAAACAAAAAAAATATATATAGCTTTATTTTAAACTGTACTATCTACAGTTTTAAATAATATATAGTATATTTATATATAAATATATGTTGTTAATAATAATTCAGTTATAACTACTTATAATAAAACTACATCAAATTCATTTTAAAAGAGTGTTTCTTAATCTAATGACTCCTCAGAACGTGTCCTGTATCCGCCTTTCATGTTTTGTGCCAGTACAGCTGTTTAAGTAAATTACACTCTGATATCAGCACTGATTAGAATGTGGCATCCATATTGTTTACAAACCTCAACATGTTTTTGCTAATTATTGAGGTTCGCACTCTGCTGAGTAGTTTGACACTAATTTTGTAAAGCCTCATCATCGTCTTTTCACTAGACTGATCTCTGTTCTCGCTAACACTGGTGAGGAAATAATCACTGATTCTTTCACTCATTCTGTTCTGTAAACGTTTAAAACTGTGTGTAAGAGCTCTTCTCTGTTTTGAGGATGACGTGACGACACAGGAGCGTCAAGGACATTTTGACATTCGGTATCTGATTATAAACTGAATCGACTAGGCTTATGTTGGTTTCGCTATCCGATAACTGTGACATTCACTGTGTGAGGAAACTACATTTAACAAAGCTTTTAGATCTTTAGGCAGACACAAACACACTGTGTTTGTTAAACTGCCTGATGTTAAACTACCATATTTGCAGAAAGATGTCAAAACAATGTTAGAAGGTGGCCTAAATAAAAAATTTCCACATCATTTTGGTAGATATTGCATATTAATATTTGCTTAAAGTAGAGATGTCAATGTATATTATTTGCAGAAATCTCAATACCGGTCAAAACTGGATTTTTCAGTTCAATTCAACAACATCCAACGTTTTCTCAGACCACTACACAAACATTAAAACGTTCTTTTTGGTGCATGTTTATTTAGGTAGGTCGTTTTGAATTGCTTAGTCTCGCTATCACCCGACATGCTGACGTAAACCAGCTACAAGAGCGATTGTCTGGAACTTTCCATTGCATCGCTGTAGAGCAAAACTGTATACATTTACCCTGACAACAAATTCATCTTTATGTATAATGTCTACCAAGTCCTCTGTTTTTTTGTTTTTATAGCCACAGTCCTAGAAAATGAGCTTCACATCTGGCACACAGACCTTTCCGAGGTTTGTTTCTCAAAGGACACAAAGCTTCTCAGTTCTCATTCTTTATTTCTGTATGATTTATCAGCCTTTCAAAAGTGTTTCTGTGTTGTCGTAGTGTTTTCTTTCTTGTGTTTGAACCAGTGTGTGTATCTTTTGCCTTATTGAGCGTGGTGGTTCACATATGAGCATGTTACGAGTTCTTCAAAGAAGCAGTGCTGCTTTTACAATCCCATACTTCACAGAAAGAGCAGGCGCAGGAGTCTGAGATCCAAATCTCAGAATTTTCCCTGCATTATACTAGTGATAAACCAGCCAGCAGTGGACTACTCAAACTAGTCAAACATTAATGTAAAATGTCATTGTGGCATTTGTCTATAGCCTTTCAAACATGCTGAAGTATCTTTAGATGATCATTTTTATAGACAACAGACCACAGACTGTGCGCCAACCTGTGACTTGAACTCTAAATACACTTTTGGGGGGGGGGAGCTTCTTAATAGCTTCAACATGGAATTGTGGATACAAATGGTTCCTAAACTATTTTCGCTTAATGAAAAGCTGACCCTGTCTCCTGTAATGTGTCACCATAGCTGACTGTAATGGACAGCCTAAGACAACATTGCGGTTATTTCAGGCTTTGGCAGTCTGTTGCTTTTTTTGGAATGATGAATCCAAGGCTCTGAAATATTAGATTTCATTCACATTTCCGTGGTAATGGGACAGTAATCAACCAAGGCTCTGAATGTAGATAATGTCAACCTTAGAAACATAGCAACCAGGTCCAAACACATCCTGCTTATTGGCTATTCTAGACCATTTCAGGTTGTTTGGCTGGGCATGTTGGGATCATACTCTCTGAGACACCATTTCATTTTGCTAGATACACATTACAATGGAGAAATTGCTAGAAACTGTTTGATAGCTTAAACATTCCCAAGATCTAGGAGCAAGCTTGAATTTGCAGTGTTACTAAACATAAAAGGATTGTAACACAGTACAACATACTGTTATAGGAAACTAATCAGTGATGGGGTGGTGTGATGCAGCCTGATGCAAAGTGGAGTTACAGTTACTGAGTACACTGTTATCAACAAGTACCACTAGAGGAAAGCTCCAAACGATACCTGACCATTAATACACCAAAAGGGTTATATTACATATAATAGGTATGGGGTTGCTAGTGCATGAGCGATTTTCAGAAAATCTTGCATCAAGTACTACAATGCATAGATGGTGTAATATGTTACCTTGATGATATTTTGATCACAGGAAGTGACACTGAAAAGCATATGGAAGCTTTAGAAGGAGTTCTAAAGAGGCTGCAAGCATACAATCTCAGAGTCAGATGAGATAAATGTTCTTTTTTTCAGAGTAGCTTCTCTTACTTAGGGCATGTAATTGACGTAAAGGGCATTCACCCCATGAAAGAAAAGACTGAAGCGATTGAAAAGGCTGCTGTTCCTACAAATGTAACTGAACTCAGGTCTGCTAAATTACTATGGCAAATTCATTCCAAACCTTTCCACAATCACACAGTCCATGACAGAGTTGTCGCATAAAGATGTGAACTCAAAGGAATGTCAGGCCGTTTTTGAGAATTCAAAAAGGCATTTGATGTCAGATCAAGTCTTGATTCATTATAACGCTGAGTTACCCTTAGTCTTAGCGAGTGATGCATCTCCTGTAGGAGTTGGAGCTGTAATCGCCCACAGAATGAGTGATGGTAGTGAAAGCCCTATTGCTTTTGCTTCTAGGATGCTGACAAAAACTAAGAGAAACTACTCACAAATCAAAACAGAGGCTTTAGGACTGGTATTTGGAGTAATGAAATTACATGTTTACTTGTTCGGGAGACAGATTTAACTTAGTAACAGATCATCAGCCACTACTGAAAATTCTAGGCCCTAAAACGGGGGTACCTACCCTCACTGCAGCTAGGAGGCAGAGATGGTCTTTGAGTTTGTCTGCAAGTATGAAATCCAGTACAGAAGATCAGAACAGCATGATAAGGCTGATGACTTATCTAGGTTGCCTGTGAAAGAGGACGACTCTATCAGGTCCAGTCCAGTGTATAGAGTGTCGTATCTTGAGGAACTTCCTGTCACTGCAAAAGAAATTGCACAAGAAACAGATACTGACCCTGCTCTAAAAAAGGTCAAAGAACAAATAATGAGCGGTTGGCCAAAGCATGTATCAAAAGAAGCACTTAAGCCATACTTTTCACAGAAGTTTGAACATTCTGTTGAGAATGGTTGCCTTCTTTGGGGGTATCGTGTAGTAATACCTCTAAAATGACATGACATACTATAGGCAGAACTTCATGACAGTCTTTGGGGTATGGTAAAAGAGAAATCCTTGGCCAGAAGGTTTTTTTTTTCTGGTGGCCTGCTCTTGATGTGAACACTGAGAATGAAGTTAGTCAGACCTGAGATTATTCCTCTGAAAACGACCACTTCAGCAAAGACAATAGAAGCACTGAGAAAATTATTTGTGTCTGATGGTCTTCCACAGGAAGTAGTAACTGATAATGGACCACAGTTTACGTCCAGAGAATTTGAACAATTCTTACTGCTGAATGGGGTAATGCACACTAAATCTCCTGCATATCATCCTGCCTCAAATGGGTTGGCTGAGCGGCTAGTGCAGAATCTTAAAAAAGCACTTGCAAAGAATAGAACAACAGATCAGTTCGTACTCAATTGTCTCTTGTCAAGCCACCCTTTTCACAAGCCCTGAACTGTGAGAGCTCTGGTAAACCTAATAAACCCCGTAAAGTCAGGACCTTTATGGTTGGACATAAGGTTTTGGTAAGAAATTACAGGGGAGGGAGAAATGGTTGAGTGGTATTTCATTAGTGCTGGGTCCAGTAACCTACAAGGTTGATGTAAATGCAAACTGTGTAAAGAGACATGTGAATCAGACGTTGAGTAGTAAATCAATGTGTAACAGTGGTCATGTTTTTTTACAAGGGAGGAAACTGGGACTATTGTGAAATTGACATGAAATTGAAAAGGACAATGCAGTTGTCTTGACAGGCAGAGTTGAGACTGAATCAGTGGCAGAGCTGGCACCTGAAGCAGTGCCAATGTCATCAACAACTGAAAGAGTTCCTGTGAAAGCACATGTTCGGAATAGGTGTGCACCACAAAGGCTGAATTTGTAAAAAAAAATTTAAAAAAGGAGGGGAGAGGGGTAACAATAGTGTACAATTGTAATAGATTTTATTTACATCGGAGAAGCTGTGGTGTTTAACACCAAGAGAAAATATTTTTCTGTTAAGGTAAAAGAAAGGTTAATGTCAGCTTACGGGATTTGTCAATTAAAGTGATGCTTAATTGTAATTGGTCAGTTACTGACTGAAGCCTGTGATTGGCTGTACAAAGTAGGAGGCCCCGCCTGCCCCATCCACTGACACAGAGCATTGAGAAAATGTGACACTAGTTGGTTTTCATTAATAAACTATTTTACTTTGCACTTAAATGTTCTATTGCTGTCTTTCAGTAAAACCTCTCACAGAACAGTGTTTTTTCCATTCAGACACCACACAGACAACCTGAAGTTGATTATTTTCTTATAACATGTCCTGAAGTGTTTTATTTCTCTTACACCACAGTAATTTACTTTTTTTAATTAAAAAAAACTTTTATAAATACTTCGTATCAATTTATAGTTATTTTTAATGTTGTGGAACATTGGAGAAACAAGTTAGTTCATATTGTCCCACGTGTTTTTACAACTATAGACACATTACAATGTGCCGAATCTGGAGACTGCTTCCATAAATGTTTAATAAACATCTCCTCGCGTCACCATATCAACAATTACACGGATTTTTAAATTAGCTCTTACTATGGAAGCAATATAGTATTAGAACGAGTGCATTAATATAAACCTTTGATTTGGCTGATACTTTTTTAATCCAAAGTGACTTACAGCTGAGACAGGATACAAATGAGCAGTTATATTAATGGTTGTAATAATCAGAGGATTAATGGTCTTTCTGAAGGACTCAAAAGTGGCAGCTTGGCAGCTTGGGATTTGAATTATGACCTTCTGGTCAGTAGCCCAATGTCTTAACCATCACTTCCCCCTACCACAAAATTAACACCTTCTGACCAATCAGAATCGAGAATTTAACAGCAAGCCATTTTTAAACTATTAAAATGACTTATCTAGAACAATAAATAGTTTAATACTTTTTCATAAACTAATAAATTTGACCTTCCTACCTCTTTATACATGAATATGCTATTTGGAAATGTGATTACATACATACATAGAAATACAGTGATTTATTTAAAAGCAGTCCAACTTATATAGCATAATATATAATATGCTATAATTTTCAAGATATGAGAATATATGATTATAATCAAGACTCTTTTATATCTAACATTATATAAATTAGCTAGTTAGCTTACCACTCAGCTTCTATAGCTAAATTCTCTAGTGACATCATTAATAGGATCTTTTTTATAGAACATTGTGAATCTGTATAGTATGTACAGAATCAGAAACACAACAGGTGAGAAAACTGTTTTTAAAAAACAATGCATTTTTGAGTTCAGGAGTTACGGCAAGTGCCCCACAAGAAGTGACATTTTTGTGCTCCTCAATGTTGTGCGATTACAAAAAAGCAGATTTCTCATTTGGGCTGTATCACAAGGAGACTTCAAGCCCTACGATGTACACTTATCCTTGCACCAATATACTTGAATGCTTCTTAATGCTTTTCCACTGGAGTGTAGGGCTGGATCTAGGATACATGTTAATGGCATAAACAAGAAGCAGTCCAGACTCTATGGAAGACGCATGTTAGAACTGTATGGTGATGAAGACTGACAACATGATAACACAAACAGATTTTTGGACTCTAGTTCTTCTCAGCTAACAGTCCTGGTCTTGCTTATGTGTGTTATATGAGGTGACGTTAGTTTCAGCTGTCACAGTTTTAATAGCAGTGACAGCAGGATCAAGACAGAGATCATAATATTTACGTACATTGATTTATTTTTCTGCTTTTTTGGCGGAGAGCATTTGGCTGCACTGTCAGAACACTGTGTTCCTCTCTCCCTCTTTCTCTTTCTCTCTCTCTCTCTCTTTTCCAATGCCCCTCTCAAACCAATACAGTACAGCACTATGGTTGTATACCAGAAAATTTATTGCACTGCCATTTCACCAGGAGTATGTATCATTGATAAAACATTACAGTCTGCTGAACAAAATCCCCTCAGTGAAGAAAGAAGAATAAATACGATATGGGACTGGCTTTTCTTATCAAACTCCATCCTGTTCTGTGTTTGTCAGGCAAAACCCTGCTAGCCATCTGATTTATATAAAAGATTTGTTTCAAAGCAGTCTACACATTGATTTTGTGACATGAATTTTTTTTTTTCCCAGATTCACAAGCTGTTGTAAACCTCAGGAGTTTATACCTAACTCTTCTAGTCTCAACTACAAGATGAGAAAAATGAAGGATGTAAATGAAGGATGATTATACGCATCTGCCTGTTGCTTTTGGATGCTCGTGTGCTTTTTGGAGGCCACAATCATTTCAGCATAAAGAAAACCACTGTACGAGAGGAGTGTTGAGTCTTTAGAGCGCAGATGGCATCTCCATCTGCTGTTGTTTAATTGCAGTGAAATGCAGCTACATCATTTTGTCATTGGATTCATATAAAGTGCGGCATTGTTCCTCCAGCCTCAATAATCCATGATATTCATGGCAATCAACATGATAATGTGAAACAGAGCCTGGTGAAGAATGTAGGCTCTGTTTATATGGTATATTTTTGCTACAAACAATTTCAAGGGACCAACTAGGACAGACTTTTGGCTTGTAAGATGTACACAGTATGGAGAGCTCATACTGAAGAGGGCAGTGGGTTTCAGTCTGGCTTCCCTGCTGTGAAAGAAAAGAAGTCAGTGTTCATAGGCTAAGGAGGGACATGGCACCCAGCTGATTTAACATTATCCTCTGAATCTCTGAAATCCCTTTTCAGCAAAATGCTTCATAATCCAATACATCAAAGCTGCTTTTTGTTCTAGACAATTGCAATGTTTTTAATACATAGATGATACTTGAGCAGGGCACCCAGGTATAGTATCACTACATCTGTATGTAGGCCTTCTCCAAACTATACTTATAAATTTGGATTAACTTTGTATGCTGTAACATTGTGATTCCCCTTCACTGGAATCAACCTAGGGGACGAGCCCAAACCTGTTCCAGCATGACAAAGCCGTGTTCATAAAGTAAGCCCCATAAAAGCATGGTTTTCCAAATTCATTTAGAGGAAGTTGAGTGGCCTGCAAAGCCCTATAGCCACGTTCCAAAATCTAGTGGAAAGCCTTCAGGAAGGCAATGGTTTTGGAATAGGATGTCCAGCAAGCATAAAGTGGTGTGATGACCAGGTGTCCACATACCTCTGACCATAAACTGTATATAGTGAGAGAGAGAGAGAGAGAGAGAGAGAGACGATGCAATAACATAAACTGATCAGAGAAAAGAACTAGACAGAACTGGTTCTCTACTATTAATGCTTGGAAGTTGATTGCTATCTAGCTATGATTGCTAGCTAGTAAATTTTGATTGTAAAGAGACTGTGTGTGTGTGCTGCGTTAATAGAAATCTTGTGTAAATTCACAGAGCTCCTAATATTCTCACGTTCTAAATTTCCAGACACATTGCGGCTATAACGAAGCATATAGCCATAACCAACTCTCACCAAAATAAACAACACAGAGAAGTCCCCGAGAATAGAGATTCTCAAGCGTTTTTCAGCCCAGAACCAGTTAAATGTAAAAATATATTCCATGAACCTCCTGAACACAGATTTATTTTATGAACAAAATCCAACTATTCAAATATTGGGCTCATTATTCAAATGTGTACAATAATATATTCAGTTTTATTGGTGCTATAGAGCTTTTTATTCCTGTTCCAACCAAACACATTAAATCCAGCTTGGCATTATTTATAAGCCAACTTATAAAACCGTAGTGTTTTCCTGCCAAAGTTTTGTGGACATGTGATCATCACACCCATATTCAATTTAATTCAGTTCAGTTTTTATGTGTATAATACTTTTAACAACAGACATTGTCACAAAGCAGCTTTACAGAAATATATAAATTCTGTAATATAAAATTTTAATGTATAAATTTATCCCTAATGAACAAGCCAGAGGCGACAATGCCAAGGAAAACTTCCCTGAGATGATATGAGGAAGGCACGTTGAGAGGAACCAGTGACATTTATAATCGCACTATCTGTGACAACGGATAGTGCAATTATAAATAATTTCCCTTCTATAACTGTGTACTACATAGTCAGTAATCCCATTGTGTAACCAGGAAATTCATCATAGTTTTCACATCAAGTCTATTTTGTTGAAGTTATTAAACTGTTCACTGATTGAGACTTGAGTGCAAAACTGTTCGTGGCGAATTGCAGTCCTAAATCTATCAGAGCAATTGCAGTCCTAAGCCATCGAGCAAAACTGTTTGTAGTAATTGGAGTCCAAAACCATCTTTATGGTATCTAAGTGGTACCATCCACAGTAATGTCATGTATCTTTAGGCTGTCCATATGGGGCCATCCTCAACAGCAGCGAGTGGTTTCCAAGTGATGAGAACTCCAACCAGAAGTAGGGCATCAGGATGGATCAGGCAGGTCCGGAGAGCAGAGGGGGTCAGGATCACTGATATCTCAGGAGTAGCATGTGTAGCTCTACAGAGAGAGAGAGAGAGAGAGAGAGAAACATAGATTATTAGGTATGCTCACTGTCACATGGCTAAGGACAATGTACATTATATACAGAGTGCAAGCAGGGACTCCGGCAAGACTATCTATGACAGCATAACTAAAAGGGAGAACCAGAAGGTAACACAGACATGATGGCGATCATCCCATTCCAGATTTATTCCCCTTTTGCTGTTATAATAACCTCCACTCTTCTGGGAAGGCTTTCCACTAGATTTTGGAGCATGGCTGTGGGGATTTGTGTTCATTCAGCCACAAGAGCATTAATGCGGTCAGGTGCTGATGTTGGGTGAGGAGGTCTGTTGTGCAGTCGGGGTTCAAGTTCATCCCAAAGGTGCTCAGTGGGGTTGAGGTCAGGTCTCTGTGCAATTTTTCCACTCCAAACTTAGCAAACCATGTTTTCATGGAGCTTGCCTTGTGCACAGGGGCATTGACATGCTGGAACAGGTTTGGGTCTCTTAGTTCCAGTGAAGGGAAATAGTAATGCTACAGAATACAAAGATGTCGTATATAATTGTGTGCTTCCATCTTTGTGGCAACAGCTTGTGGAAGAACCACATATGAGTGTGATGGTCAGGTGTCCACATGCTTTTTTTGTTTGCATTGTGACAGCTTGTATTAGCATTCTGCTAGTTTGTATCATCAGCTTAATTAGCATGCTACCAAACATGAGGGAGTATTAATAAACCTGTTGCTAGTTAGCCTTTTCTTTGGTTCCTTTGTGAAAGAGGCCATCTGAAGTTGAAGTCAGTGTGTGTTTTGAATTTGGGGCAGACATCTTTTTCTTTTATGAATTTTTCTTGTAGTTTTAGTTTCATACTTTAAGTAAATCTAAGAGTTTCTACTATTCTGCTTTAGCTAGAGTGTGGAATTTGAAGCTGTAGATGAGTAATTACACTTAATTAAGTAAATATGGCTACTTTTACCATGTATGCCAACATGCTAACTCAGTTCTTCAAAATCTGGGAAAGTGACACGTCCTTCTCTGAGATCCAAGCATGCTTGTAATGTAAGCTCTCACAGCTTCAGTTTTGTGACTCAAAGCTCAATTCCTTCATCAAAAGAGGTTCAAATACAATATTTTCTTTTGTATTAATTCATTAGCTTCTTTTTAATAATTAGGTATGTGCTAGCACCTGTACAAACCAGCATTAATCTTTAGTCTATCGGGATATGAATCAGATTTGATAGATCTTTTGTATTGCTGCGCCTTCAGCTGTTTTGCATGTCGCTACATGCCTAAATGTTAATGTAAATATCAAAACATTGCTATTTGAATTGAATTTGATTGTAGGGCAGATAGAAGTGGGCGGAATGGTGTTGGAGTGGGTAGCGTTGCTGCTTCACAGCTCCAGGGACCCCTGTGTGGAGCTTCACGCGGTTTTCCTGTTCTCCCTGTTCTCCCTGTGCCTGCATGGGTTTCCTCTGGATTCTCCGGTTTCCTCCCACCTCCTAAAAACCTGCTGGTTGGTGGACTGGCTAGTCAAAATTGGCCCTGAGTGTGTCCAGTCTAAGGTGTGTTCTCCCTTCTGTCCAATGTTCATTATAAAGGATGTACTGAAGATGAAGGAATACATTACATTTTGTATACTGCTTTTCCTTTTGCTCATAAGCCCTAGGTGTAAAAAAATAAAAAAAAAATCAACAGCAAGAAAAACTGCTGATTTCGTGGCACTAAAAATGTGCTTATGTATCATTATGTGTCCTAGAGGGTGAGTGGCATATGTTTATTACAGATGGTGACAGAAGCAAGGGCACCCAAGGTGATGGATCTCTCTGCTCTGTAAGGAAGCAGGCGAAATAATCCAGATATACCAGATATAAGCAGTTTTTCAAATCATAACTGCCAACGATGTATGAGTAAAGAAAGAGATTACTTTACAAGCAAGGATATTGGCTGTTAAACACACATTCTTGTCCAGGTGACATATGATGTCCTCATCCATGACCAGATAATCTTGCCTAAATTAATAGGGTTTTGGCGCTTACCATGACCAGATTAATTCCGCCTATGTTTTCTAAAGCAGTAATGATCCCTATAATCCTCACTGCTTTGGCAGACAAATGCTTTAATCCTTCAACCACTAGTGAGAAAAATAATAAAAGTAACACTGTTAGGTTATTGTGTACTTTCTCAGTAGAGTATGTGTCACAGTATTTGGGTCTCCATCAGCGTCTCAGTTTGCAGAAGCCAGGCACTGAGTGAGGCCCCCTTGTTCACATGTTCATGAAAGACTCTTTGTCCAGAATGCAAGTCGTGTTCTGGGATCCGTGTCTGCTTTACGGAGAGTGAACATACTGGAATGGTTCTAGTGCTTCTGGCTCCATAATGACCACCTGTTTCACCGCTCAGCTGAAAAGCCTCTCATCTCAGTGGAGCTGATTTGTCTTTTCCTTCATCTGTCTCGTGCATAAACCAATGCCAGTCTTCTTGTGCCTGGTGCCAATAGTATTGTGCTTACACTAGTTGTGTGATATGATCTACAATATGATCTTTATATAAATTTTATACTGCAGCACTGTTGAATTTTTTATTCTGATTGGTCAAAAGTTAATTTTTCATAACAGCAGCTCTGACAGGATTTCTGGTTATAATTCAAATCTCAGGTTTTATTAATGCGCTCATTCTAAGATGTTATCGTTTCTATAGTAACAGCTTCCACAGGGAGTTGTATGGCATATGCGCCACATGAACAGATTTTAAAATTCTATTTGAAGGAGCCTCCAGTGTCAGTGCTTTGTACAGTGGATTCAGAAAGTATTCAGACCCCTTTGCTTGCTGCACACTTTATTGTGTTGTGGATTTGATTTTGAATGGATATAAATGCCATTTTTACCCATCAATCAAACATGTTTGTAGAGATTTTTGAAAATTAATTAAAAATCAAAAACTGAAATCTCTTATTCAGGAAAGTATTCAGACCCTTGATTCAATACTTTGTAGAAGCCCCTTTGGCAGCAGTTACAGCTACAAGTCTTCTTCGATGCGTCTCTACAAGCTTTCCACACCTGGAATTGGGCAGTTTATCCCATTCTTCATGGCAGATCTTCTCAAGCTCCATCAGATTGGATGGCAAGCATCTGTGAACTGCCATCTTTAGGTATCTCCACAGATGTTAGATGGGGTTTAAGTCTGGGCTTTGGCTGGGCCACTCAAGGACATTCAGAGACTTGCCCCGAAGCCACTCCATTGATGATTTTGCTGTATGCTTAGGGTCATTGTCATGTTGAAAGGTGAACTGTTGCTCCAGTCTGGGTTTGCAAGCGCTCTGGAGGAGGTTTTCTTTAAGGATTTTCCTGTATTTGGCTGCATTCATCCTTCCCTCAATTGTTACCAGTCTCCCTGTCACTGCTGCTGAGAAGCACCCCATAGCATGATGTTGCCAGCACCATACTTCACTGTAGGGGTGGCATTAGCCAAGTGATGTGCATTGCCTGTTTTTTGCCAGACATAGTCCTTGCTGTTCTGCTCAAAGAGTTCAATTTTCATCTCATCAGACCAGAGAATCTTTTTCCACATGATGCTAGAGTCCTTTATGCAGTCATAAAGGATATGCCTTTTACCCAACAGTAGCTTCCATCTTGCCACTCTGCCATTGGAGGCCTGATTTATGAAGCGCTGCAGAGATGGTTGTCCATCCAACAGGTTCTCCAACAGGTTCTCCCGTCTCTGCACAGGACTTTGGAGCTCTTTTAGAATGACTGCTGGGTTCTTTCTTACCTCCCTGACCAAGGCCTTTCTTACCTGGTTGCCCGATTTGGCTTTTTCCATTTCAAAATTATTGAGGCCACTGTGGTCCTGGGAGCACTCAAAACCTTAGAAAATGTTTTATATCCTTGCCCTGATCTATACCTTGCAATTTGATTGCGGAGATCCACAGACAGTTCCTTGGACTTCATGGCTTGGTTTTTTCCTGACAATGTAGTGTAAATTGTGGGCCCTTATAGACCCTGGGGTGTGTCTTTCCAATCTATGTGCAATCAATTCAAATTGAACAGGTGGACTCCAGTTGAGTTCTAGACACATCTCAAGGATAATTAAAGCAAACAGGATGCAACTGACCACAATTTGGAGTGCTGCAGCAAAGGGTCTGAATACTATTGTAAATAAGAGATTTCATTTTTGATTTTTAAATAATTTTCAAATATCTCTAAAAATATGTTTTCATGTTATCATTATGGGTGATTAATTGTAGATTAATGGGTAAAAATTGTAATTATATACATTCAAAATCAAATCCACAACACAATAAAGTGTGCAACAAGTAAAGGGGTCTAATTTCTGAATCCACTGTAACATTCAAGGTGAAGGTAAAGATGCTGCTTTACGTTTTCAGACATGGGAAAGTCTTCAGGATAGAGGAGTTTGCACTTAGTGGATTCTCTGTAACATTAGAAGCTTTTTGTCTTACTAACTTCAAGTGAGGCTGGTGAGGGAACGACTGATCATTGCTATAACATAATGATAACAGAAACGAACTTGTTTCATGGATGGTCCACAACATTAAACATAACTATAAACAGATATTTTTAAAAATTGTGTATCGTTCTTTAATAAATAAAAATTGTAACCATTGCAAAATAGCTGTGGTATAAGAGGAATAAAACATTTAAGGGATGTTCTAACTATGCTTCCTCACACCACCCTGTCGGTGATTATTTTTCTACAACAGCATACTTCATCATGTTTTATTCTTTACTTAATATTTGGGTTTCTTGGTTTGAATGCATGTGTGCTGGCTAACAAATATTCATGCTGACACTAAAATCTCAAAACAGATGCATATAAGATGAATCATACTAAAGGAATATTTCTTAGATGTCATGGAATGCTGTCTATCTTGGATGGCTGTATTCCGTCTGTGGTATTTAAAGGTAGGGCATTTAAAAGGGCTTCTGTGTTTATAATCTGGTTATCATCTGGCAGCAAAATAATAGGCAGATCATATCACTTCAATAGTCTTTGGGATGCAAATGTGAACTCGGTTATTTTTACATAAACACAGATGCATAGATTAACCCAAAGATCCTCCCGAAGGTCAAGACTTACTTTCCCTTTTACCTTTCCTATTAGTTTCACTGTACATGGTGAATAATGTATAGTAGGCACTGAATAATATGCTTTATGATGATTAATTGAATGATATGAAGGATAGCAATTTAAGACGATAAACACAAATATAACTTTTATAACAAATATAACAGGACAATAAAGTCAGATCCTGGATTAAAATGAAATAATAAATTATAAGGCTACACATTTCTCAGTGTTTTTGCTAAATGATCCCAGTTAATATTATTTTTTATCTCCACTGCATATTAAAGCTAAATGATTGATGACAAAAATATTATTGCCACCCATCCACTCATCAGAGAACACTGTGTGCCTACCTGCCATTTGACTACCTGCTGATAGTGGTGCCAGTGGGATTTAGCCTTTGATTCATCTCTACCTAAAGAGATCGATGCAGCAGCACTTTAGTCATTTAGTCTGTCCAGCTCTCTCATCTCCTCCAACACTCTGCTAATATCACCGTCAATGCCAACACACTCGCCATCTCATAGATCTCTAACTAGCCGAGCCGAGTCTCTGCCAACTCAGCGCAACTATGTTGTATAGCTGCATTGCATTCTGGAACTTTGAGTCCATCATTTGCATTGACATCTCCACAATGTCTCACTAATATGACACTGAACATCGCTGTAAAATAGTGAGTCAGAAAACAAGCTCTTGCTCTTTTGTTTTTAGGAGCTAACAGTGAAACATGATCATTATACCTTGTTGTTATATGATGTTATTAACTATTAGACACCATTGTAACTGTGATAGCAATGTCCTCCTGTGACATCTGCACAGCACGCAACCTCTAACTTCTTATGTGAATAATGAAAATACAACACCAACCAACAAATAAGCACCAGAACTGCTAACCATATCACAAATATTTCAATATAAACATATTTAATGTGTTTCCTTGGTGGAGGGTAGAGGTTTCCTTTAATCCTTTTAGGTAAGTGCTGAGACTACTGGGACACTTTTCCACGGAATGAATCTCTAAATACACAAACTGACTAATGATATGACACATAACCACATTTAAATATCTAAAATTAAGTCTTTAGAATCATGCTTTGACTTAAAAGAATTAATAGTTGATAACTACTATAACTAATGTTTAAATTGCCTACCATGATACTGTAGATAAATAGCTTGGCACTAAGATAAACTAAAAGCTCCACTTTACCAGCAGATGGCGTTCTTAAATGGTGACTATTCTACAACAAGGCTGACAAATCATCCTTTCAAAGCGAGCAAATCTGGAGGACATGTTGATATAGATTTTAAATAAAAAATTGATTTTCTGTCTGTTTCTGTAAGGTAGCTGGCCATGTCTTAAATCTGAAAGCGGGGAATAAGCTCACAAATGACTAAATTAAATGCACATAAAACCTAGCAAATCAAACAGCACTTTTAAGTAAGCTAATGATATTAAAAAACAACTGCATTTTATCAACAACCTGCTGTTTATTCTTAATGCGGCGTAGCTGTAATCAGTGAATGAGACACGAATTAATGAAGAACACCAATGTGTACTAACACAGTGATTTCTCCTCCATACCGCTCCCCTGACCATTATAGTGTTTATCTTACTCCCAGTACACCCATTTTACCTCTGGAAAGGCTTTTTAATTTGCTAATGAGATGAATGAAGTGCGTTAGAGCAGAGAAACACTGTAAAATGGGCTGTTTATAGTGTATTCCAGGACCATGATTGGGATCACTGTACCATAACATAGTATCTTCTGTAATATTATGGCTCATTAATGACTAGTTAGTAGTCCTTGCTAACTTCTCTCCTTCATATATTTAGGCCTGGTTTGAGGTTGAGGTACTTCCATCAGTAATGTTAAAACTGTGCATAGGAATACATAGTTTTTTGTGTGAACATGAAGGAACTGAATTAAGGAATTAAGGTAGCAAATTGCTAACACCATTTATTTAGCTCAACAGATTTAGCTGCAGCTATTCTCTCTGGGTGAACACGAAAACAAAACCATCCCAGGTAGCAAACTGACGTTGGCCCAAATGTGTGTGTGTGTGTTTTTTTTTTTTAGGTGGCTGTTTTGGCCTTTGTATACAATGTTATGCCAGTGCTGGTGCCTTAGTTCTGATGGCCAAAAGTTTGTGGACACCTGACCATCATACACATATGTGGGCCTTCCCAAAACTGTTGGCACAAACTTCGAAGCACACAATTTT
Organism: Pangasius djambal; assembly: GCA_022985145.1. Lineage (NCBI taxonomy): Eukaryota > Metazoa > Chordata > Actinopteri > Siluriformes > Pangasiidae > Pangasius > Pangasius djambal. The sequence goes on along the minus strand of CM040985.1, from coordinate 4,676,672 downwards.
CTAGAACGCCTTTGTATGCTGTAGATTTCCCTTCACTGGAACTAAGCGGCCTAAACCTGTTCCAGCGTGACAATGCCCCTGTGTACAAAATGAGGTCCATGAAGACATGGTTTGCCAAACCTGATGTGCAAGAACTCATGTGTTCTACACAGAGCCCTGACCTCAACCCTACTGAACACCTTTGGGATGAACTGGAACATCAGCTGCACCCCAGGCCTCCTCACCCAACCCCAGTTCCTGACCTCACTAATACTCTTGTGGCTGAATGAGCAGATTATAACAACAAAGGAAGGACTAAATCTGGAATTGGATGTTCAACAAGCACATAAAGTCAGGTCCATAAGTATTTGGATAGTGACACCATTTTTGTAATTTTGCCTCTGTACACCAAGCAATCAAGATGTGTAGACTTTCAGCTTTAATTCAAGGAGTTTAACAAAAATATTGCTTTAACCATTTAGGATGTACAGTCGTTTTTTTTTTACAGAGTCCCTCCATTTTGACAGGCTCAAAAGTAATTGGATAAACTAACATAGTAAATATTAGGATTGTTTTTAACACTTGGATGCAAATCCTTTGCAGTCAATGACTGCCTGAAATCTGGAACCCATGGACATCACCAAATGCTGAGTTTCCTCCCTTGAGATGCTTTGCCAGACCTTTACTGCAGCAGCCTCCATTTGTTGCTTGTTTGAGGGTCTTTCTGCCTTCGGTTTTGTCTTTGGTAAGTGAAAAGCACAGTTTTGCATTTGAATGAATCTGAGCAAAAACTATAGCTCTATACACTTCAGAATTAATCCAGTTACTTCTATCAGCAGTCACATCATCAATAACCACCAGTGACCGAGTTCCACTGGCACCCATACATGCCCATGCCATAACACTGTCTCCACCATATTTGACAGATGATGTGGTGTACTTTGGATCATGAGCCCTTCCTTTACTTCTCCATACTCTTCTCTTCCCATCATTCTGGTACAAGTTAATCTTGGTTAGGCTTTTTTTAGATTTTTTTTTTTTATATATAGCAAGTCTAATCTGTCCTTTCTGTTCTGTTCTGTTCTGTTGCCAGTGGTTTGCATCTTGAAGTAAACCCTCTGTATTTACATTCATGAAGGTGTCTCTTGACAATGATATGCTTACCTCCTCCAGAGTGTTCTTGACTTGGCTAGATGTTGTGAAGGGGTTTTTCTTCACCAAGGCAAGAATGCAATCATCCAATTTAGTTGTCTTCCATGGTCTTCCAGGCCTTTTGGTGTTGCTGAGCTCACCAGTGCATTCCTTCTTTTTAAGAAAGTACCAAATTGTTGATTTGGCCACTCCTAAAGTTTCCTTTATCTCTCCAGCTATCTCTCTGATAGGTTTGTTTTGTTTTTTCAGCCTAATGATGGCCTTCTTCATTTACATTGACACCTCTTTGAACCGCATGTTGAGAGTTCCCATGACCAGCTACCAAATGCAAATTCAACACTTGGAATCAACGCCACACCTTTTATCTCCTTAATTTGTCATGAAATAACAAGGAAACAGGCCACACCTGGCTGTGAAGCTGCTTATCAGTCAAATGTCCAATTACTTTTGAGCCTGTGAAAATGGAGGGATTCTGTAAAAAACGTCTGTAATTCCTAAACAGTTAATGCACTATTTTGTTAAACCCCTTAAATTAAAATCCTAAAAGAATATTAATTAGCTGTCATGGAATGATCCTGCCTTGGAAATGAGGGCATTTCAGCAATGTGAAACTGTATTACACCATTATTATTATCACAATTATGCTATGATTTACATCTCCATCAAATTATGTTTTTCTATTCACATAAATCAGTAGCTGGGCAGCTCCCTCACCCAATTTAACCCCTAGTTATTTGGCAGTAGTACCAACCTGCAGCATAAATTTAGCTTCAGGCATTGTCTATGAGGCCATAGTAAACTCCTGCTTCACATTTGTTGGATGAGTTTGGAAAATGGAATTTAGTGAACAGTAAATTTAATAGTCAGATATCACACCTCTGCGGACATTAACAGTAACTCCCTTTGACATTCTGATATTTTTTTTGGTTGATGTTTTTTCTCTGATTGTTTTTTATATGTTTAGGGCAGTTGTTTGGCAGCTATATGTAAGGAATAAAACATGACAGGGCGCGCTGTTAAAAAAAAAATTCACCCTGAAGTTGATTATTTTCCTATAATAGCACAACAGGGTGTCTTAACATGTTTTATACCTCTCATACCAAAGCAATTTGTGAACAATTACAGTTTTTAATTTATTAATGAAGAAAACGTCATACATTTTAAGCTTTTTAATGTTGTGGAATATTCTAGATACAAGTTAGTTCCTGTTATCACTTATGTTAGCAGCTATAAACAGCTGAAGTTAGCTTGTCATTTAACTGAGAAACTGGAAAGCTCCTCTGTCCTGGAGATTTTTCCATGGTGGAAAACTTACTAACCATTACAAAGCGCTGACAGTGAAGACTACTTTCATAAATGTTAAATGAACTCAGAAAATCTCCCCACCATATCAATGATTATACATTTGTCTTTGTTAACTAACAACATTTGAACTATTTTCAAAGCTGCTTTTATTGAAAATTAATCAACACCTTCTGACTAAGAAGGTTTCAAGAACTCTGAATCTAATTGGTCAGTAGGTGTGCATCATTTTTCTATAACCACAGCTCAGACAGTCGTTCCGACTGTAACATGAATGATAGGTTCATATTACCGTACTTTTTCTAATACATTATTTTTTCTATAGTAATAGCTGGACTTGTATGGTGGACTGTCCACATAATCTAAGACTAATAATACAGGGATTTAAAATAAACATGTTATTTAATAAGGAAAAATATATAATGATTGATGTTGTATCATTGATTCCCTGGAGGACTAGTGGACTAGCTCTCACCGCACGGCCTGGGTTTGATTCCTGGCCAGGGAACCAACCCTCCCAAGCCCGGATAAAATTGGGGAGGGTTGCGTCAGGAAGGGCATCTGACATAAAAACAGTGCCAAATCAAACACGCTGACCAATGATCTGCTGTGGCGACCCCTAACGGAAGCAGTGGAAAGAAGAACAACATTGATGTATCATTGACAAGGTGTTTGTAAGGATATTAACATCTTTGGAAGTTGTCTCAGGTGTCAGTGCTTTGTAACAGTCATTGTGATTTTAAAGTTTCACAGCACAGGAAAGTCTTCAGGACAGAGGAGTTTATGACAAGCTGAATTTTTTTAAGACAGAGATACAGAGACAGAAAGAGAGAGAGAGAGAGAGAGAGAGAGAATGAGAGGTGGGTAAGGGAACGACTGTTTATCATAACATAAGTGCGTAAGTGATTACAGGAACTTTTTTGAACTAACTTGTTCCACGGCATTAAGTCTAACTATAAATAAAATGTGTGATGTGTCTATCATTAATGAATTAAACATTGTAATAATTGGCATATTGCTGGTGTTGTAAGTGGAATAACACACTCCAGACTGTGCTTCGCATCTGTCTGTATCACACCAGCCCGACATGGATTAATTTTGGGAACCTGTGCCTTATGCTGCATTCAAGGCGAAGTTACAACTTGTAATTCCCTGCCTACAATTGGTAAAAGCCACAGAAAACGCCCCCTCAACTACAAATTTCAGCTTGGGGTAATCTTCTCTACTATCAGTTCCTTCCCTGTTTGTGGAGTGACATCAAATCCACATGGCCGCTCACACTGTGAACAAAGTTCCTCTTCTCTACTTTTAAATTAGTTTATAGCAGTATTAGCATTAGATCAGTCACAGTACTTGGTTAAATCTACAACACGGACCATAATGATTGCTGTGTTGAGAACGTAATCATTAATATTAGAGTTATCGCTAATGTTAGCTGGATAGCATGTTGCTCAGCTACTCGCTATTAGCTGCTGTTGTTGCTGTGCTGCAAGTTCAGTCCAAAATGTTGCATGAATGCTTGAAGTTTGCTGTATTAGAAGAGTACCAGTAGCCATTCAGGCCCATAACTGTGAATGTGCGGTTGAAGTAGCTTTTTGTGAGCTTTACCTACTCTGACAGAGCAAACGAGAGACATGCTTTCATGGAGACGTCCATGTGTTTTCTCCACTTCGCACATCGAGTGTCCTGAGTTGGGAAATGACATTATTACAACCTACAAATTACCACTCACCAGTTGTCACACACTCAGTATTATGCTGCATTCGGCACAAGGTGCAACTTGTATTTCCCCGCAAACAACTGGTAAAAGCCACAGAATATGCTCCCTCAACTTGAAATTTCAACTTGGGGTAATGTTCACTACCAGTTCCTGCCCTGCTTATGGAGTGACGTCAAATCAACATGGCCTCTCACACTGTGAAAAGAGTAAAGTCCCCCTTCTTTACTTTTAATAAGCAATATTGCAAAACCAAGAGTGTGCTTATACTGAATATCGGCACGGCTGTGACTCCACTTAGACACGAGCCTGCTGAGTGCTGTATAATATTCCAACTAATATTCCAATATTCCATGCCAATATTCAGTATAACTGCATGATTGCGAGTGCAATATCGCTTTTATACAACAGTTCCATGAATGAGAAATTAATATCGAGTAGACAAATGTTCTGTGTATTTTTGCTCAGCTAGCTGAAATAGATCCAGAAGAAGCTACACTCACTTTATAGCACGTCAACCAATCAGATTAGTGGACTGGACCTAACTGTTAAAGTATAAATTAGCAATAGCAGTATTGGCTTTGGATCAGTTAATATGCAGATACAGTCCATCCATCACGGGGGGAGCCTGAAGCCTATCCCAGGGGACTCGGGGCACAAGGCAGGAGGGGGTGCCAAGCCATCTAAGGGTACAATCGCACACAATTGAGAGATGCCAATCAGCCTACAACGTATGTCTTTGGAATGGGGAGGAAACCTGAGTACCCGAAGGAAACCCCCAAAGCATGGGGAAAACATGTAAGCTCCACACACACAGGGTGGAGTTGGGAAATGAACCCCCAACCCTGGAGGTGTGAGGCAACCTACCTACCACCAAGCCACCGTACCCCACCTACAGATACAGTAATCGGTATATAGTCTATAAGACTGACTATATTACTCAAGGTAATCAGAGACATTACAACCTGCACATTACCACTTACAAGGCACCACAAATGTAGCAGTACACAGTATATTTTATTCAGTAGTGTGATGTGAGCTAGATGATGTGATATACACTATATGGCCAAAAGTTTGTGGACACCTGTCACACCCATATGTGCTTGTTGAAAATCCCATTCCAGATTTAGGCCCTCTTTGCTGTTATGATAAGCTCCACTCTTCTTGGAATGCTTTCTATTAGATTTTGGAGCTCAGCTTTGAGGATTTGTGTTCATTCAGCCACAAGAACATTAGTGAGGTCAGGTGCTGATGTCGGTGAGGAGGTCTGGGGTGCAGTCGGTGTTCCAGTTCATCCCAAAGGTGTTCAGTGGGGTTGAGGTCAGGGCTCTGTGCAGGACACTCGAGCCACTCTTCCACGCCAACCTTGGCAAAACATGTCCACACGGAGCTCTCTTTGTGCACAGGCGCATCGTCATGCTGGAACAGGTTTGGGACTTTTAGTTCCAGTGAAGGGAAATTCTTAAAGCTACAGCATACAAAGACTTTCTATACAATTGTGTGCTTCCATCTTTGTGGCAACAGTTTGGGGAAGACCTACACATGGGTGTGAGGTCAGGTGTCCACAGACTTTTGGCCATATGGTGTAGGTGGTGCTATTTCCGCAGTTTACAGCTCTCCATGTGAATCCATGTTCCGGGTGTAAAAATCCAGTGCGTGTTTTCCGGGAATCCGAGCTGAATTCTGCCCTTTCCACGCCGCTGTTGCGCTCTGCTCAGCCGGGGCATTTTGCTCAGATTGCTCTCGGGGAAGAAAAAAAAAGAAAACACACATGCACACACTTTCCGATCGTCTTTCTTTTCGGATCTTTGTACTTCGTGGTGTCGCTGAGCTTGGTGTTTCGTCCCCGCGGCTCTGTGCAGTGAAGCGCTCCGCCGCCGGTATGGATTGATGTGATTTTTTCCGCCTCGCCAAGTTTTCGCTTCGGCCACCAGCTCCATGTTTCTCGGGGCGACTTTTCCGAAGTGACCGGCTCGCGGATGGTGTCGGAGGCGCGCAGGGGGAAGTGTGTGTTGGGGAAAGTGTGAGGGAGAGGGTCGGGGCCGGATTTCAGCACGCACTCCGGGCAGCTTTTCTGTTTTGTTTTTTTTTGTTTTTTGTTTTGTGTGTGTGTGTGCGCGAGCGTGTGTGTTGTTTGCTGGAAACGAAACAAACATTTTTGTTTGAGCTGAAAGTGATGGCGGAGCGGGGAGCGCGCGTGCTCCTCTCTCTCCTCTGCCTCACCTCCGCGTGCTCGCTCGCGCCTGCACGCGCTCAGAAAGGTAAGTGTGTGGAAAATGCGTGCATTTGGAAATGTATTCTTCTTCTTTTTTTCTTCTCATGATTATTTTGTTGCGTGTATATTTGTGTGAGTGCACAGGGTCCTGGAATCTTGCTCAAAGCTGAACACTGCTCTGATTTCATTTCAGCTGCAGCAAAACAGTCACTCCTGCTAGCCTTTAACATCTAGTGGTGCTCAGTGCTTCTTCATGTGCAGTGTTAAAGTTGCAATGTGCATTTTTTTTTTTTCTTTTGCACATTGACGAACTACAGTTAGATGCTTATCTGCTGTGCTGTTTTGCACCAGTGCATATGCGCACCTAACTAATCTAATGTTACATTACATTCACTAATTCACATCCATTTGTATCAGAAAACTAACTAAATCACACTAAATTCTACTTCACTAATAAGCATTAAGTACTTGGAAATAAACTCTCCCTAGATGTTCTAATGGACATTCTCATTCATTTTTTTCTATATATATCTTTCTGTCACATTAGCAGGGAAGTAGATAGATCAGTTTTGCTTTATAGAAGAAAGAAAATATTAAATGTTGTTGTTAGTAAATTACTATGAAAGTATTTCTGCTTACCTTTGAAGCAGCACTGCAGCTCTTTTGTTAATATTATGCTACATTGTCTAATATGTTAAGGTTCTTCCTTTATAAAAGCACAATCTTGGGTTGGTGTATGTATAAGGTATACAAGAACATGGTACTTCAGTGGATTATTCAAAGAACAATGAATCATGAGATGTATGCAGGATAAAATGTCTCTCTATTTCTATTTATTTTGGTTGAAATTCTTGAGATGATTGCTTATGAATGACAAAACTCTCCTTGATAAACACAGAACACATGTTTAGCCTGAGGAATTCTGTGGCTAGGAGTTTTTCCTACAACATCTGATTAACGCCTGAGCACGAAAACCCTGTTTCCTCTAATTTTGTTTAAAAGGTGAATCACATGAGGAGAAAAACCCTGCAGTTTCTTTCTTGGCTGTTGCATTTTGATATCACGTCTGATGTGCGCTTGTTTGCTGGGCTTGGCAGAAGATGAATAATCTGAAATGCCTTGTGTGAAGCTGATAGATGAGGCCCGAATCCAGTCCGGGGACGTTTTGTGTGTGGAGCTGATGAAAGCTGCTCTCCTGCACAAGAAGCGCCGTGCCGTGGTTAAAAGAAATCCAGGGCTTTGCTGCAGATCAGTACAAAAGAGACGGATGGGGGGCTGGGTGGAACGGGTAGACTGTGTCTGGGAAGTAATAAAAGCGGGAGATTAAGGGGGAACGGGGAGTCCCTTTGGGAGTTGTGATTGGTTCCAGAGAATTGGCCAGGGATCTGTGTGCAAGCAGCAAGTTTCAGATTACTAACTGTTGGGTGCCCGTCTGCAAATATCTGTTTATTTGAAACATGTCTTTGAGGTCTAATGTGAACCATAAGCAGTATTTTTTTAAGGGGTTATGTTGCATGTAGTTGTCCGAATTGGACACTACGTCTTTTTTTTTTTTTGACCCGAAAGGAAAAGACAATGGCCCTGGAGGTTTTGGAGGTCTTGCAGGTCTTGCTGGTGTTTCATGACTGTTTCCTTTTAAACCATCATGCTGTGGAAATTGTATTTGCGTCCTGTTTTATTGGGTCAATCCTGAGATTGTATAATGGGTTTAAACACTTTCTCTGCAGGGTCTTAGAAATGTCTTCATCAGTCTTTAGTTCTGGAGTATGTAATAACCTTTTGTCTTAATACAAAAGATAACGATCTCAAGTTTTTCCTGTTGCCTAGACCCGACGTATTCGGCTAAAATTCCGTTAAAAAAGGTCCGGTGGTATTAAAATTTCTTCCTTACAAAGGTTCGGGTAAGCAGCTAACATGACAGTGACGTCTACAATGACCCTTTAACCATTTGATTTGTTGATGGTATTAGATAAGGCGAGTCGAGTGGTTATGTTTTGTTATGTAGCGATGACTCAAATTCCCACGTTTGACTCCAGACACAGATTCAGCAGACGTGTGTTTTGGATTTGAGAATAAACACATACTTCTGGCCGTTCTGTTTTTCATCGTCGACTTTTTTTAAACAAGTCGTCATGTGAGCTCCCTAATTTCTGAGACCGGTGAGAATAAAGGAAATGAAAAATCTCTGAAAATTTGTGGAAATGCTTTTCTCCTTTTCTAAATAATATCTCTAGCCCTGTAGCTAGACTCTGGCCCAGTGAGCTTCCTTCAGCTAATACTTTACATAAATGCTTGTGATTGTAAATCGCAGCAGAGGATCTGCTGCAGAGACTGTGCTTGTTCATGTTTAGAGAACTAGATTTGCTGAACAATGGTTAGGTATTGTTTTTAATATGTATATTAGCCCTGCTGCAGTATTTTTTCAAGTACCTGGTTCTGCCCTTTGAAATTCTTTGCTGGATCTGCAAAGACTTCAGTCCAGCAGTTGACGCCCCCCGGTCTAGACCATTGATGGTGGCCCGTTTCAGTGTCAGCCATTAGTGATGTTATTTTTCATGATATTCCTGTTAGGACTGCACAATATATCATTTGTTATTAGCATTGTAATATTAGCCATTGGCAATACTGATTATGCAGAAGGCTACAAAATGCAAATGAGCTCTTACAAATGGGTTTTCAATATATTGCAGATGCAGACACAGTCATAATATGTAGCACATGATATAATTTATATATCTGCTACATGCTGTATATAGATAAGTGTGTGATATTTGAAATGGATGCTTTTTATGCCGTTTTATGTAAATGTCTATTTTGTAATATATAATTAAATTTGACTTGTGTGCAAAGATTCAGTCATGAGTCAGTGAGGTGATTAAATAGAGCAGCCGAATATGTTTCTTCGGGCATGATTACAGTGATGGATAACCGTGTTTGCTACAGGCTGCCATGCCTCTGTCATGTCCCTGTGAGCTTGTTTCTGTCAGCTGAGTAGATGTTCAGCTTTCGTCTTGATATTGCCTCAGCTTGTTTGTTGAATAGAGTCAGTATCAGCCTATTACGCCAGTTATCATAAGTCACGATAACTGATCCAGCTGTATGTTTTCAAACGTCCGAAAAACCATGAAGATCAATATCAGCGTAATAAATTCAGAATCGTCAGCAAGTGAATCTTTCAAGAGGCAAGACATGACAATAACCCCCAGCTGAGATATCCAGCCTTCGGTTTGCTTTATTAATTTAGATGGACAATAGGCTCTTGGCTAATTGCCTAATGTGCAAATGAGAGCTTGCAAAAAGAATTTTAAATGAACCATGATTGACAGTGTGTGATTTTTGTCGCCATGGACGATAGGACTCGCTGGCATGAAGCCATGTCTCATTCTTGGGGAAAAGAGATACGTGCTGGTCATCTACAGCTCTCTACCCCGAGAGCTGTCAGTCTGAGTTTAGGAGGAAGGCGGGGGGGCAGGAGTTGGCACAGAGACTCGCAACATGGTAAGCCTAAATATCAAGAGACTCATGCTCTTTACTTGTGCAAGGAGGCTTAATGGATAAACAAAAAACTTGTCTTAGTCGGGTCTAAAGCTGCGTATGGGAAATGGGTATTTTTACATGTATTCCTTTGGCGTACTGATTTAGCTAAAGCATACAGCTAAGCAGTTCAGCATTGGGGCGTTCCTCAAGGGCCTAGTAGTGGATCGCTGGCGTTTGAACTCGCAACCTTTCAGTTGCTAGCACAGAATCTTAAGCAGTTCCACTGCACTCTTCCACTGCTGTATTTTTCAGGGATTACTGAGGTTCTTGGTATAAGCAGAGGTCAGATACGTATTCTGTATTCTCACTGCAAAGACTCTGCATATGGCATTTGAAGGAAAACAACTCTTTTTCCATTGTAGGCTCTGACCATGCAGAGTAACTGTTCCAATGGCATTTTTACTTAAATATGGTTTGGAATATGTTGCTTATAAATGATACGCAGAATGGTTTCTTTGATATGGTAAGATAGAAGATCTGCTTGAGTGGGATGCCCTAATGTATTCCTTGATTGGTCCTACATTTAGCTCAACCCAGTGTGTACCTGTTCCAATATCAAGCTTCCTCTTTTATTGCGCAGCAAAAATAGCCGAGATGGTCACATGGTTGGTGAGTGACATACTTGCATGAATTAGTATCTGGGTGGATAGTAAAATTTGAGAGCATTTGGAGCAAGCAAGGTTTGCACATTGGTGCAGCAGGTAGCATTGCTGCCTCATGGCTCCAGGATCCCTGGTTCAAGCTCGGGTTACTGTCCGTGTGGATGTTCTTCCCATGTTGCATGTTCTACCACCTCCCAAAAACACGCAAGTAGGTGGATTGGTGACTCTAAATTGCCTTGTTCAAGTGTGTGTGTGTGTGTGTGTGTGTGTGTGTGTGTGTGTGTGTGTGCCCTGTGATGGACTGGCGCCCCATCCAAGATGTATTCCTATCTCGTGTCCCGTGTTTCTGGGATAGACTCTGGATCCACTACAACCCTGACCTGGATAAAGTGGTTACTGAAGATGAATGAGTGGAACAAACAGACAAATGAGAAACTGTTTGAGGTAACTTGTTGCAGCTATGGCAGTTTGTTTCCAACTTTGGCAGCTTTGTAAATAATGATTATAATGCGAATAGACAGCAATCAGATGTTGGCGTCATCTCCTGCATTTTCAGCAACTTGCAAGAGTTACGCTCAGGCTGCATAATTGGTGGTCATGCTTGTTACCCCTCCCCCATCCCCAACAACTACGAATCAATGGTCTTCCCTGTAGCTGTTAATTGTAGCACTCTGACTTGTTCTGTGGGTGAACTTCTGCTGCAATGTCCCCTGCCAGCTTTCAGCAGCTGGCACGGATTACAGTGCTTGTGAGCTGTGAAAAGTCCTGCTCGGTGGAGCGAAGCCTGGCCCTGACTACATTTAGGTCATTTTCCCTGCTTCCCTGGAGATGAGGAAACAGTGCTGAGCAAATCTTTCCTTAAGTTAAAATTGGACTAGAGAATGTGATGGAACCTCAACAAAGTCCCGGTGAACCCGTTAAATGTTGCCTGGCCCTCTGGTGCAGTGGAGCGCCACATAATGTGACGAAGAACAAGTTATAGTTTTAACGCTGCCTTACCTGGTTTCTCACATACCTTTATTCAGCTCTCAGAAAAACATATTGTGAGCTCATTTTTTGGCAGATAGCCCAATCTCATGCATTTTTAAAGTGAATAATAAGGACCTGGCAAACTGTAAATCATCCTAATTTGATTTCCCAATGCCTTCTGGCATTGTAGATCCTCTTCAGCAGAGCATCTTGTTTTTATCTGTCTCTTTGGATGCATTCCAAGAATTTGCATTCTGAGTTTTAAGAGGCTAGTCAGGCGAAAACCTATCAGTTGGTGATAATTATTTTGCTGTACACAAACCAGAACAAAAGTAAACTTGAACCTCATTCAGATGAAAGCCATTTGTGAGGTCCTGTTTAGAGGAGGGAATGTTTGAATCCATTTAACACTGACCCAGTTTGCTAGCATGCTTTGCTGCCCATCTCTTTTCCACCAAGCAAAGGCAGCCTGGCAACGCACAGCCATGCACCAGATTAATTAGTATTGTTTTTTTTTTCTCTCTCCATCCTCCTCTCTTCTCCTAGATCATCACTCATGAAAAGAGGACTGGAATTTTGTTTCTGACCTGTTTTCCGAGTTGTATTTAATCTTGGGACAAACTCTTGGGTGCTCAGCTTGTTGTACTTGTCATATTGGAGGCGAAAGAAATAACCTACATTTTATGGATTCAGAGTTTGGGTTGTTTTCTGTATCCAAGACATGAGTTCAGTAATTGAATGCTTCGAAGCTTGGTCCTCAAAGATTGGCTTAGATGGGTCAGTAGCTTTGACAACACACTGATGCTAGCATTAAAGTCCCACAACATACACAGGAAATCATTCCTAGTTTATAGCCTCATGGCCAACCAAAAAGGCTTGAGGCAATTGAAATAAATGTAAACCATAAAAATAGGCCATAGCAAAATGCATTGAAATGTTTAGTCCTGGGGCTGCTTCTTCTTTTATGGATTACTGATTTATGTTTACAATTTTGCATAATCTGGGATTTGTCTGTTCTTTGAAGCTGTTGTTGGTCTTGATACCAAGACAACAACAGTTTTATTAGCAGAAACTCGTCTGCATCATGCATTACTAAATGCATTGCATAATTACTAAATTGAGGTCATGTAACTGCTATTGAAAGGCCTTGAATTAATTAAAAAATTGTTAACAGAGGGATGTGAGAGATCCCACCATTGACTGCCACAGTATAATTGTAGGATATTATGCATATAAAATGTATTTTGGTCTGATCAAAAGAGTTTCATTAGAGTAGCAATAATAAACCAAAACACGGTCACAGTTTTGTTAGTTAGAGAACTCAAAGCCATTTTAACTACCACATTAAACAGAACTGAGCTTGTCTGTGTGAAATAAAGACATTTTAAATGGTATCTCCAGGTAACATCTACATTACTGCCGATTGTTGACTTGCTGGTCCCGGTTTCGTGTCTTGGTGTATATATCCGTCCTTTCAAGGAAAAATTAGAGTGCATGCAGTGCAACTAAACAACTAAATTGAACAACTAAATCCGGCTATACTAATCCAGTTTTCAGGTGCGCTTAAAGAATTAGCCTATTTGGAATGATTGCGATAAGTAGATCTAGCTTTATATTTGTTTTATCTCTTTATTTCTTAAGTGATGTACGAAGAACGTACCACTGTTAACATTCCCAGTCATGCAGCATGAGCAGCTGTTCAACAAGCGGCTCAACAAATCCAAGAGCTAAGATCACTGAAAATGACTTAAGTGTACCCATTCAGTCACAGTGCTGGGAAGCTTTTGACGGGCGCTGCAGGGGCCCACCCTCTAGATCAGTGGAAAAAAACACACTTGAAGTGCTGTAGGGTGTAGGGTCCATCACAGAGGAAGAATTGTGAGTGTGTTGAAACACTCTGCCAGCCTGCCAGAACTCAGCCTGTGGCTCTTGGCACCTCCAGACGTGGTGAAGATCTCCGCTGTGCTGAGGCTGGCAGCTGGTTTATCTCAGAGGTCCAGAAAAGGCCCGCTGTACTGCCTGGCTCCAAAAGCAAACACTTTGCTCTTATTCACTTATGGGATCCAAGGAGGCAAAGTAGCACATTGGGATTTTAACTAAAATATCAAATGGCGCAACTTTTTGAATTTGATAAAAAGCATATTTCTTACATTTTCCAGCTGACGCTGAAGCTCAGCCTCTAACTTGGCATAAATGAAGGTTGATTTAATCCAAAGCGCTTTTTTTTTTTTCTTCTTTTGTTTTTTCCCCTCCATTTTTCCCAAAAATTGGTCACCTGTTAATTCTCACTCACCAGCCGGCTCTCCCCATCATACAACAACCAAGAACCCTGAAGGCTGAAGGCTAACATGTGCTTCCTCTGGGACATGTGAAGCCAGCCAGGTTTAGGTTAATCAAGGGGGTGACAGACTTCATGAATTTGTCATGAGATCCTGGTAATTAACTTTACTCGCTCATTCTGTCTGTCCGACATTTGAGATGTGAAAATGATGAAAATACACACCTCTATATAGCTTCTGTTAGCAAATAAAAAAAAAACCCAGGGCGTTTTTCTGTGGGTGATCCCCCTCAGGGGGCATCCAGCGGCTGGTGAGGCAGATGGTATTTTAACAACAGGAAAAAAGGGTTGCTGGAGCTGCTCTTTAATTCCTCTGTTTGGTCTCTGTTTGTATAATCTTGGCTAATTAACCTCTCTTAGAGTATTTTCAGGTCTGTGGTTTGCTCATGCTTCTATAACGTCCTTCCTGTTGAAACCAGTGCGCATTTTTTTATGCTGTGTGGCCGTCTCCAAGGTGAACTTGCAGTCTGAAAGTGCTGAGGTGGATAGAAAGCTGTTTTGGAGGTCTGAGAGATCCTCGCTGCTGATCCTGATGGAGCTAATAGGAGTCAGAGAGCGTGTGGGGACTGCACATTACAGCCTCTTTAATGCACAGCTGTCATGTAATGGAATTTCTCCTCTCTCACGGTGCTTACTTAGGGATAAATGCAAACACTAAAAGGTTTGCAAAGCAAAATTAAATTATAATGGAATTTGCCAAGCCCTCCATTGTTTATTTTCTTCCCTGTGATTTCAAGTCACACAATTCATTTATGTGGCATGACTTTCGTCAATGTATGTAAATGCATATATGTGACCCCGGGGGTTGTTCAAAGCGTTCCAAGTCATTATTCATTGGTGTTTATGGGACCGTCAAAGGGGCCTGGTTTAGTGTCTGTGGTGGGCTGGGGGTCATACTTCTGCTGTGCCTACACAATGAGAGCCAAAGAGTTTCCTTTGGTTTAAGGGCATAAGCAGAGGCGTGATGGAAAGCAGCTGTCCATACTCTCTCTCACTCCTCAGCATCTGACCCCAAAACCTCGACCTCTGACCTGTGATGGATTAGATTTGAACCACAGGAAAGTAAGGATGCAGGGGACAAAGCCAGATCGAACACCTACAGAGTGGACTTGGCATTCCAGCACTGGACCCATGGACACATGTCCTAGGACCTCAGGGAGACGTATTTTTGATGAGCAGAAATGCCATTAAGGCGGGAAGCCAGCTGTGAGCGTAAAGGCTTAATGAGTTTGCCAGAAAGAGACTCGAGCACACGCATTTATCTACCTGAAGCCTACACAGAATTCTTTTTAATATGCTGAGCAAATGGATTGAATGCAATGACACCTGCTGTCCTGTTCCTATTATTTTCCTATGATTGGCGAAACATTATTTGGAATGAGTTTGAATAATTTAATAAGTAAGCGTGATTTAATGTCTCTCTTGATTTGGATTGTAAGAATTGGTGAAATAGTGTCAAATTCTGAGGTGAAATATTCTATCAAGTTTCCTCAGTGTAGTTTCTTTTGTACAAGATCTTAACACAAATTCACTTTTCATCTACTGCCATCTTTCTTGAGTTTGAAAAGAGCACAAATAGGATCTTGGTACAAACTATTTCACTTTCATACGGTAGATCAGAAGGTTGTAACACTGAGAGATAAAAAAAAACAAAAAAAAAACACCCATCTCACCTTGCTCTGCCTTCGTTCCCCTACCACGAGTACTGCTTTTCCACTGTCCGCTGCCAGAGCTGGGGCAGTATGAATGTTTTTTTTTTAAGAATTGGCCACACCGTTTTTCCCTTTCTACAGTTCTATAAATTTTACAGTCCAAAGTTGAATCGATATTGTATAGCATGTTTTACACACACACACACACACACACACACACACGTTTTTTATTTTAATTGTTTAAGTTAAATTGCCTTTAAAAATATTTTTAAAATTCTAATAGTTTTTCTTCTCCATTTCTTTCTTTACATTTTATTTCTTATTTATTCCCTTCTCCTCTCCTTCTCTTAGGGTTGTCTTTAGTAGTTTTAAAATAGTTTTATATTTCAACTTTCTGTTATTAACAAAAGGCAGTGTTGGTTTATTTAAAAAAAAAAAAAAGTTGAAGCAAAATGTTGCACAAGATGACAGATACACGTTTTTTTTAAATTTTTTTTTATCAGTTTTAGCTATTCGTTGTCAGTGTGTAGCTGTTCAAAGAAAGATTTGTTAGCATTTGCATTATTAGTGTAGCTCCTGTTTAGGTTGTAGCTGATTGATCCCTATGGCAAAATCTAGTATTTGTATTTAGCATTTAGCTATGATATTCAGAACCCTCAGCACTGTTTGTCTTTTATATATGGGTGCGTCATTAAAATAACTAGTCATTCAAGTAGTGACAAAATGGCGATTTCTCCAAAGAGCTTGATGCCTCCAGTATTTAATTCCAAGCAGTTTTGGTGCTGCAGCAGAATAGAAACTTCCATCCTTCCTGATGGAAAAGCGTGGAATGGTTTAAGTTCAGGCACTTGCACCCTGTGAGCTGGTGTTCAGGGTGTCGGCTATAAATTTCCTGTGTTGAATTGTAAAAGAATACATAATGGTTTTGAATCCAATTCAAGGACATAATAGCTGGGTATAGATGGATAGGGTTGAGGACGGCCACCCACATCAGCCCACACCTGAATGATTCTCAACCAGGTTGGATAGTGAAAGGGGTCAGGGTTCAAGGGCTTTCCCTGGGGAAAGACTGAGATACACACTGACTGTGAGTGAGTCCATACTGACTCCAGTAATACTTTCCAATTAAACAAAGACAGCATGTCCTCTGTAGCTGGCCTTGACCTCTAGCTTCCAGGACTTCAAGGAGCCTGCCCTTTCTTTGAACATTTTCTTGGTTATTCCTCATGTGTAATCACCGCCATTAGTTATTTTGCATCCACCATATCTCCTGTTGTTGAAATATAAATGGTGGGGCTTATCTAGCAGTGAAGATTTTCATGCTCCATTACAGTTTTGGTTCATTACTTTCAATCTTCTATGCAGTCTTTATTAAGTGGTATTGGGAAGGGAAACAGGACCCATTTCACTTGTATTTAATTAAAAGTTGGTGACTTTTTTTTTCTTTGTGGTTTTTGGTCAGCGCTGCAGTGGCTCATGTTGATAAGATTTCCCAAAGGGTAGACAATTGTGTGAAATGCAGGAAGCCATTAGCAAGCCACGGCCCCATGTCTCTCGCCGCTGTGCAAATACTGCTCCCCTCCACTCCTTCTTAACCAGCATGAATGGGCTTAGTGGTAATGATAATAACGGCAGGAAATGAGCACTCGCTGACCAGAAGCCGCACACTGACTTTGCCTGACATTTACCAAAGAGGCGACTGTCTCGGGACTAAAATAACAAAGTCCTGTTGAGTGAACAGTGGAGACGATGTCAATCTTTTTTCCTCCCACAGATCAAATTACTGAAAAAGAATAGTGTCAGGCTTTTGTCGTTGATTTAAAGGAAGCACGTGGACTCGTCTCTCTGGTTTTGTTTTGGCCATTGGGGAAAAGTTTCCAAATATTAACCTGGATTTTGAGTGAGTTGTAGGTTCGCCTCAGGTAGTTACGTCTGATTTGGCCTCATCTTTGGGGGTTAGGCTGGATTTCTCTTTTCATTCAGCATAGTGTGTAGATTAATAACTTATTGGAAAAAGAAAGCGTATCATTTGACCTCACTCTATGAAACTGTATAACCCATTTCATTTTTCTTCCTTATAAGAACTGCTTTGAACAGACCTTTCAAGAGCGCTTGAGCTCATTCAAGTTGAGGTTTATCAGCTCTTGCAATTGAATTGTGCAAGATAAACATGTCTTAATGTAATTTCCAGCTTTGCCTAGTTTTCTTGACCAGGAATAAATGGTAAGGTTCTACTCTTTGGGATTTAATGGGAATAGATCATGGTGCATTCATTTTTCTGGACAGATCGCTGTGCGTTTTTTTGTCACTGTCACTGACCACGTGTTAATTTAGAGTAACTGCTGTAAGTGTAATTGCAGTTAAGTGATTTTGGGACGTGTGCTGTGCTGGGAGGTTCCCTGAGGTGTAACAGAAAGTGTGTCCTCTGGGGCAGAATTTCAATCTGTGCTTGTTGTATTGTTAGGATGATGTGTTATGTTTGTCTGAAGGAGACTGGGGGATGGAATATGCAGCATGACCAATCAGGGGATCATTTGAGGTTCGTTTATGTGCTCTTGACGTCCCAGGGGGACACATCTTAAACCGCTGCCTGCTGGGCTTGCATTCAATTTGTTACTTCATGAATCAAGTCTCAGCCTGGATCCGGCACAGTCTATATTTTACCTGTTCCTCCTCTCTGCTTTGCTAAGTGCTTTGCTTTGCATCTATCATCTTGTGTTTTTGTATCACTTCATCATCTGGTGTCACCGGCCCAAACCTCAGGGTGTTGAATTGTATTGGTCTGGCCATGGTGGCGCCATCGTTGATCTAGGCTTTGTCACACACCTGAAGCCTCTTATTTACGAAGGTCTGTGGTCTCCAACAGACTTAGTATTTTTTTTTTTCTAGCTATTTACCACAACGAGTGATGAAATTACAGAATGTGGCACTATATGTTCTATGAATTTGTGTTCACAGCAAAAACAAGCTGTTCTTGTGCCTGCCTTCCATATGGCGTACCACTAAAATTTCATATTGCTTCAAAACAATTACGCGACAGTTAAAAAAAAAAAAAGAAGCAAAGAATGAAAAATGAGTGCAGTGCAGAGATGCATGGCCGTGAAAAGGCCACCATACGTAAAGACGTACTATCCAATTTTGGTTTGCTATTAAGCTGCAGCTCTACCATCAGAGCACATTAGATCTGTCTCTCTTCGCAGTTGATGCCCATTAATAATTGATGGTGCTTTCTTCCCCCATCCCGTGCTGTCAAAACGTTTGCTTCTCCACCCTTCCCCCAATACATCTCTGCTCTGTTCCCATCAGGTTTTCTGCCAGCATCAGTGTGTGTCGATCATGCTCGTGCACTTCTTTTTAGACGAAACCAAATGAAACAGTGTCATTGTATCAAAGCGCCAGTCATATTTGGTGTCTCAGAAAGATGATTTATCTGCACCCTTTGTTAAGGGCTGTGAAAACAACGCCTCTGGACACAGTCTTACTGTGTAGGGGGCACCGCGCTTCTTTTTCCTCCCTCCATTCTCCTTGTCAAACTCAATGGATGCATATTGAATGCTGTGCAATCAAGGCTGGCAGCAGTGGCGTGCGTAGTATCATGTAATCATTTTCTCTGAAGACTGCAAGCCATGCCAGCCATATAATGTGTGAAAGAAAAAAAAAAAAACTCATGCTGTCTCAGCATACTACAGAGGATGCTCGATCAATGAAAAATAAGGTGTTTAATGTGGGCTTCTTCCAGGCACTGTGGAAAACAGGCAGCTTTTCCACTATTCCAGTTCAACTGGTACATTTACTAATGCAAATACAGAAATTTCCATGCCCTAGTTGAGACTGCGTCTGTTTCCCTTTACATTACGAGTGCTCTGAAGGTAGTGGGGTGTGGACTAGTGATGCGTACAATTAGTAAATGGTATAATCTTTCCATAGTCCGTAACAATGACTTACTAGACTGATTCAAATGGGAGTAAAATCCCAGAGAAATACCAGTAATAATTACATTACCCCATCTTCCCACATATAACTAAACATGCATGAATAGGGCTTTAGTATCTGTTTTTTTTTTTATAATGAAACATGCAATCAGTACTTTATAATAGGCCTTTTTTACGCTTCTGGGTGCAGGAAGTAGCCTATGCATGGTAACTCTACTTCTGCTACAACAACAACAGTGCTTTGAATCACATACTGTTTGAGAAGTTTTATGAAAAAATTGAAGAAACAGTTTGAAATATCAGCACAAGTAGAGTTTAGGGGGCAAACAAATTGCAACTGCAATTGAGTGGAAAATAGTATGCTAACTGATAATTGTAATCTACGCTGAAATCTGACTCTCAGAGTTTAACCTTAAGTTTGTGTGGCTCTTCGTTCCTCCTCATTGACTGATAGCGTCTAGCTCTGATTACCACCTCACTCTCGACTACATTTGACTTCTTCACCTCTACAATGTTATAGTTTTTAACGTGATTATTGGAAATGAACTGGATATGGATAAATATGAAGTAATCAAACACAAAAGCAATTAACTGGATATCTAGCGACTCATCAGTGCTAATATCAGTTAACTTTCCCTGTGAATGAATTCTTCCACGAAGAATTTATATCCTTCAGTCAGCTTGGAGCTCATAATCATAATGTCAGAGATCATTGAAGACTTAAAGATCTACATACTTCTGAAAAGACCGAATGGAAGAATGGTGGAGTTGGTAATCTGTGATATCACTTCATTTCACATATAAACATTATGTAGGATTTCTCCAGTGGATCCTATTGCTTGACGTAATCTCCCCATGTCATCATTACTAAGACTTTATTGGTTTCACATTTTGGTAAATTCGTGGTTGTTGATGGTCTTGGGTTTAAATGTGACTTAATAACAAACTTGCAAGCTCAGTCCATTGTGTATTTGTGAACATATCCAGATCAGAGCTCAGAAATGTGTTACAGGCTGAGGAACAGTACCACGGTGGTTTGACTCCCTGTCTGTTGGCCACATCTGAGACTTTTAGACAGATCTGTGGGAGTCTGGAGCGTCCATTGGCGCCAGAAAGGAAGTGTTGGTCCTTCGCTGAACCCATGGTCTAGACTGTTCTTATCATAACCTTAGACACTGATGTGCTCAGGATTCTGGGTTACTGTTGTGTTTCTCTTTAATGTGATTTGTGAGTTTATGAAAAAGGAGAAAGAGATTGTAATGTTCCTGGGAATGCAAATGTCATGGGGACATGAGGCTATGGGGGGAAAAAACTTTTTACATAGGTTATCTTGAGTGAATGGGGGGAAAAAAAAATTGTAAAACATGGTAGGGCTGGGCAGTATGATGTATACTGTTGAATGATTGATCCTGATTGGTCAGGAGGTAATTTTTGGGTTAAAGTGCAGGTCAGACAGCATTTCCAGCTTTAATGAAGTGTCTTTCTTTAATTAACCAAAAAATGTTAGCATTGTCAAGTTGCAGTGGTATAAGAGGAATAAAACCCTTTGGGACATGCTGTTCTAGCAAAATAATCAGCTTCTGGTGTGTGTGTGTGTGTGTGTGTGTGTGTGTGTGTGTGTGTGTGTGTATACACACTAAATATCTTGATGTATAGTTATATATTTTGATGTATAGTGTTTTCTGACAATTAAAAACTTTGAAACACTGTGATATTTTTGTACTGAATCAGAAAGATTTAATTTTCCCCAGTTTTTAGTGTTTTTTTTAGCTATTATTATGTATGAATGTAAAGTCGTATAAATTTTATTTATTTATTCATTCATTCATTCCAAAAAAGGAATTGCCAGCAGTTCGTTAGCAAGCCTATTTATATCATGATACATATAATGCATTATAGAAATATCTTCAAGTATTGTGATAATGCTATTTTTGTCATATCACCCAGCCTTATATAGAGGTTTTTAGTCAAGAATTTCACCTTCTGGCTGGATATCGTTGAGTCTCCTTTAAAAGATTAAATGCAACATCAAATCCTTTTAGAGCCGTTGAGAAACTATAAACCTGAACCACCTGAATCTTGATTAATTTCTCTGGCTATTAATCATTGTGTTGTAATGCTGACTTCCAACTGCGACATAACAGCCCCACTGTCAGCCGTTAGGATTAATGTGCGGGCTCATAGTTACGGTGTGATATATGGGTAATATATGAAAGTGGAAAACATATTGCAGCAGGATGTTTTGAAAGCAGTATTGGTTTTTGTCATTAATATTGCATTTACTCATTTTATTTACGCACTGATGAACAAGTAATTGCAGCATACAAATGAGGGATGACATCTTGCCTCTCCTGAATCCAACTGTGTGCAGAAATAACATCATCACAGATTGACTCAGAAAGAAAAAGCAGCCGATATTGCTTTAGTCATCAGATGTGTGGTTTATTTCCACCCGAGGGAAATACTTGAAAGCTGCCGAGAAACGCTTTACGAATACGGCATTTCGCGCGGTCTCACGGGGTTGAAGTGTGGCTTGAAAAAATCTTTACCTGTTCGATGAAAATTATATTAATTTTTTTCTTTTGGAATGATAATATCCTTTTTCTTGGAAAGGGAGAGGTTTGGAGGAGGTGTAACGCTTTTAGATGAATTTTAATCACTGTGGAATGTTATGCCTTTTAAAGCGGTGTGTCATTGGGGAGTTCGGCGCTTTATGCTCTCTAATTAAATCAGCGCTCTGTGGTCGGGGATATCTTTACATATGTAATGTGATACCCCTCAATGTATAATTTTTTTTTTTTTTTTTTTTTTTTTTTTTTTTTTTTTTTTTTTTGCGCAGTTTGGCATCTGCTGCTTTTGGACGTACCAATGAGGTTCAGATATAAGCTTCAGTTTTTTTTTTCCTTTTTTACAATTTTTTTTAAGAAAAGTTCAAATTATCAAAATATGTGGTGCAAAAAAGCCTTGAAATGCATAAACGGACTAAACAAGCAGTGATGTGTGAAAGTACTGCTATAATTAAGTTTCTTTTTCTCCCCCCCCTTTCTTTTGCTGAGCTGTGGGAATATCATGAACATCTCATGAAAGTAAGGTTTTCCATGTAACCTGCAATATTGCTGTCTTTGCTGCTGGAAAATGAATTCTGAATATGAAAACAGATTTGTCTTGCAGCTTTCATAAAACATGCTGTCCATTATTTCTGTGCTAGGAAAACAAACCGGTACTCATTAGATCAGGGGTTCTTAAACTTTTTGCAGCCTCACAGACATTCTCACTTCCTCATGCAGATTTTCTCTTTGAAGAACACTTGTCCTCCTGCTGGTATTTATGATAAAGCAGGTGTTTATAGGTGATGACTGAAAAAGCTACACTGGGTTTCCTTTTTCAGTTTCATATGATTTAAAAAAAAAAAAAAAAAAAAAAAAAAAAAAAAAAAAAAAAACCCAGATATATTCAGTGTGTCAAATTGTACTGATATCGTTTATCGGTACAGTGCTGTGATTATCAGCGTTGCCCTGAAACCGTGTGATACTGTAAGCCTAGTGTGTGTTGTTGGGCTAATGAACAGACGCCATGAAATGACAACAGTCTGGACTTCATGAGAGCACTTCCTTTATGCGAGCACTGAGACACGTGCTCTGCCTTTCATTTTGCTCATGAGTCAAGATGCAGTTCAGTTTTTATTTGCGGCCATCCCCTGCACTAAACTCAAGATGCTGTTTAAATGAAATAACAAACTATAAAACTTTGCATGAAGAGTTGCATGGCAGCAACCAACATAAACATTGCTAAGTACTCAATTCAGTATTCAAGACCAAACAGTGTACTCGTACTCAGTTGAAAAAACAAAAAAACATAGAGCCTTCTTGATAAATATAACTTTAATAATGGTAGGCTGGGATTTCCATCTCTGTAACCGAAAAAAAAAAAATCACATGACATGTTTTGAGAACCTGTTTGCTCAGTGCTGCACATCTGAAAAGGTGAACGTGCAGCCCTCCTATTTTCCTCTTGTTGTTTATGGCCCCTCTGTCATTCCGACATGCCTCAATCTGTGGCTTGTTCTCTTTCTGTAGTGCTACCTTGCGTGTGTGAATGTCCCCGCCCATGTCTCACTCTTCCTTCCCCTCTTTTTAACCGTCCTCCGCCCTGCCCATGGGGCTCCATAAATATCATTTCATCCAGTGGAGCCGCTGACATGAACCAAAGGGTCACCATAAATAATTCATCCTCAGTCCCAGCTCCCTGTTTAGGAATTCATACCTCGTGGTCTTTACTGTCCAGGCTTGGGGCCATGTATGAGAATCTTCGGTGTGTATTCGTGTGTGCGCTCCTTATAGCGTGGCTGTACACCTTCGCTGCAGAGAAGCCTTGATCTTTGCCGCACACTTTCCTCTCACTTCGTCATGCAGATATTCTCTCTGCAGAAACCTTGTTCCCCTGCTGGTATTTATGTAGCTAAGCGCTTTCATATCAAGCAGGTGTTCATAGGTAACCACTTCAAAAGCTGTACTGGGTTTTCCTTATTGCTTTCATTTAAATTTTTTCTTTTTTTTTTTTTATATCATTTTTATTTGGTTTGTCAGATCATCTCGGTAATTGTCTGGGGATCGAGTGGCAGTCTCAGGTATGCGAAGTATTTCGACTGACGGTGCACAGCTAGCAGGCGTGCTTTGCTTTGCTGAGGAGGAGGGGAGCTCTGTGGCTAATTTCAAACTTGCAGAACCACACTAGTGTTCCTGTGATTCTTCAGCACCGGCACTACATTAAGTGCTCCTTTAAAAATTGGCAGTGTAAATAGAAAATAGTAAGCAATAGTTCAATTAGAGTTCAAAAAGAGAAGATTAGTTAATCATTTTCCAATAACAGCTTATTGGAGCTTCCTCTTCTACCACAGCAATTTCTCAATGTTTACACATTTTCATTTATTAGTGACTTTTTCATTTATTAGTACTTTTTATCCATCTATAGTTACATTTACTGTTGTGGAACATCCATGAAACAAGTTAGTTCCTGTTACTACTTACATTTGTAGCATTTATAAACAGTCAGAATTTTTCTGTCAGACGAAATTAAAACAAAAAAACAAACAAACAAAAAAAAAACACAGCTTGTCATGTTACCAAGAAAATGGAAATGTTATTAAGAAACTTTTACAAAACACTGACACTGGAGACTCCTTTCATAAATGTTAAATAAACTTCACTTTACAGAAACCTTCATGATTAGAATTTTTTTTTTTTTTTGTTAAATAACACATTTTTTAAAATCTGTTTATTATTAAACTTGGATTGCATGAAGTCTAACATAAAGGTTCCTGTGCAAATTGTTACTATAGAAACGATATTGACCAATCAGAACTGAGAATTTAACAGCGCTGTGGTATAAGGCTTTACAGTATCGTTATTAATTATAAATGATATTACAGTGCGCTTTTCTGAGATTGCAGGTTTATTTATATCAAGTTATTATTAAAAATGTATTTTGAATATATTTTTTATTTAAATAAAGCCGATTGCTGTAAAAACTTTGCACTGAATCTTTAAAGTTGTAGAATGTTACTATTCACAGAATTAGATTTAAAAAATGAATTTTTCCTTCTTTTCGATGTTTAATAATTTTTGTACTCATTAAATAACAGTGTTATTGAACTTGCTTATGATGCAACGCTACCGTTTTGCTGGACAGTTTCATGATATTTTAGCAAACTTATCATATCATGATCTGTATTGTGTTTCAGTAAGTAATGCATGCACAAAACATAGGACAATGTAGATGAAGCATATTAACCAATAAAACATTTCCAAATAAAGATTACATCATATTATTTTTTGTAACCGTTTTAAGTCATCAATGCGTTTAATACTGTTCTGTAAAATAAAAAAGGTCAAAAAAGGTCAATAAACCCACGTGTGTAGGCTTTACAAAATAATTGAATAACAGTAATGGTTATTGTCTCACAGTTTTTCACTTTCTAAAGACCTGGTCTTGATGTTTCAGTTGGCTGTAAACTTCATGTCATGGGGTTTCAAACATACCAGACCATGAACAAAGCCACCATATTTACATGTGTGAGGCCGGTTATACCGGCTGTGTGTAAATTAGTGCTAAGCGTAGTGGCTGAGTTACAGCTCAGACACTAATATTAGTGTTACACTGCAATGCGGTTACTAACAATAGTAGCATGACAGTTGATCTAGTATCCCCGTTGTCATCATTTTTAAGGTATGGATTTTTTCTATACCTTTATTTCAATATGGAAAAAAAACTGGTTGGTAAATAAGGTCCTTTAATTCACATCACATTGTACTGTGATGTGTATACCAATCCCGTGAACCTTAATACATTTTATGATATTAACATTTTGGCCATACCACACACTACTCGTTGCTAATAGATCTAAATGTAATTATATTAGATGAGATTGTTGCTAATGAGCCTCATGTCTGGTGACGCGTTTTTGTCACCGACTACACTCCCTTAGCATTATTCTCCAAAGTGTGAAAGTTTACACACCCAGATGAAGGACAGAATGAAGCGGACAGACATTTAGTTCATACAAGTTAACAAGACATTTAGGTTTAGGTGTATTGGTTTTCAAAGATGTTCCTATATCATCACACAGCATAACAATGGTTTAGTGGTGTATGTCAAGATATTAAAAGTGGATTTAAAAAAAACGGACCAAAATCATCAGTTCAAAGGGTTTAATGTTTTTCAGTGAGAAATAATGGGTGTGTGTATGTAAATTTTTACACTAAATAAATTCTATGTTGCAATGATGCATCATTATGTGCCAGTATTTACCAGAGCAGGTGTACAGCAGCTTTTTGTTATTTAGTAGCAATATTGAAAAGTTTAGTACTATTTTCAGTAAATCGGTTCCTCAGTCATTTCGCAGCGGTGGCCTGTGCTTCCCGGATGTACAGAAATTCAATCGAAGCGCATTCTTCCAAAGAGCAGCGTTTTAAAATGCACTCAGAACTCAATTTCCAGCCAGTCATGGGGAATTCATTTGAAGTTCTGCCTTTTTTTTTTTTTTTTTTTTTTTAAACATTCATTAATTCGTTATTAATCTCGAGTTTGAATCAGGAGAGTGGGATCTGCTCTGCATTATCAAGGTGACCTCAATTACTATTTGCGTACCAAAAGTCTAGAATTTAAACGTAATCTTGTAAGGACGTCCTATCGCTGTAGTCACTCTTACATTTTCAACCATTTTGCCTGATGAAGTTCAATCCAGTTCGATCCACTAGTGCTCTGTATTAGGTTCAGGTCCTCTGAACAGGTTTCTGAGTCAGTGAGTCACTTAGCTTGCTGTGACCATTACTTGGAAAAGTGCTTCTAGGAGCTAAATGACCCTAGGAGGGACTTTGGGTAGAACAAGGCATGGCTCAGTGGAGCAGAGACTGTACATGCTGATTTGCTGAGTATTTAGAGAAGCGGAGGAAAAGGCAGAAGCTAACTAAAGCTCTGCCATGTGAAGGCCGTATAACACTTCTCAGAAATCGAATGTACAACAATTTATCAGACAGTTTTTATCCTAAGAAATGATCAGTATTGCAGAATATAATTCACTGGCTCTTCTTGGATTTCCAACATTCCAACATCTAGTGAAGAACCCAAACTACAAAGCTCCCATGCTAGAATTTTGATACAATCACTGTACATAATTGTAGTCTGACTTGTTCATGTAGGGAATACAACACAATGTGATGTGCTGTTATAGGAAATTAATTAACAACATGGGGCATAGTTATCACCCTGAAAATGACTGTTGCAACAGCACATCCCGAAGTGTGGTGTTCTTCTTGTACCACAATAATTTGCCAGCGATAAATTAGTAATTTATTAAACGATGACGTCGCACTTTAAACTGTTTATAGTTGTTTATTGTTGTGTGACGTCTGCAAAACACCTAAGTTCCTGTTATAACTTTGGTTATAGTAGCTATAAAAAATCATTTTTTATGTGGGGAATGTGGGGAAAACATCTGAACAAAATTAAGATTCAGCACAAAACATCTTCTCAACTGCTTCCAATCAGTTTGACTGGAATTGTTGTATAAAATGAAAACACCCGCAGATTAGTGTATTGAGCCATTTGATCACAGTATAGATGTTATATTGTCATTATTGCGCTGCCTTTTCTGGCACTACTCTTTTCTGCTACTCGTGATACCTAGTTTATCATAAAAACATTGTGTCGTAGATATTTTTGTCATCTCTTCTATCTGTCTATCACTTCGTCAGTTTATCTAGCAGCTCTGTTCTGACATGTTTGGATGAGTGACAGAGTAGACTGGAGCAGTAGCTGATGGATGACCTTTCCATCGCCGATGGCAGCATGGGGCTTTGTGCAAAGCTGCTCTGCTCCTTCCTCCTGAGTATCCACTGGACGCCTTCTTACAAAGTGATGTCAGGCTTTGCTGTTTATTTTGGCCAAGAAGCAGCTCTCGCTCGCTCTCTCTCTCTCTCTCTCTCTCTCTCTCTCTCTCTCTCTCTCTCTCTCGCGCTCTCTCGTTTGGTCTGTTGTAGGCCTCTGGTGCCGCCGGCTGCCCTGTACAAACACTTTGGCTTCCCTGTCTCCTGCCAGCTCTATAACACAGGCCTACTGTTCTAATCCTGAAGCAGTGGCAGCGATTTGCTTCTAAGCCGGTAATGTTGTTTGACCGAACGCAAGTTCAGACTGCTTGTGTAATGCGATACTAGATTTACTGGCTGGGATGAATGGAATTCGCTTTTTAAGTCTTGTTCAGAATGTGATTAGATCAAGAACGTTTTAGAGAATGTTGGCTGCGCATTTACATTTGTTTGTATTTTTCCCCACATTGCCTTCAAGTAGTGATGGGAACAGTTGACGACTAATCCAAAAAAAAAAAGTGACAGCATTATAATAAAACAAAAATACACGTTCACACTGTGAGACTTTTACCACTATGTAGGCTCTACACCCTGTGTAGTGAGCATATTTACTGAAACCATTTGGAAATCGGCATGTGGAACCATTTGGGAACTCATTGTTTTGTAGAAGCTTAAATACGCTGATTTTACCTAGACCCTGGTTATGATGATATGATTTTCTAGAATTATCTAGAATTCGACACAGTGTTCCTGCCTTCATTTGCCCAATGCATTGTGAAGTGCTATTGCGTATTGTTTTGTCTATGCTAGTATAATAATAAAGGCTCATTAGTACGGGGCAATATGATGATTATAATATCTATCATGACAAATTGTCACAGTAAATTACAGATCTCACGGGTATCAATATTAATTAGTTTAATTAAAAAAATGATCTCTTGCTACACAGCTGATTTGATGGCAAAATTTTGCACTGATTTTTAAAATTGTTAACATTTTTCACAGGAATTTTCATTGTTGCCTGCTTAAATAAATAACCATAACACAAATAATAATTAATTACATTAATTAAATAAATTTAAAATAATAATTTAAGAATTGGTTTTTAGACATTGAATAAAAAATTTCTTTTTAATGCAACTCTACTGTTTTGCTTGAAGCTTGTTAGCAAAACTACATACTCGGAGCCATATCGTGTATCATATGATACTTTAAGACATCTCTGATATGATGATGTTTTCATATCGTCCACTTAAGGCGCATGAATTTTGTAACGCACTTGAATAACAAAATCGGCTGGTAAGTTTTTGCCACTTAGTCTAAAAGAGAAATTGTTTTAAGGAAATCAAATACATTTCATGTTAGACTGTTTATTATAAATCTTGAATTTCAGTGAATATTGATTTTTTTTTGTGTGTGTTTTTGTTTCACAGACTCTACAATATTACTCAAGCTCATTATATTGTACTTTTTATTTTATTTGATTTCATTATTTTACTTTATTTTATTTCTTTTGATTTGATCCCTAGTCGGGGCTGTGTTTTGTCAGCCTCCTCCTTATGTATTTGATTTATGCCAGCATTTGTTATGGGTTTATTTGCCTTGAAATTATGCCTGAGAAAGGCGCTAAAGAGGGCCAAATTGATTTTAAATGATATGTATTGGACAGTTAATTAATATGCCTAATTGACTGTTTGAGGAAGCCATCAAGCTGTTGTGGCTGAGCGCTGTACAGATGCTGCCTCAGGAACCTCGTGCCTTCGACATTAATGTCACTCCACTTTTATTGATTGTTTTCTGCACCCTTTGCCCCATTATGGCTGCGAACTGTCCAAGGCTGCTATAAACAATTAGGCTGCAGCCGGTGTTATTATAGCTGCAACATGTACTTTACACCCTGTAAGTGATTTCCCCCCGGCAGAGGACGAGGCAGCTGCGTGCAAGCTGGGTCCCCCCACCCCCAGTCCTATAGTCGGAGAGGGAGCTGTAAAAATGGAGGGCGTCTGTTTGCCTCCTCCCCTCTTCAGCCATGAGGATCCCACCCAGGTCCAGAGATGGCTGCTGAGGTTTTATTTATACCCTCTGCATCGTGACAAAAGAGAGACGGCCAGCGTAATGCATCATGGCTGAGTATGAAGTGTCGCTTGAGTGATTCAGCAGGGAGTGCTGGGCGATTTTTGTCTCTCACTGTTAGCGACCTGAAAAGTTCGGGTCAGTTCCGTTTTATCTGCGTCGCACTTTTAACAGTGAGTAACGTCGCAAAGCAGCTTTACAGAGTTTGGAATGTAGATTTAGATTCCTAATGAACAAGCCCGAGGCGACAGTGGCAAGAAGTAAAAACAGAAATAAAAAAAAAATAAAAAAAAAAGCAAAAGCTAGTCTCAAATAAAATAGTAAAATAAGCAAATTCTAATAATGAAATAAGTAGTAGCAGTGAAAGAATGAAATAATAATGTTAAATTAAAAATGTTAATAATAATGTTAATGATGACGATTGTATTAAAAATAGAATAAATGTACAGTAATTAAAATACTATAAAAGTAATGTAAAATGCATCCTTGAGAGGAACCACACTCGAAAAGGAAGACGTCATCATCTGGGTGACACCGGAAGGGTGACACTCTTCTGAAACTATAAACTATAAAGCCAAACAGCACTAAACCATGATAGATATTTTTAACAATGCGATTTTTACGCCTTGCATTTTTCCAAAAAAAAAAAAAAAAAAAATTCCCATCTGCATGAACAGCGCTTTCTAAAATATCTCCGCACAAAAACCATTTGGAAAGGTTTACATTAGCATACCAGTGCAGTGAAGGTCCATGAAAAACTGTTATGTCAAAGGTTTAAGAATAGCAAACATACTCAGACAAACACCGAGGATTCATACGTGTGGACTGGCTGCTTAAGGTTGCACTTGAATACAAAGTACACAAGACCCGAGTCTTACCCAAAATCTCCATTCGCTGTAAATTCATACAAATCTACAGTATCCAGAGGAGATCAAATTACACCGTCAAGACAAAGAGCTCTCTCTCGTATGCCTCAGCCAGACTGTGGAATAATGAAATAAATACAAAATACCGAATACAGAATTACCGTAAGCTCGTAGCAAGGGCATTCCTGTCACGAAAAATGTAGATGTGCTTTGAATATTGTTTTTTGATGTTCAGTATTCTTCGTGTCTGAACCTGCCAGTGAGTAACTGATAGTGATTGTGGTGACTTTCATTAATTACCTGCAGATCCACAAATCATGTAGGAAAATGCAAGCTGAGACAAGGCGCGATTAATCTCAACACAAAAGGATGTGTAAGGAAATGAGGAAGAATAGAAAACAGTACTGCTGTGTGCAAAAGTTTGCATCCCCTTAGGACAAAATGGAAGCGTTAAGGACGTGTTGGCGTGGGTTGCGGTTTGTCCCTTTTGAAAGAAGCGTCTTCAGACTGATCTATATTATCTTATGATAAAATATGATGCTGCTGCTCCCATCTACAGGGCATGAGGGCTCGCTGAATGGTTTAAGAAGTGTGAAAATTATACTCTATGACCTTCACTGTCCACCATCATCAAAACACCAGCTGAGGGAATGCTCTTTTGGAAGAGCACTGTTCGTCTTTCCAGTATACCTTCAGAGACTTGTAGAATCGATGCCAAGGCGCATTGAAGCTGTTCTGGCAGGTTGCCATTGCTCACCTCACCAACACACTTTATGCTGGGGTTCCCTTTAACTTGTCAGCCCTGTTTATTTGGTAAAACTTGTACACTGTCTTTTTTTATTTTTTTTTTATTTTAGGAGCACAAAATACTTCTTAATTTTTATTTTGCTCATTTTTCTCTCTTATATTTTGGATTATTATTGTGATGCAGGACACACAGACTTACTTTCTGGATGTGTGTATTTCATTATCCTTTTATTAGTCTGGATCTTTTCCCATGTTGACTTTCACAGATCCACAGTTTTTTGGGTTTTTTTGTCTGGTTTTGTATGGAGTAACACTGCAGTAAGGGCTTCTATTTCTAAAGGGGAATGGGAAGGAGTGTTGGGAGCATTAGTGCCTGTGCCGTTACGAGCCCAGGTCTTTCCTTTCAGTGTGCACCCTGTCTCAGTAATAGGTGCTTCGTCCGATATTGCATTCTGCCACCTGTACAGGGATGTGCGATGGCTTATTCTCAGCTCAGATAGAAAATGGTCTCCTTACCTTTAGCCTATACAGAATGACTAACCTGCATGTAGGTTTGTTCTTGAATTATTATTATTATTATTATTATTATTATTATTATTATTATTATTATTAATAATAATATTATTAATATTTATTTATTTATTTATTTACCCAACAGATAGTATGGGACACTTTCAAAACCGGAACATGTAATTATATCTTCCGCCATTATCATGGTCTCCCAAGTGTTATCAGAATAAAAAGTATTATGTGCACATGAATTTGACTCTTGCAGATATTGCGTACTAGATGAAAGAGCAAACCCAAACTAGTCTGCTAATGTTATTTAGTTAGTTCACCAGCACAGCTCTTTTGTGGTCCCACAGCACAGTCTAACTGTGTTTGCTTTGTGATATCAGAACGCAACACAAAAGGTGATAGCTAAACACAAGGACTTGTTGAAGGAGAAGGGCTTCTCTCAGTTCGTCAGCAGTCTGCCTGTGCAGGTCTCCGGAGCGAGTTTGCAAGCTGTCCGTCGGGCTCTGTGTGTCTGAGGCTGATTACTGCAAGCAATCTGGCTCGAAGACAGTTGAAGGGGTAAAAGGTCTCTGCCTGTGTGTCTGTGTTAAGTCGTACTGAAAATCTGGGGCAAGTCATTGGCCGTACTACTTTCAGGCGTGATGATGTTTGTCGTACCTGAGCCGGCCTGTGATTTGTGCTTTAGATTTTTCTCAGCAATTCAAACCCGACAGCTCTGACTCAGTTGCTGTGAGTTGCTAATACAGGATCTGTAACATCATGTTTTAAAAGTATTCCTGTCTTCCCTGACTCAATAACGCATTTTCTTTTTAACAAAACAAAAATCCTACTCACTGTAACTTTAAATCATGAAGAATGGAATCTCGTCATAAAGACTGTTTGCTTTGGTGTTTTTTTTTATTTATTTATTTTTTCTCAGACTTTAAGAATGTAATAATGTGGTTGTACATTTTTATTAGTTGATTTGTTTGTGAAAGTTGGGCATATGTATATTTTAGTGTTTGGATAAGATGTATGGGTGTGTATGTGCATGTGTGTGTTTGCTCAGTCTTTCACACACTGCTCTTCCTGGTGGTTAACCTCTTTCTACCAAGGCTTAATATCTCCATTTAACCTCTCTTTCCCACTCCATTATTCCCCATAGCACTACTAACACACATCTGTGTTTATGATCAAGGTATTTGCGATATCTTATTTCCTTAGGACCTTCTACATTAGGCAACATTAGTGTTTTTCTTTTGTTGGTAACAAGCACCCGTCTTAAATGAGTCATGGCTGTGTCTGATTGGGTTCTCTGTGGGATTGAGCTGAGGCCCATCGCCATCTCTGATTGCCCTCCACTTCCAATAACTCAACGGGAAGTAATCAGTTCCATGCCAGGAGTTTTAACTCCTGCTGCCTCCCCATCTGGAAACAAGATGCAAATGAATGAGCAATGGGAATACTGGACTGTGAGTGGCAAGAGGCAGCCGACATATAGATTTCTCTCAGCAGGGAGCAACAGGCAGCGTTAGGGAAAAAAGCCAGTTCTATTCAATTTCCATCATTGCTGCTTCTGCCATCTTGCCATGTTGGGCCTGTTTGGGTTTAGATGTTCAGTATTTACTGGATGATTTTTAAGCCAGTCCAACTTGCTTCTATAATCTCATGTTTCAATTGCGGTGCTGTAGCTCAAGGCTAGCTGTTTGTTCACAGGCTCTTGTGGTATGATCAAAATGTGTCTAGGAATGGGTCTGAATTTTCAGATGAAAGTCTAAATTCATTTTTCTAAAACCATTTGATCTGTTAGATATGTATAATTGTAGTTTGAAAAGGGTGCTGTATATATAGTCATATTTAGATCAAGTAATTTGTTAAATCTGTAATTGACCACACAGTTTGCTGTTTTGAGAAGATAATGCATGGTGTGTGTGCATAGTGCATAATGAACATCCCCCTCCCCACAAACGCCATTTTGTAGCTTCAACGAGTGGAGGTTGATGACTTCGTATTTACCAGTCGAATGCAGCATTATTAGCTGTCATATCATTAGTTTCGATTGTAAATGGTTACTTATTTGAAATATTTTATAAGTGATAGTGTCTAAGTTTTTTTTTTTTTTTTTTTTTCCTTTATATTTTTGCTAGTAGGAATCCCAACAAAACTACAACCAGCATAAACAAAATATGCCAACTGGCGCTTTTCTCCAAGCACATCCAGCCGTGCCACAATGCTTCATGCATGGCAGTTTGGAAATAATTGATAGTTTGGCTTCATGTGGGTCGCAGGAAGCTTGTCTTTCCTCACTTTCCCAAATTGATAGCTTTTATGCAACAAGATGGGACTACTACACTGTATAAAAATAAAAGGAAAAAAGTTTTTTTTTGCTTTGTGCAAGGCGTTTTGTTGCGGAGGGGTCATCCCATTTTTCAACTCATACCTTAGCAATAATATAACAACTTTCCCTAAAATTTCCAAACCTTAGCCAAGAAAATCTCAACTATTCAAAAATCTCAACTATGCAACTACATACATGGGTGAGCAGGAAAATATCGGTCAGTGTTGTGGTTATAACAAGACCCAGACGTCACTCCCCAAACCAGAACTTTCACAAAAGTAAAACGGTGCTGTTTGAGGTTGGTTATATAATGTGTCTACAAGTGGGGCAGAGTGTATGATTGGTGTAGAGTAGCTACAATTTAATACATTATTCTGGTATCTCGTAACTCAGAATTTCTGACCTCCGTCAACGAAAAAGAAGACCAAAGAAAATCCACCTTCTGACTGAAAGTTGGTAAGTTGTCCTCAAACCTCGGGTTTATCATATGACGTTATATCAACATGACGTCAGTGTGCAAGGGTTTTACTTGTACACATGCATCTACAAGTAGGCCAGAGTGTATGATTGGTGAAGTGCATCCACTGTTTGATGCATTATCCTGGCGTCTTGGAGCAGAACTGTCAACGAGCATCAGTAGAATGAGGCTGGCAGTGTGGAGCCCTGGGGTCTGATGCCTGACCCAGAGCATCTGTAATACTGGGGGCATCTTCTTGCCTGCTGATTTCTTGGTCGCCTCTCTGGGGAAATGGCCAGCTCATGAAGTAGGACAGGCCTGGTGGCGGCAACTGACTGAAATGAAGACGTCTGGTGGAGGCGGGCTGTGATCAGACAGCGCTCCTGCAGTGCATTCATCTATGTTTTGCGGAAAGGCGCTGAGAGTCCCAGCAGAGAGATGGGACTGGGCTGTCATCCGTCACCATCGCCTTTGTTTGAAATACAGGGCGCTCTGCCCACTCCTTGAGACAAGCTCACGTTGTCCAACAACCGTTGGTTTTCCTTCAAGAGGATCCATTACGCTAGAGAAAACAAGGACAGTAGAGGCTTGTGTTTTGTCTCATTCACTGCTGTTTTCCTGGAAATGATTAAACAGTTTAGAAAGACTGTCTATAATAATGCACAGTTGCACATATTTTCAATGATCCAAGAAGCAAATATTGTTTATTTTTAGCCTTTTAGAGGTCTTGTAAAGAAAGTGAGAGAGACTTGCACACACTAGCATTCTCCTATTTAAAACCCTCCTCACTTGAATTTAGAGCTTTTGGCGAAGGATCTGTCCGATACGAGACCTGTAATTAAATTGAAATGCGACTCTCCCTGGAAAGCTTTTTAGTGGGGGAGCGAGGCTTTGAGCAGATCTATTTTTCCCCCCACTGTATGTCTCAGGAAACATGCGCTGAACAGTCTTCCAGTGAGCAGATAAAGCCTCGGCTACATGCACCTGCCTGAACAACATACCGCTCTCATTCATTCCCCCAATTTACGTGACACAAATCAGCAGGAGGCCAGCTCCCGGAGACGCACAATAGGCAAAAACGCGCACAAATAGTCAGAGCTCACTGGAGTGTAATATAGCCATTAGAGGTGTTTTTCAGGTGCAATCTGTCTTTGTGAGGGAGGAACGCCAGTGTGCTGCACTCGCACTGTAGTTCATTTAGAACATGTGCGACACAATACACCTCTTAACCGTGCCTGCTCACTTTGATTTTTACATCACCTAATCTCAAATTCGTTCTGGGGGAATAAGTGCATTACTTTTATTTATGGCACTGCGTAATAATTTGCTTAGAACTCATAATGGATTGTACAACCAGTCTGGTCTGGTGAAATGATTTCTCTCTATAGCAGCAGTCCAGCTGAATGAGTGATGCTGTGGAATATCTTGGCTTTATTTTTTATGCTCCCTCTTCGACTCTGCTCAGACTTGAAGGTTGAATCAATACCTAATGAAATTCATATTACATTCATTTATCACAGTGGAAGGGGAAATGAATATGAAGTTGGTAGAAATCAGAGCACGCCCTTACCGTGTGATACACGTTCCCTAGACAAATGAATAGTTTCGCTACTCTTAAACTAAATTGTCCTTTTTCGTCCTTTTCACCCAGTGTCTGATATTGATTAGCACCGAGCTGTTTAGCAGTATCTGATTTGATGTTTACTGGCTGACGAATGTGTCCAGGAACACTGCAGCAGCCAGCTCTGACTGGAAATCCCTCTCAGGTTACGTATCTGCAGTGTGTGTGTGTGTGTGTGTGTGTGTGTGTGTGTGTGTGAAATCCTTTGTGTATGAAACCCTTTGTTGCATCTCGCCATGCTCTTTTCTCTTCAGGCTTTCAAAGTGTCCTGTCTTGGCTTGCATATTACCAGCTTGCTTTCCCCTCTGTACTGTTTGGAATACAAAGTGTTGTGTAATACTTATGCAATACCGATGTAGGACGGGACAAATCTAGCCCAGGATGGAATGCTCAGATGTATTTTGGGAGGATTTCATCCCACAAGTTGGCTCAGGGCTCATGGTTTCTTTAGACCAGCGCAAACATGGACTCTAGGTAGATGAGATGAGATGGTTTGTAGTAGAGCCATGGGTCTGCCAGAGATGAAGGAGGGGGGAGGTACAGGGTTAGAGAGACGGGGTCCCACCGGGACTCAACCCGCTCATTACAGCCAGGAGGCCGTCATTGCCAGAGGGTCACCATGGTAACGTGTGGTATGTGATTCCCACAACAATGCCGAACCTCCCCCCTACCTTCCCTACCATTTCCCCCAATCAGCACATGAAACTCTCTCTTTCTCTGCATGCTCTATAATGGTGGCTAGGCCAGGGCATATATAGAATGACTCTTTTTAAGCTTTACCTTGTGGTGGTGTGACTGAATGCATTTGTATGCTTGTGTGTGTAAATGCTGCACATGCTTTTGCAGGCAGCAGTAATCATGACGGCTAGATTGTTCCAGTGCAATTGTGCGATGATGGATGCACCAATTCTAAACTTGAGCCACACCTTTTAGAATAAAGACAGGCTACTGAAAGTGTGTTTATATTTGTTTGAGGAAGCCCATGTTTTGTGCTTGTGCTTGTGGGTAAGTGAGGCACAGCCTGAATTCTGGGATAGCAACAGAATTAGCACTGGTTACTCTGGTGCAGGAACCAAGGGGGTTGGGGGTCTTCTGGCTGAACCGATTGGCAATTAGTGAGACCTACTGAGCACACCCGCCAATCTTCCTAGGTCTTGCTAGACATGTTCTAATGGGGATCATGTCATATCTTTTATTCAGTTGCATTATGCACATCATTATGTACATTACTATTACATGTCCCAGTGGCAGTAATGATCATATAATACTGTAATTACTCAGCGGAGCTGATAAAGGCAAATGTTGAGAATCCACACACTAATTTAACTTTAAATTAAACATTAATATTTTATAGTACAAAGTGTAGCCAACTACAGAGTGCATTGAAAAAGAAGTGTAATCATTCCAACCAGCTGGTGGAAATGTTCTCCGTGACTGGAGGATTGTCAAATAGACAGAACTGCTGAGGATGCAGCGATGTAAAAAGGCCATATGTTCCTGATCTGCCATATTGCTGGTGTGGCATGTACAGGAAGTGCCATATTGGCTTCCTGGTCTTGCAGTGCTGGTGACTACTACCTGATGAGTTGCCACCTGCCTACAGACCGGTCTTGCCACGCTCTCCAGAGATTTTCAGAAACAAGAGAAGCTGTCCTCCAGAAGGCAGACCTGTCATATTCTGTCACACTGGATGACAGGAAGTTGGTATAAAGGAAAGAATCACATGAATAACAGCACTAGTGTTGATTATTTGTGGCTCTTGATGTTTTCTATTTAAAAAAACTGTCTACGGGTTGAAAATTTTTGTATTTGCATAGGGATGGCAGCAATGTCTGGCTGAGATGGGTTTTGTTAATATGTTTAAGGTGTCTTACCGCTTTTGATTGCAGATCAAAGGATCTAAACCAATTAGCACCCCTACCTTTATCACTGTAGTTACCCAAACCATAGTGAAGTCAGGCAGGGTATGGTCGTATCATGGTCTGCGGTCAGCTTTGAGATACAAGGAAAAAGGAAGCATGAGTTATCAGATTTCCCCAGAGGATGAAAGACAGTGCAGTCAACAGGTTAGAACCATTCCTGTAATGTAATGATCATGTGTTGTATATGCACTGATGAGCTTACGTTGAATACTTACCTCTGTCAGACCTTTAATATGCCCGCCCACCACCATTTGCCCTTTTCCCCTGAATTCTGATTTGTTTTCAGCCATCGGTATGGCAGCCTTTTGTTTGCTTGCTCCACCAGAGGTCTTTGTGAGCTAGCCACTTTCAGGCAGGACCTTCTCCTGATATCACAGCTGGTTTTGAACCCCTGTGGTCTTGTATTATACTACATTCAACCCTGAACTGTCTCTACATTGTAAAGGTTTTATTTCCAATTACTTGCCTTAAAGGAAAGATTCCCCCAATGGTGCTGGTAGGATTTAGCTCTTTCTTAATCTCTAACTAAAGAGAACGATGCAGCAGTGCCTTAGTCAGTCCATGTCTCACCTTCTGAAACAAAGCTTCCAAAGCTTTAATGCTAGTACCGCCATCAATGCAAATGCGCTCGTCATGCCGTAGATCACTAACTAGCTGAGCTGAGTCTTTGCCGTAACTCAGCGCAAATGCGTCCTTTAGCTGCATTGCATTCTGGAGCTCTGAGTCTAATATTTGCTGTCTCAACAAGTTCTCCATTGGATTTATTATTAATTTGACTTGGAACATCATTGGATATTGGTGGGGAAAAGTAGCTCCTCCTCTTTTGTTTTTAGGAGCTAACAGTGAAAACTTGACCGTTATCCCTTATGTATGAGATTGTTGATTT
Organism: Pangasius djambal; assembly: GCA_022985145.1. Classification (NCBI taxonomy): domain Eukaryota; kingdom Metazoa; phylum Chordata; class Actinopteri; order Siluriformes; family Pangasiidae; genus Pangasius; species Pangasius djambal. Next base: position 4,637,506 of record CM040985.1, on the reverse strand, counting down.
TTTTTTCCTCTCATATTAAATGCCATTTTATGCCATATTGTGATGCCGTTGTGGAACACAACTGATAGCATGTCACAGGAATAACAAAAATACAGCACCAACTGTCAAATTAGCACTAAACGCATCACACATACCTCAGTATAAAAATAAAAACATAATGGAGTTTTTTTTTCTTCTAAGTGAGAGAGTATTTTTATTACCCAAGGCCACTATGTTACTGAGGATTTCATCGATCTGTTGGATGTTGATCATGACTGATTAACATTATTCACCTGGCTTGGATTATGTACTTAACATTCACTCATTTCATGGTCCTGACACCAGTTGAACCTGTGATGCTGTTTGTACAGCACATATACTGATCACTGTGCATTTGAGAGATCAGGCAACGATGCAAATGAAAACAATCCCAGAAGGCACCGTACCTTGAGACAACATTAAATCATCAGGCAATGCCATGGTTATTGGGACACTATGTTGTCACTATGCCTAGTTTACATGACGGATCACAGGATTAATGCATGTGATGCCTTAGTGTCTCCGTGTTTATGTGCCATTACATTAAGTAGGCATGGTGCCTCACTTCATCACAAGACCTGCGCATGTAAACAAGCAAAGGACAAGCGTAGACTTCCATAGCCGTGCCTAACCTGCAACTGGCAGAACTGTATGAATAATTGAACATGCTCTTTCACTGTGATGGAGAGTGTGTCGGTGCTTAGGGAATGGCACTCCAGCCAAGAAGAGGGGCCTTGGTCATTAAATCTAAAAATTATTTGTTGCTGTTAATAATTTTTTTTTCAATTCCTGAATTGAAAGTGGACAGTCCATTTAGCTGCCTGTTTTTGTTTGAATATACGGTGCTGTTTTCATCATGCTATTTGTTTCCTTTTCATTTTTTCTTGAATTAAATCACGTCGCCACCCTAGCCTAAATTCCTTTTTTCACCCGAACAAAAATAGCCTCCACTCTTGGGTTTGTTGGAATATGAAGACTAATCTGTGTCAGACAAATGCATCTGTAATAAAGGAGTTGCGCTCGCTTTGTGTTAAAAGCCTTTTAGTAGCAGTGGTGTTAAATAGCTCCTCCACTTACAAATCAGGGAAGGCAGCTACTTGCGTATTTTTATGCATTCACGAGACGAGTGGAGCTTCATGAAAGCAGATACAGGGAGCGTAAAAATAGGCTTGTACAGGGGATTAAAGGTTCATGGCCAGAGTACCCTTCTGTTTGGAGCTCGCTGCAGCCGGGGTTGCTCTTCAGGAAAGGACTTTTTGCAAGGCCAAATCATCACTGCTGGTAAACTAGACGGATGCTCCCAAACACAAGGAGGCGAATGTGGTTGTCTTTTTCTCCTGAAATACAGAAAAACGGGTTGTATTTTGTAATGGCTAAGGTTCTTATGTTGCACTGGCCATTTCTGAAAGTGGATGAAGGGGTGCAATAGATGGTCAAAAAAGCTTTTTTCTGCTCTGATACACCCATTTCCATTAGTTGTTGATGTTTTTCAAGGTGAGATGAAGCAGCCTTGCTCACTTTGATAAGGAAGGCTTTAGATCTCAGTGGCAAATGGGTTTATTGAGTGAGGCTGCATGTTCATGTTTGCTGATGGACAATCTTCAGCCTTTGAGCCCTTTTCACAATCCAAATAGCATACCCTTTCCAGTAATGTTCAAGCTTTGCATCGGTCACAGCTGCAGACTATGATTGAAAGTTGATATTTTACCCGAATGAGCTTGTTTACACTTGCCATGAAAGAATGTCATGCAAGATGTGACATTAATCAAAACAATTTCACTTTTATCACTTCACTTTTCTCTCTGCTAACCCTGCATTCTCATAGTCTGGTGGTGATTTGCTCATAAATGGTACATCCAAGACTGACTCTGCCATTCATTTGACAAAGAATACCTTCTTGACACAAACGGTCAAAAATGGGACAGCAGAAAAAGTTTGAGAGTTCCCCTGACAATGCCTTCATCCATCAGTGGGTGAGGGTCCAAGAGAGCAGAAATTGGTCATGCTCTTTGGTGGGAGGGATGGCATTACTCTCTCCCCATCTGTCAGAATGACACTGGCTAATGTTTGGCATCTCTGAGCTTATGTATGTGGAAGAGGGCAGATAGTGCTTTCCTCTGAGTGCCCAGGTACTATGGTTCAAACAGATGAGGAGCAAATTGGGCAAAAATCTAACCTAAAAAAACTATTTCTTAATTCTTTTATTCTGTCTGTTATTCCTTAATTGTTTCAAATTATTGCTTGTTGTCACTGCACGTTGTTGTACTGTTTCAGTCAGCTTACGCAAAAGTTACTATATCTTTGCTTGTAACGTATACGGCTTCTGTTCACATAACTTCCCAGGAACTGTCCTAGGTCTCTTTCTGGTAGTCTTGCTCACATGAACCTTCTCAGGATAACAGTTCTGTCTTTTACCAGTAAATGTCCATGTAAAATGGGCTTGGGTCCTTCCTGGATGTCTAATATGCTTAATCAGCATATTTAAGAGCAGCATATAGGGAGCAGTTCATATCTTTCTGTTAGCACGTTTGATTAAAAGTTGCTCAAGGAAATGGAAAGAACAGATGATGACCCATTGTGCATTATTAATTATTCAGCACTTAGAATATAGGATGTAGGCAGTGGTGCTGTTTGTTTCCATATTGATTTTACTTCTTCGGTTCCACTGCTTATACTTCCAGGGTCAGCTGAGACAACCAAGGGATGAAGTAATCTCTTGTTTTTAGTTTTTGGTCTAAAATAATAATATATGGCTTTCCGTGTGGTTGACCCAGATATGGGCAAGGACATGTTCTCCAGAGCTGAGGATTGTGTGTGCAGAGGTCTGAAGATAAGACAAGGTGTGTTTTGTCAGGTTTGATGGAAATCAGCCGGGGTGCACAGTTGTGTCAAGTGCTTTGGCACACCCCTCTCTGTGTTTATGAGAGAGGTGCTGGAATGTCAGGGCGTAGATAGAAGGGGAAGATAAATAGAATCCATGGTCCAGATCTCTCATTCCTTTGTATAAATCCCCCGCCAACACGTGCGCACAAGCAGGCTGTGTTTGTGTCTGCGTGGTTTTGTTGTTTGTGTTATTGGCTTCTTATCTGTGAAAGGCTGATAACCACCGCAGTGGGGTAATTCTCCATGTCAACAAAGAAAACACTGTTAGCTCTTTGAAACCTACTCCTCCCACACAAAGGCCGTCCCAGGTCTGACCTTTTGCAGGCTCGTTTGGTTAACACTTCCATGTGGCCCATTCCTTAAATTTATGCCAAAGGAGCCCCTCCTACTAACCAAAATTAACCTACAGTATATAGTATTCAGAAGCAGCTGCATCTGAATGAGGGCTGGAGGCGGAATTGTGCCAGCGGATAGATAAGCACCTGCAGTAATGCGAATCTAGCCTCAGTTGAAAAACAATCAGGTGGTGAGTGGCTAGTAAGAACAGGTCACATTCTCAGGTTTTGGTTTGGTTTACTTGTTCTGAGAGTAGAGCAAGTCTGCGTGGGGTCTCCTTCTTGTCCCTAAACCACCAGTCCTGTTAATGCACTGGCTTCCTTTCCTAATCTCTTCTCCCCCCCTGGGAAGGTTTATGAAGCCCAGGCTCTGAGTTTAGAGTGAGCAACAGCTCCCTCCCCTAACCGGGAATCTGGCACAACAAAGGCAACAAAAACCAGTAATGGGGAACAGAAAAAAGGAGAGAGCGGCATTCCAGGGCACCACAGTGGAACGGCAGGCTCGGCTTTTAGCCATTGGAACCGTGGAGAGGAGGAGATAGCATCAGTGCAAATAACTCCCACTAATGACACTCTTGGATTCAGCTCGCCTTATCTCTACTTGATGTTTGGTCATTTAGCCCTTACAGGAAGTAAGGAATCTGCCAAACCTCAAACTGGGTTTTGGAAATGATTAGTCTAGGATCTTTGCACACACGCCTTTTGGCTTAGCAGGTTACTTCAGAACAGCAGTTCCCAAAGTTTATGATAGTTAACATATTTTTAATTGCTGTGTATTAACTCTATTTGCTCCAGTGATTTCGAACTGAGGAACAAGGTGTTCTTTAGAATTTAGTTCCCTTCTCATGAACATTGTACATTATACGGCTCTTATTATTCAACCTAGTTATATTTCTTGAATGCTATAAGGATTGCCTAAGTATTGATTTAAACTTCTGCAAATCTGTGAACACTGTCTGCAGACAAGTGTCTGTCAATATACTTAACGTGAACATGTGCCCCAGGGGGCAGTGTCGCATGGGCCAAGCAAGAATATACGAAACTGTAGAAGCAACGTCCTGGAAGTTATTTAAAAATTTTACAAGAGATTCTTCATTCTGTTGTTCAAGATGTTTGCACATGGGTTTTTATCATCACTGTTCTTGTAATGTTTGGGAAATGGGCTGAATAAGAATGAATAATACCTGATGAGGCATGCTGTCATAGGAAATTAATCAGTGATGGGGTGGTACTCCTTCCATAAATCTTAAATAAACATTTTAATCTGTTGATTAATAATCTTAGATTATGTTGCGTGTTCAAGTGCCTGTGTATGCTGTTTCTGTAGATATGATGTATTAGAGCAAGTGCATTAATATAAACCTGGGATTTGTCTTGCAGCCAGAACTATTGTCAGAGCTGCTGTTATAGAAAATTAATCAACACCTTCTGACTAATCAGATTCACAAATTCAAAAGTGCCGTGGTAAAAGTGTTTATAACATCGCATCTCTTTTGCAAAGTGATCTGCAAACTTTGCCTGTGCGCTAGTTTTTCTTTGGAGCAAGTGTTGTTCTCATACACTCCTAACATATCCAGATTCTTCCCTCCTCATCAAACCAGTGTTTTCTTGATGCACAGCACTGCAGATATCTTTAGCTGAGATTCTGGAGGTGTGCTTCTGGAGGGTGCTCCAGTGTAAGCCTCTGTGTGCTACACTTACTTACCCACCTACACATAATTTGCCCACATTTATGTGCATCTTTGCAGAACTACAAAGCAGCCTTAAACGGCAAATGGTTTCTAACTCATGTAAAGAAATCCACTTTGGGATTCTGCAGCATGATATAAAGAACCTTTGATCACCCCTCTGCCATGGTGTTAAACGATTCCTTCCAAATCTTACAGAACATGCAGTAACTAGCAGTGTGTGTTTTCTTCAAAGCACACCTTCCTCACACAGGCTTTGAAGCCTATTATAGACCCAAGTGTCCACAGCACATTCATTTTTCTCCTTCAACATGGGATTGACTTTCTGCTTTCTTTCTTTGGTTGAATGGAACAGCCGGTGATTTTGTAGATAGGATAGTGTTTCCCCTTGCACGTTTTTCAGCTTTAGTTCTGGAATTGACTTTCTGAATAGCTGTGCTATAGCAGATTAGATCAGGTACTGTGCTCCAGAGAGTCGAGCTGTTAGTTTTAGAATAATGCGCTAATTAAAATTGCTTGAGCAGGATCTGTTGTTGAAGTCAACCTGCTAATGAAGAAGTGTGTGGTGCCAAATATGAAATTAACCTGCACTGCACTTGCTGGTGGGTGTACGGCTATGTGGGTGGGACTGTGTGAAGGTGGATATACTGCCACGTAGAACAGGAAGCATGGAAAACTGAATAAATACGTATGGAATACAGAGAAAGAAGAGTCTCAGAAGGTGATATTGCTGGAAAACTGGCTGTTGAAATCCAATGCTGACAATTTGCTTAGTGGCTGACTTTGCGGAGCTCTGCTGGAGTTTATTGATTTTGGTTTGTGGATGTGAGCGAGATAGCAAGGAAAATCCTATACCGTGTTTCGTTAAAAAAAAAAAATTATAGTATATATAATTACGTTCACTTCATTTTCCTCACTCCTGGAGAAGTAAGATAAATGTTACTTCTGTGCTTGCATTATTTCCTAGTCTACCTCAGGCATTAAATGTGAAGGACGTCTCATGGGTAGGAAACTAATATGTGTAGTTAAATCATTCATCAGCCACACTGTGTTCACTTCCTTTGTTCACATTCTTAGAAGAAACCATTAGCTGGGTAAACATTTTATTCTCAAGTGGAGATGTTCTTAATTATTCTTGTTCCTGCATTATTGAGATACCAGTCAGCAATTTTGAACTTTCAGGCATATACTGAACACTGGGGGCCACATATGTCCGCTGGTTCACAAAAGATCAGGGATGGGAACCCGCAGCGCAATCCAGCGATATGAGGCAACCCCCTGTGGTGAAGGAGTGATGGGGCTTAAATCCCGAGCATCTGCTAGGAGCACATCCAAGAGTGGCCATGGTGAGGAAGAGAATCCAGGGTCACTGCTCACCATCAGAGCCTGCACACCCCCTCATAACCCCCCCCCCCCCCCCCCCCCCGGGTTCTCTGTCTGAGTCTCATGGCCTTGAGCAATCTATTTATTTATTAATAGAGTTTTTCTATCATGCCTTGCCACCTTGATGGGAAATAATGGTCTGCAGTTGTTCATTCGTCTGACTGGTGTAGGCCACTACTTAACACGTGTCCCAAGGGTTAAAAAAAAAAAAGCTTGTTTTTGTTTCGTTCACAAATCGTGGCAGGTATTTGGCAATCAACCAATTTCTGTACGTTTTTACCATATGCCCCATGTTTCATTGTTAACAACCTTGTCATTCTGCAAAATCACATCTAGTAAAGTATTTGTAGCAAAAGCGAAATTGCATTTAATGGGAACAGGAATGAAAGGCGGAGCCCTTTTTTTTGGTGGCTATACTTTCGTGGGTGGCTGTATAGACCCTGAGTCCCTGAGCTAGCCCGTCTTGCTTTGATGACTGAAGGAGATGGAGTTCCAATCAGTGTGGTTAATTACTGTGTCCAGAGGAGGTGAGAGGGGCAGCAGCAAGTGAAGCGATGGAGAAATTACCTGAGTGCTCCTGGGATTTGCTATCTGCTAGAGCTGGCAGGTTGGCTCTCCAAAATCAGAGATACTGCATATTTTTCATTTACTGCTTTGCTGCCACTCTTTCTCTTATGTACTCCTGTTCTTACAAAGTTTCATGTCATCCCTTGTGGTGTACTGGGATTTACAACTGAACCACAGTTATAATTTACATAGAATAAATTGTTGTTGTTTTTTTCAAATATATTAATGTAGTGAGAGTAGCCTGCTTGAATGTCGTAGTGGAGAATGATCAATTCCGTCTGTGCAGCATTTTCTGGAAAACCTCATTTTACTAATCGGCAGGTGTGGAATTCAGTTTTGTCTGACAGTAAAAGAGAAGCAGCTCTTCTATTTCTTACTTCACCTGAGGCTTGTCCCTTGTTTCTCTTGGGTGATGGTGCCAAGAAAATTGACTAACCAAAGTAGGTCCCTGGTCTCTGTAAATGAAGCCATTGCACATTTTGAATTTATTCATTGTGGATGCCAAACCGCATTGAACACTAACTCTCAGCAGATGTTATGTTTAACAGGAACTTGAAAGGATAGTTTACTTGTTGAGAATGGTATCCATTTTATTATGCATGCTTTTATTTTCATTCAGTGACTTTTAAGGCACTCAGATTTTGGCATATATTTACTTTGATAACTATTGCCAGTGCCAGTTCCACTTAACATTCGATAATTCAGCTGAGTACAGTTGCAGGAGGCCAGAGTTGGCTTGAAGGTGGTGTACTTGGGTTAGCCCTGGAAGCAGCTAGCAAAACCCTGCCAAAGGAACACAGGGTAGCTCGAGGTGCTTGGAGCTGAAAAACTTGGATCCTTTCCTCTTTAATTTGCCAGCTGTATGTGTGCCAAGCCAATAAACCTGGCACGGTGGCCTACCAATCATTTTGTACAGACTTTGCACCTTGGACCCTCGATGTGAGGGCAAAGGAGCTATCGGAGTATCCAGATAACCAGGGAGGCGAGCCATGCCTAGCTGCACCCAGCCTTCATCGACTTTGGCAACTTAAGGGAAGCTAGACTGGGCAAGGCAGAGCTGTGGAGCACAAAAAAAAAAAGGGAAGCAAAATGCTCAACTGACAAAAGGCATCTTCTGCTCCTTGCCCCTTTCCTTTCTTCAGTGGCGACAATGACCTTTAAAAATGGTTATTGGTTCCGCCCCTGCATTATGTCCATGCTTCAGCTCTCTCATGCTTGAGAGAGGGGTCACCATTTAAATAACCAACTCTGAAAGGCTTCAAAGGCCTTATCGTGTTTTAGTCAGGCTTAATGATGTCAGTCAATTTACCAAGCATTCATTAAGTCCCATGTTTTATTTCGTGGCACATGGTATGTTCATGGCAGTAGTCACTTGTGTAACAGTTAGGCCACTACGAAATACAGTACTTAGATTTTCTTTCTAAGACCATATGACAGTGTGTTTTTCATGATTCTGTATGCCACAGATTTTAATTGGTTAGGGGTTGTTGAATTTTTTACAGCAGCACTGACAACAGTGCCAGATGCAAGACGAATCACAGGTTCTCAACATAATCGTTTCTGTAGTAAGACCTTACACAGGGACTTGTATGGCAGTACTCCACATAAATTCACATTGTGTGAATTTCCCTCTGGGATTAATAAAGCTGTCTGTCAGTCTGTCTGTCTATTTGTCTATCTTTCTGTCTGTGTATTGATAAACTGTGTAATTGTTTTCTGTAAGGAGATGATTATTTAGCATTTGTGGAAGGAGTCTCCACTGTCAAGACAGGTTTCCAACAGTCAGACGTAATGCTCTATCTTTAAGTTTTCCGACGCTGGAAAGTCTTCGGGATGACAAGTTGCTTTTTTTGTCTCATTAACTTCAAAAGAAAAGAAAAGAAACAAGAGAGGTGTGAAGGAACAGCTGTTTTTTTTTAAAGCTATTATCATTTAAGTAGTAACAGAAAATAACTTGTTCTTGGTGGACGTTCCACCACATTAAATGTAACTATAACCTGATTTTTTTAAAAAAAAAGTATGACATTCTTTAATAACACACATGGTAGTGAGTTGCTGTGGTATAAAACACATTGGACAGTGCTATTATTGGAAAATAATAAACTTTGTGATATTAACTCTGCTTCACTTCTGGCCACATCTCACCCCACCATTGTTGATTATTTTCTGTCGTGTTTTATTCCTTACATATTTCCTAGTCCAAAGCTATAAAATGTGCATTATTAGATTCATTTAGTGTGTGACATCTTCACAGGAAAGTCAGAAAACAGACCAGTCTTTGTGGGTTATTCTCTCAAAGATGCCGACAGGCTCCCATTTCGTGAGAAGACATGGGGTGTATTTCTCATTGTGCTTGGTGGTGACAGATGGAGGGAGGGGAATGATGCTGGAAGATGAAGGCAAGAAGCAGACATGCTGGAGGAGGGCAGACATGAAAGAGAGATGCATTTCCAGTCTGCCTAACGAGGTCCTGATGCTCGGGGGTGGAGTGACAAAGACCAGAGAGAGTGGTGGAAGAGAAAAGTATTTATCCCCATCTTATCAATAAAGACTTTACTCGTGACAGCCCCATTATTTGCCATTGTCCGAAGTCGTGAAATGTTTGTTTTTTTTTCCTCTCACACTCTTATTGTTTCCAGCATATTTTATTAAACTGAAGGTCAAACAGCTGGAATGCTTCTGCTGCTCAATAAAGCAAAGCCACAGGGCATTTTCTCTTGTGCAAAAAAAAAAAGGGAGTTAATATATAATGGGACATGGATGAGTGTGGAATTTATAATGCAGTGACTTTGATATATTGTGGAATTGGTATGTTAGATTATAACACCTTTTGTTCGACATTTCGGTTAAACTGCTTTATTTCAAAACTCACACTAGATTTTTCGCATTGATTTTTTTAATGTTATTTGATTAATCACATGCTCGTATGAAATGCTCAATTAGGGCAGGACAATGTGATATTCATGACAAATGAGTAAGGAATAACACTGAATTTTGCTGTTAAAGAGAAATAATCAACATTGTGGTGGTGTGTTGTATTGTGAAGCTGAAGTGGTTCATTCCTCTCGTACTGCAGCATTTGTCAATGCTAGCATTTTTTTTTTATTCATTAAAGAATGACACGTCGTCCTTTTTATCCATTTATAGTTAAATTTAATGTTTTGGAACATCCGCAAAACAAGTTGTTTCCCGTTATCACTTACATTATAGCAGCTGTAAACAGTCGTTCCCTCACCAGCCTTACTTTTTTTTCTTTCTGTTGAAGTTAATGAAACAAATAAAAAAATAAATAAATAAAAATGCAGTAAGTGCAACGCCCTTGCTTCTGAAGACTTTCCCATGCTGGAAAACTTTGTAACAGTCAGAGGTAAAGCTGTAACTAAGTGCTGTCACTGGAGACTCCTACCAAAAATGCTAAGTAAATGTCATCTCGCAGAATTTCAAATGTGAAATATGAAGAGTTACACATGTTTTAAAAAAATCTGTTTTTTACTATATAAACAATAATGTGTTAGACTGAGTGCTTTAATATAAACTTGTCAATAGTGTTGGTGAACTACTGTCACTATAGCTGAACACCTTCTGACGAATCAGAATCGAGAATTCAGCAGTGCTGTTGTATAAACGCGATAAATTACACCACAATACGATTTTATAAGAGTATAGAAAGTATAATCAGTACATCTGCAATGACCGACTTCATTGCAATTCACTTTAACTGTAACTTTTTTTACCATGTTTTTTGGTAAGCAAACCTGAATATTGATACGATGCCCCGTTTGCGTTTGACAAAAGAAGAATGTATTGAAATCGTTCTCATGGCTGGATGGGGAAGCTGTCGCCAGGTTCCGATGAACTTTAAGAGGAAACATGGCAAGCACATCACACATGGCACCAACCGAGTAGCGGACATCCACGAACATCCACTGACGAAGGCACATGACTTAGGAAGGGTTTTAAAATCCTGACAGGGATCCAGTGATGTCAATCTGTCCACTTTGCTCACAGGAGTTGGTGTTTGGTCCTAAGTTCATAAGAAATGTGGTACTGAGGTCCTGATCACAGGTTGTTCTTTTGGGCTGGAGCCAAAGCAGCCAAACATCACTCAAATATGTGGCTTCCTGCTGAGAAGTGACGGTGAACAGGGGGTCTCTGTGCTGGGCGAACACGACTCATTCAAGTGCAGAGAAGGCATTGAATGTAAACTTAATCTTGTTGAGGAAGCACTCACTGGTGTTATGCTTGCCATTTTATGTTTTTTTGAGATAACGTTAGCTCGTTCTCAGTAAAAACATAGTTATGAGGTGTTGCTAAATGCATCAGAGTTGTGCCATTGGTTACTTACAGCATCTTTCAGGAGTGAGAGAGTCTGAATAAAGCTGACATCTCTTCCTAGCGTCATAAATTAGATCCGCATCTCAAGGGCATGTTATCCTTGTGTGACTTAATCATCAGTGCATGAAAGCACATTCCTGTGAGCAGTACCAGTGTCCTCCAGAGCAAGTGAACACTTTATTCATGTGAAAAGTTTTACCTCCCCCAGGAGAAAGCCAACGCTTTAGGAAAGTGCTGAATGAGACACAGCCGAAAGACGTTTTTTCCTCCTCGTCTGCTTAGCTCTGGATGCCTACAAGTGCTGCCTTGATCCGTGCTTCCAAAAAGATCTCAGCCGTGGAATAAAATGGATTTCACTGGCAAGAAAGGTGAAAGCAGGCGAACTCATTTTCTCAGCCCTCTCTCTGGCCACACTGAGGCAGAGGCATGATTGGTGAGATGGATGTAAAAAAAAAAAGTTAACTTTTTTTTTTTTAAAACCTCTAACATGCTTTCTAACATTAACTGTACATTCATACCGTAAGTGAGATTTTTTATTTTTATAAACCTTGTGTCACTCAGTCTGCTCTGTGTTGGTTTCTAGTGAGCATGCCTAGCTTTAGCTCACTGCTGAGTGCCATGGTTTTACTTGCATGAACAGATCCAACTGACCACAAATCAGACATGTTCCCATTGAAAATAAAACCTCTGGAAGGTAATGCTTGTGTATAAAACGCAGCCGTGCAGAGTGTCCCTGCCTATAGCATCAGAATGTGCCTAAAACGATGTCCTCAGGATTTCTGCTGGCTGTTTGATGGGGTTAAACAGTTGAATGTCTTGAACTAGAACTGCAAAAATAGTGGCAGTGTCTTATTTCAGATAACTCACACACATTTCACTCCTGTTACATCAGGGCAAGTATCAGGCTTAGGAATTGTGAATAGGAGCAAATATATGGAACCAAAAAACAGATGTTTCACTGTCGGGGAGAGAAAACATAGCATATCACCATCCCTCACTCCCCTCGGTAGTCGCCAAACTACCGTTTAATGTCTCATTTGCATAAAGTTAAACTTCGCTCGTCTGTATCACAGCACACCCCGCCCACTTCACATCACTAATGGTGTCCTTGCCTGCTGTCACCAGAAATTGCCGTCTCTCAATGAAAACTAATCACATCCGGCTGCTTTGTTGTGTTACATCTCTGTTGGTATGAGGCTCCTTTTATCTGACTTATTAATTCTTTCTGCTTTTGTGGTAAATGAGCCAAACAAGGTATTAGAGATGCACCGATATGTGAATTCTGACCTGTTTGGCTAACCAACATCAGAATAGGATAAGGACTATGTGTTCATAAAATGATTTGTGTCACTTAGTCATATTAATGCACTTACTAACTCACTAACTACCTCACCATACTTCATTACATTATGCTAGCTACCATTTTTTAGCCTAGACAATGGGCTACTTGCGCTCAAGGATTTGAAAATACCACGTCTCCGAGACAGCAATGTCTAACGTCTGTTCAGTCTTACAATAAAGTCATAGTGTTGGGCTAATATTAGCTTGGGTGATTGTTTCTATTAATAGGTATTTTCTTACCTTATGTATGACAAAGCTGAATACAGGCTGATGCCTTTCTCCAGCTTACTAAAAGGAGCTTTGCAAGTGTTCTTACATACATCATGAACGTCGTTGACGTTTATTTTTGTCGGTTTCTGCAGACAACGGGTGTAAAATAGCACCATTGTCATTATATTGGACGAGCCGGAAGCAGAAAGCCGTCTTGGTTATAATGCGGAAGTGTTTCTGCAAGTAGCCCATTAGGGTTCCAGGCAACCAAAACATGGGTGTAGCCAGCAAACCGGGGCTTTCACTAATAAATTAATTGTTTGTCCACCTCTGTTTTTAATAGGTATGATATCCTCCTCACTTAAAATCTAATGCCAGGTTTTTCCTTTATTTTAGACAGTTACAGCTTATTTGCACTTTTTTCCCCTTTACGGCTTTCAGCCCCATTAAATAGTAATGATGGTGCATGCATTAAAAGTTTGCCTATTTTCTGAACCGTTTATGGACTCTGAGGGGAGAAAGTGCTTACTGCTCATATCTTGTGCCACGTATAAATATTTGCACTTGTTTAGGAAGAATTCCGTTGGGCTTTCAGGAGCCTTTTACAACTTTGTGCAGTTAATGTAGAAGAATAAACCAGCTTTCATTCTGTGCAAGCACCTGCATCATTTCTGCCAATGACTTTAACCCAGAGGGATGCATATTGTAGGAATGTAAATGATTGGCTCTGCAGTGGAGGTGAGGCTGAGAGAATTTCAAATTTGGTCCGATATCAACTCAGTTGCTGGTTGGTAATATTTGGGCCACTTTTTTTTGCTGCTGATAGGCATAAGCGACTTGAGACAACAGCTCGGCATCTATGCGGTTATGCCATGGGGCTGAGGGATGTTGAGTCTACAGCAGGCAGATGGTCCTTCACTTTGGCTGGTGGCTAGCAGGGAGTTTTGCGTGCCACGCCGCCAGCCTCCCCGGGAGCTCCAGAACTGCTAAAGATGCTAATGATTAACCGTGCAGTTCTACTGGTGGCCTGCAGGAGGGTGGAATTTCCTTCTCCCCTCCACGGGCCAGGCTTTACCATCTGTCTGCCTTCCTTCTTGCTATCCTGCCACTTCTGTTCCCGTGGCTCATATGTGGCATTGTTTTAAACCGATTTTCCACCATGTCCTCACAGTGACCTATTTATCTTTAACGCTTGGAGTCTGCAAACAATTCTTTGAGCACAATACCTTTTATGTGGAAGCACTCCGAGAAAACTATGTGCTGAACATTTCATGTCAACTGGCTGTTGATGCTTTGTGTCAGCACATAACGGCATCCATCTTACCAACCATAATTTGATCCAGATGTGTTTATGCTGGAACTGCTTCTCCTTCATGGCAATATTTTAGGTTAACATTCACCACAGAGTACCATTATCTTCTCAAGCACCAGAGTGGTCCGGCCAACAAAAGCAGCTGTTTTAGAGCTCTGCAGTGCTGTCGCAGAAGTAATCAGAAGTGTAAGCGTCAGCAGACAGCACAGATAGAAGCACATATAGCTCCTGCTCGCTGCACAGACCACAATTACTGCCTCCACCTTCGCGAAACATCCCACACAGTCCATTACGGGCCAGTTTGGAAGTGTGAGGGAGGGGAAATGGGCCTGCCTGCCTGCCCATGACAATAACTGCCCTCTTTTACCGTCTACCACTGCAATACCCTTTATTTGGTTACTGCTGTGCGGTGCTGAATATGAGGATACAATGGGCCTTAATTATCTTTTAGTAAAGTTGTATGTAAATGTTTCCTTAGATTGTAAAACCAAACTAAAAATGCCTGCCGGATTTTTGGTAACGCTTATTTTCTTTGTACTGGTATGCATATGTTGATAAATGATAATCACTCGTAAATTACCAGGCATGTTCGTGACACAGCTGATTACTGATTTAGTGACTCCCACAAAACACCATAAAAGGCAAAGCTCAGAGAGAGCTGAAAACAACCAAATAATGACTAACTGGTGCACGAAAGCCTCGTACATGCAGTGTGTGCTAAATCTTCCAGTAATGCAGCTCAGCCAGTGTAGCACGTCGGCTACCACAACCACACACTAACTCTTTCTCCTTTTATAGGATGCTATTTCTTTTGTTCTAATTGAATGGCTAGTTTTAATTATGGATTTGTTTTTGGAGTGCTTTCTTTCAAAAGCATCTCACAAAACTTTCATTCAATTTGTGTGCGGGACCGAAATGAATTGATCAAATTAGCGATTTACACTCGACAACATAATCCGTATAAAAAGGAGGAGCTTTTAAAGCATACGAACGTTTTTCCAAACTAACTGGAGTTTCATGAATTTCATGAATTTCATGGATATCTTGTGTGAATGATTTCACATCCAGCTTGATAAATGAGGCCCGATGTGGAGAGGAGTGGAGAGGAATCAGGGGAAGCCTCATTATATGAGGGTGCAGAAGGTTACTCGAGTTTCAGGATCCCTTCTAAGTTTAAATGGCATCAGTACCAGTATCAGCCATGGTCATGAAGTCGCTCCATAGCCTTGCCTCTGAATGAAACAAGTGGCTGAGGTGCTTAGCAGTTCTGTTTAGGATTCAGCTTATTATTTGGCGCATTAGTAAAAATGACCTTAAAAAGCTCATTATTTCAGTCTTCAGTCCCGTCCTGGTAGTGCAGATAATTCCGGTTATTTATTTAAACAATTTCTTGATGGCTCTGGGGGCTGAGATTTGAATAATTTATGAGGACAAAGTAATTGCTTGTCCTTTGACTTCTGCATTAATGTTGCAAATAACTTTCATTTCAACAAAAAAAAAAAACAACAGAAATATTCAAATGAGGATTGATGTCTAATTTAGGTTTTATGAAATGGCTTACAAATGAATACTCTTTCTCTTACTTTGTAATTTGCATACTCTGTATCTTTCACAATAGAAAAAAATGTTTAAAAAAATGTTCACATACACACATGCATATTTTTTTTTCCCCCTTTTTTTTGCTTTCCCTTTCATCTCCTTTCTACCACATATTCTTTTCTATTCTGCTGTAGAATTTTGTGATTTGTTCATATACACATGCATAATATATTTTTTTTCTTTTCTCAGCAAGACCTAAAATTCATGCTGACCAGAAAATGATCTGATTCCCGAAATGCAAATCAACAAAAATAAAGTATTCTGCAGAACTTGTTCTAAGTATTGAGGTCTTAATATGTCTTACCCCTCTTTTACAGGCTCTGTCAAGAGGGACTTCAGTCCTTTCTGGTTCTCTGTGGAACCCTCGGATACGTTGGCGGTGAGGGGATCCCCTGCGTTACTCAACTGCTCCGTCTACAGTGAGCTCCCTGCCAAGGTACACTGGAAAAAAGATGGTGTTTTGCTCAACCCGGACGATCGCAGGCAGGTCCTGCCCGATGGCTCGCTGCACATCAGTTCCATCATGCACTCCAAACACAGCAAACCCGACGAGGGCGTCTACCAGTGCGTGGCTACCATTGAGAACCTGGGCACGATCAGCAGCCGCACCGCCAGACTCAACGTAGCAGGTAAGGAGATGCTCTGTAAATCTCAAAAGGCATGATGAATTAAGATTTTATTGATTAGATTTAGGGGTTGTCGTCATCCTGTTACTTGTATTGACGAGTGGTTTTGTGTGTCAGCCTCATCACTGTGACAATCAAGTGAGCATTTGCATTAGGATTTAGTCCAAACTCTTGAGGAAGGGAAAAAAAAAAAAAAAACTCGATTTATCTGCTTTCATTCTTCCCCAGCTTATCAATGCCATCATTGTTCAGTGTAGGTTGCAGTTCAATAAGGCACGATGGCATGTCCTCTCTCATGTAGCTCCATTGTAAATGTTGTCAGAGGGGGTTTATTTGGCCCTGCAGTGCTGCCTTTATTATGGCCATCGAGGCGGGATAAAAGTGACCTTGTTTGGTTTCTGAGAGCCAGGCAGCAGGGATTATGAGGTGTTTGACTTGGGTCTTAGCCTGAAATTCAATTTGTTTTCCACCAAAAGCCCTTCCACATTCTTAGCAGGCCCCGCAGACGCTCTTCCACCCCCTCTTCCAAGGCCTCTTGAGTTATTGCTCCAGAAAAGCCTGGGGCAAATGATGGGTTCTAGAAGTTGTGCCATAATACACTTCTTGTGGTTGATCAGCATCGAGTGTGAAGAAACACAAACTTTCTCCAAACTTGGTAGAAAGTCTTGTATAATATTTGAGTTGGCCCTTTCATTGATGCATCCTGCGAAGTGTCCTAGAAAGTACACATGGGCAGTGTAGTCAAAATATAATGATGTGATTTTTCAATTTTTGAACAGTAAAGGCCAATTCTTTTGTTTTTTATTATACACTAATATAAGACATTTGGGTTTGATATCAAAAGATGAATATGAGATGATGGATTAGAATTTCATTTCCTGATATTTACATCTAGATGTGGTTAAAAAAAAAAAAAAAACTTAGAACATGACACCTTTTGTTTGAACCCACCCATTTTATAAGAGATCAAAAAAATAGCAACATGTGAATGACAGGTGTTGCTTATTGCCCAGGTGTGTCCTGTTAGATTAGAAAATGAAAGCTGAAATTCTCATCTATATTTGTCTTTTGATCTCAAACCCAAATGTCTGCAGTGTATAGCAAAAACAAAAGAATTGGCCTTGACGTTCCTATACTTTTGGAGGGAACTGTGTCATAGTACACACAATTTTGCAGGAATGTGATCTAAAGATACCTTTTGCAAAACTGACTCTCTCTCTCTTGCGCTCTCTCTCTCTCTAACCACTTCTGCGTTTATCATCTTGTTGGAACCTCTATCTAATGGCCATGTCTTAACCTCCTTGCAGAGGCAACCAGAATTTGCTTTATTTGTGTGTAATGTTTATTTTATATAAAAGAATGGGAAAAGAATGTGATTGGAGTGATTTTGACCATGACATAGTTGTTGGTTTGAGTATTTCAGAAACAGCTGATCTCCTGGGGTCTCCAGAGTTTACACAGAATGATGCAAAAAAAATTTTTCCAGTGAATGGTGGTTCTGTGGGTGGAAGTGCTTCACTGATGAGAAAGGCCTAATGAGAATAACCAGACTAGTTTGAGTTGACAGGAAATCTGCGGTAACATGAATAACCACTCTTTGCAGCCATGGTGTGCAGAAAAGCACCTCAGAACACACAACAACTTGAACCTTGAGGCGGATGTGCTAAAACAGCAGACGACCACATCGGGTTCTACTCCTGTCAGCCAAGAACAGGAGTCTTGAGGCTGCAGGAGGCACAGGCTCGCTGAAAGTGGACAGTTGAAGGTTAGAAAAAGAGCAGATGATGTTTTTCCAATCTTCAACTGCCCGGTTTCTGTGAGCAGTGTGCCAGTGTTGCATATAGGTTCAACAGCAATCTTGCGCTTGTAATGTTAGAAATAAACATGTGTGATATTGAAAAATAGACCTTATGAACTGCAGTGCACTAGGGCTGTGAAAAAGAATCATTTCTTTGATGCAATGTGATTTTCTTTTCAATGAGCTTTCTTTGATGCACATGCCATCAAACGTGTGTGTGTGTGTGTGTGTGTGCACCCTTTGGGTTCCTGGATTGACCCTTCTTATGATTAGAGGAAATGAGGTGACCTGTGGTGACTCAGGGCTGAAGGCAAGCCTGACATTGCATCACTATCATCATCCTCACTAGATTTTTTCTAGGTGGCATATTTCTAGGCATGTGTGTATATGCATCTTTGTGTGTGTGTGTGTGTGTGTGTGTGTGTGTGTTATGGGAGATAAAGTACCCCGAGGCATGCAAAGTCTTGCTCAGGAAAGTGGGTTGTATACAAATTTAATTTAGTTTGCTTCACAGCTTGTCATCATGACTTCCAAAGCGAGTTTATGCTATTTATTCATCAAGTGCTTTGTCAGCTTGGACATGCGCAGTGCATTTTAATACATCCTGTTCCTGAAGGGCCAAGCCATGGGCTTCTTACTGTTAGTGCTGCTGATAGTGGAAGGGATGATCTGTGTTCATCGCATAATGTTCATGTAATGTCAATGCATATTTTTTCTCCTTCCTCATTTTTAATTTAATTCAAATAAAATTGATTAGAAATGTTTATATTAATGAAATATTTCATTATATATTTAATTAATCTTAATATAATATAAATATAATATTTTATTTATTTATTTGTTTGCTTGCATATATACAGTATGTATACACACACATACATACTCGCCACCTCTCCTCTTATATATATATATATATATATATATATATATATAAGTATTTGGACACTGACAGAGTTTTTGTGATTTTGCCTTTATACATAACCACAGTGGATTTGAAATAAAACAATCAAGATGTGATCGAAGTGTAGACTTTCAGCTTTATTT
This sequence comes from Pangasius djambal, assembly GCA_022985145.1. NCBI lineage: Eukaryota > Metazoa > Chordata > Actinopteri > Siluriformes > Pangasiidae > Pangasius > Pangasius djambal. The sequence continues at coordinate 4,618,367 of CM040985.1, read as the reverse complement.
TAAGAGGTTCCACAAAAGTATGGCATTTACCATTTAGGAATTACAGCCATTTTCAGCAAAGTACCTCCATTTTCAGGGGCAAATGACAAAGTGACATAATTGTAAATATAGCCATAATTTTAATACTTGGATGAAACTCCTTTGCAGTCAATGACTGCCTGAAGTCTGGAGCCCATGTTCTCAAAACTCAAATTCTGAGTTTCCTCCCTGGAGATGCTTTGCCAGGCTTCACTGCAGCCACCTTCAGTTGCTGCTTGTTTGTGGGTCTTTCTGCATTCAGTCTTGTCTTCAGTAAGTGAAAAGCAGCTCTATTGGGTTGAGATCAGGCGACTGACTTGGCCATTGAAGAATATTCCATTTCTTTGCCTTCAAAAAGTCGAGTTGCTTTCGCAGTATGTTTAGGGTCATTATCCACCTGCAATGTGAAGCGGCATCCTATCAGTTTTGTAGCATTTGGCTGAATGTGAGCAGAGAGCAGAGCCCTATACACCTCAGAATTCATCCTGCTACTTCTGTCAGCAGTCACATCATCAATAAACACCAGTGAGCCCGTTCCATTGGCACCCATACATGCCCATGCCATAACACTGCCTCCACCATGATTGACACATGATGTGGTATACTTTGAATCATGAGCTGTTCCTTTCTTTCACCATACTTTTCTCTTCCCATCATTCTGGTACAAGTTAATCTTGGTTTCATCAGTCTAAAGAATCTTATTCCAGAACATAGGACATTTTTAGATGTTTTCTGGCAAAGTCTAATCTGGCTTTCCTGTTCTTGAATGTTACCAGTGGTTTGCACCTTGTTGTAAACCCTCTGTATTTACATTCATGAAGGCGTCTCTTGATTGTAGATTTTGACAATGATACGCCTACCTTCTCCAGAGTATTCTTGACTTCTGTTGATGTTGTGAAGGGGTTTTTCTTCACCAA
>CM040985.1:4594924-4617332 GCA_022985145.1 Pangasius djambal | reverse complement strand
TGGAGGGCAGTGTGTGTGTTTAAGCGTTTAAGAGGTTCCACAAAAGTATGGCATTTACCATTTAGCAATTACAGACATTTTCAGCAAAGTACCTCCATTTTCAGGGGCAAATGACAAAGTGACATAATTGTAAATATAGCCATAATTTTAATACTTGGATGAAAATCCTTTGCAGTCAATTACTGCCTGAAGTCTGGAGCCCATGTTCTCAAAACTCAAATTCTGAGTTTCCTCCCTGGAGATGCTTTGCCAGGCCTTCACTGCAGCCACCTTCAGTTGCTGCTCGTTTGTGGGTCTTTCTGCATTCAGTCTTGTCTTCAGTAAGTGAAAAGCATGCTCTATTGGGTTGAGATCAGGAGACTGACTTGGCCATTGAAGAATATTCCATTTCTTTGCCTTCAAAAAGTCGAGTTGCTTTCGCAGTATGTTTAGGGTCATTATCCACCTGCACTGTGAAGCGGCATCCTATCAGTTTTGTAGCATTTGGCTGAATGTGAGCAGAGAGTAGAGCCCTATACACCTCAGAATTCATCCTGCTACTTCTGTCAGCAGTCACATCATCAATAAACACCGGTGAGCCCGTTCCATTGGCAGCCATACATGCCCATGCCATAACACTGCCTCCACCATGATTGACACATGTGGTATACTTTGAATCATGAGCTGTTCCTTTCTTTCACCATACTTTTCTCTTCCCATCATTCTGGTACAAGTTAATCTTGGTTTCATCAGTCTAAAGAATCTTATTCCAGAACATAGGACATTTTTAGATGTTTTCTGGCAAAGTCTAATCTGGCTTTCCTGTTCTTGAATGTTACCAGTGGTATGCACCTTGTTGTATTTACATTCATGAAGGCGTCTCTTGATTGTAGATTTTGACAATGATACGCCTACCTTCTCTAGAGTATTCTTGACTTCTGTTGATGTTGTGAAGGGGTTTTTCTTCACCAAGGAAAGGATTCTGCGATCATCCACTTTAGTTGTCTTCCGTGGTCTTCCAGGCTTTTTGATGTTGTTGAGCTCACCAGTGTTTTCTTTCTTTTTAAGAATGTACCCAACTCTTGATTTGGCCACAACTAAGGTTTTTGCTATCTCTCTTATAGATTTGTGTTGTTTTTTCAGCCTAATGACTTCAGCCTTCACTTGCATTGAGATCTCCTTGGACTTAATATTGGTAGCTCCAGTCGAACAGCTGCCAAATGCCAACTCAATACCTGATATCAACTCCAGACCTTTTATCTACTTCATTTGTCTTGAAGTAACGAGGGAATGGACCGCACCTGGTCAATTAACTTCGTCAGTCAATTGTCAATATACCTTTGAGCCCCTGAAAATGGCTGTAATTCCTAAATGGTAAATGGCATATTTTTGTGGAACCTATAATTTCTGCACTGTTCAGAGATAGATTCAGCCCCATCCTCAGCCAAGCGGGACTATTTGTATTCGGCAAGCGTCTGAGCGAGATGATAGTGCAGAGATCAAGGTGTAGGGAATGAGAACTGGCTGCGAGCGCAATGCTAAAAAGAACACACCTGAAATGAATGATTTCATTTGCGTCCTCTGCTCTGCGTGGTGTAGGGCGTGAATTCAGCAGGTCATGTCTGTGTGGATGAGCTTGAGCGCAGTCACTCTTTTGATCAGCGGACTCGGGCGTAGTTTTCCCTTTATTTGTAGTCTGGGGAACCAAACAGCTGTTGTTTTACCTCTTATATTTATGGTCCAATACACGCGACATATGAAATACTTTGGGGGCCATTTTCAAATACTGGTTTATTAAAACACAGGAAATCCAGTTGTGGTCCTCGTGCACGGAATAGGCCACAGATGCAATTACAAGTGCCACAGTTTATGAGCTGTTCTTTCTCGCTTTCTGTCTCCACAGTAACGGTGTAAAGGTCATGTGTCTTTTTACAATGATGTATTGTCTAGCTGAATAGCTGTGGAAAAAGGTACTGTGACATCATTGGAGATAAAATCGAATGATCCTAAACTTAGATTATGCTTTAGTGGAGGGTATGCAAGCTGCCAGAAACAAACTTGTGGTAGCCTGGGATGTTCTTGCTGTTTCAAAATGGGAGTGTTTAGCTTTTCGCTGGCTGTTTATCAAAGTAGCGGACAGTGTAGTAAACAGGAAGTAGCGTTAGATGAAAATGCAGGGTTTTTTTCTTTATTCAAACATTGTGGTGGCACATTTAGCCGGAGAAGCGTGTTTCTGTGGGAAGTTTATACATATACGAATTTACAAATACAATTTGCTCTAATGTCCCACAACATTAAATGTATCTATAAATAGATACAAATTATTGTGTGGTGGGTTTTTTTTAACTAATAGAATTGTAATTGTTGGCCAGTTGATGTGGTATAAGGGGAATAAAATATTTTGGGGTGTGCTGTTATTGGAAAATAATCAGGGTGGTAAGACTAACTCTGCTTCACGTAGAGAACCATCATGCCAACCTGTCATTGATTCTTTTGCTATAACTACATGGACTGTTGATATATTGGTGCCATGGAGCTCGCTTTGTGCACAGGGCATTGTCATGCTGGAACAGGTTTGGGCCTCTTACTTCCAGTGAAGGGAAATCTTAATGCTACAGCATACAAAGACATTCTGTACAATTGTGTGTTTCCAACTTTATGGCAACATTTTGGGGAAGAATCACATTTGAATGTGATAATCAGGTGTCCATAAACTTTTGGCCATGCAGTGTACATCTCGACTGGTAAATTGTGAAGGTTTGCGGCCCGTTCTGATGTTTCTGTTTTGGAGAGTGACTTTTGCTACCTGCCTGCTTCCTCTGCCAAACTTCCAATGTGCTTTTCTGAACTTTTGAAGGATTTAGAAACCTTTTGGGAGGGAGAATAAACCAGCCTGTTATTGTATATTGTAGAAACTGTCCTGGGGCGGTACATGGTACTACCCTCTCGCCCTGCACATAATCGACCAAAACTATTTACATGTGATAGATTTTTATCCCAGTCTTTTCTCTTTCCAGCTCCCCCACTTGCATATGACCTTTGTTTGTGTAGGGACCATAGCTGTTCCCCAGTCTGCCTGTGCTTCTGTCAATCACTCTGTTTTTCACACTGCAGCTTTCCTCCACACATGCTAGCTCTTTATCCTCCCCAATTTTACACGGCCACGGTAGCTGCAGCTCAGAGACTCCAGCGCAAACACAACATGAACCGCTATGAATTTCAAACACCACCACTCCCAAAGACTGTCAGATTTCTTTGCAGGCCATTTGAAAAAAAAAAATTGTGATTGTTCTAGTGTAGCAAGCAATTTAAGCTACAGTGTTGTATCAGAGGTTTGCACGAGATTGCCGAAGGTTTAGCACTGCATTTGACATACTTTTGATATACTCTGAGATTTGATATTTTGTTGTTCTAACTTTATGTTGAGATGTTCAAATCAGCCTGATGGAGAGCTTTAGCTCGAGACACATCTTTTATCCGACTTAAGACAGCAAAGATCTGAATCGGTTCTCTGTAAATGTTTTATTATTTTCTGCGCTAATACAGCATCTTAGATCTGCAGATCACATGATCTACTTAACCAATGAAATTCTGTGCCGAATACGTAGACCTGTGATATTTATGTTAAATATAATCTACAATGAAATATCCATTACCTACATGTAATTCTTTGGCAGCCTAGGAAAACCCTTCACATGGTGACATTTTCTACAATATGTAGTTAGAACTGTTTTTTTCTTCTGCATGTATCTCAATCACAAGTAAAGTTATAGCGCTCTAAAATCTGGTTACCCCTAAAAATGGAAGGGGAGACTGTAGTGCAGGACCATCACAGACACGTTAACAACCGGTATCTGATTGCAAGCTGAGCTGATTAGGCTCATGTCTGTTATGTTATGTCTCGATATCCAACAACTTGATCAAAGCCTGACATTCAGTAAATGAGGAAATCACACTTAGCTAGCAAGGTTTTAGACATCTTAAGACAGACTGTTTTTTTTTTTTTTTTCTACCGCATTTGTTTAAATTTGGCTCTATAACCAATATGATATTTGCAGGAAAGTTACTAGTTAGGATTAGATAAACGCTTAAATGATTAAATAAACATTTGAATGTTGTTTTTGGTGAAAAATATTTATGGTTTCTTAATGTGTCAAAGTATATTATGGACAGACCTGAGTTTTCATCATTTTTGGCTGTTTGCCAGAATTCAGCCACTTCTGATGGGCTTTCCCAGACCACCACACACATGACAATGCAGACATTCAGTCTAAGAACTTTAAGAAAAAAAACAGTATGATATGTTGAACCAGTACATAAGGACCCAAGCAACCTACAAGACAGCCCTATAAATGCACAGACCATGGACGAGAGCAGAACACAGCATTTTCTTGTTCGTCAATTACGGCCAATAAAGGATTCCACTGACCTCAGCGAGACTGGAGCAGCCGGTGATTGCGAACATTTTGAGGCTTTCTTTGGACATGCTCCACTGCCTGTGCTGTACATTTCAGCTGTGTGGCTTGCTGGGGGAATTTGGAGTTCGTAGCCTCTCTGTCTTTCTGCTTTAGTATGCATAAACAGAGTCGTGTTTGGCCTTGTGTCATGAGTGCACGTTATAAGTGAAACCTCAAACTCTTGATCTCGTGCTCAGATCAGTAATGTTTAGAATAGAAACCAGAGGCCTGCTGTTTCGGTAAAGCACGGCTTCTGTTATACTTCGGCTTGACAGATCGATGCACGCACTACACTTGGACAGCATTATGTGACGGAAAACCAGCTTTCTCTCATATAAAAGGATAAATGCACCATTTCTAGCCTAAGCAAGCCTAAGCACATTTCCCAGTTTCAATATGTTATAAATTTCTTAGTACAGTTTTCTTCGCATGAAGTGCTGTTTTGATAGAAATGCGACATTTGACAGTTTTATTGTTTCTGTCCCGGAAAGAGCTAGAACAGATGCTCAGTACATTGGCTTTGCCTTCAAAACTGTAGGTTTTGTAGCTTTATTTGTAGCTTCTACACTGTCAAATTTGATAGCTTTTCTTACTGCAGAGACAGTGTAAGCAGGGTAAATGGCTACTGTTTGAAAAAGGTAAGATGTTTAAACAGCTCAAACATCTTAATCTTGGGGCAACAGGTTTTTAGTTCTCCTGCATTTGAGACTTTGGGATTAGAATGTTTTGTAAATTGATAACTGTGACTGCTTCATGTTAATAGATTAAAAAAGCATACAAGGACTAGGTGGATCCAGACAAAGTTGTGAATAGTTGTTTTCTAGGGCAAAGAAAAAAGAATTCAATATTTGGACCATAGGCCAAAAATAGGCGTCGCCAACCACTGGGTTCTCTTGCTGTGTTCTCTTCCCTATTCTGTGTGAAAAACCTTTCAAATGATTCAAAGCTGAATTAAAACATGCGCATGGTTTGACATTTTATGAGAACAATTTATTATGAGTTTGTTCAATAAGATTATACCACAGCTCTCTTGAATTCTCAAAGGTTTTCTGTAACAGCCGCTTGAACACTAGTTCTGGCTTCAAGGCAAATCACAGGTTAATATTTAAGATGCTTGTTCTAATACATTATTGTTTCTATGGTAAGAACTCGTTTACTTTTCAGATTCTCAACAAAATCGAAACAAATAATAAACTGTTTAAAAAACATTACTTAAAGAAAGCCATATACTTATTAATATGTTGTAATAGTAATAAGTAATAATATTTATTAATAAGATGTTTCTGTAAGGAGTCTCCAGTGTCAATACTTTGTAACAGTCAGTTTTCCACCATAGGAAAGTCTTCAGGATCGGGAAGTTTGCTCTTTCTAGTTTCTCAGAGCTGTGTTTTTTTTTTTTTTATCTTATTACTTTTAAGAGAGAAAACAGAGAGAAAAGAGAAGACAGACTGGTGAAGGAGCAACTGTTTATAGCTGCTATAATGTAAGTGGTAGCAGGAAGTAACTTGTTTTTCGAGGATGTTCCACAAGATTATGCATGACTAAAAACTACAAAATATAAATATTATTCTTTAATTAATGACAACAAAATGCCACATTGCTGTGGTATAAGAGAAATAAAACATGCTGTAAAAGGAAAATCAGATTCAGGGTGGTTATAGTAACCCTCTTTGCATCAGGCTGCGTCACAGCACCCTGTCGCTGATTATTTTCCTATAACAACATGTCCGTAAGTGTTGTATTTCCTACTTATGTGTCAATTGAGTATCTTATGCAAATATTAATGTTGCAGTTGCCGTTAAATGGAAATGTTGTGAAGCTTCCAGGATTGCTCTTTAGCAATGGCACTGCTATTAAGAATGTTACAGCGATAAAGTGACCTATGTATCTATCAGTAATTACAGCAGAGACTGTTTTACTGAGTTTTATTGAGTACATATTTTGTACCCAGACGACATTTGGATGATCAGCTGTATCCCTTCCAACTGAATATTGAGCTAATGATTAAATGAGACACATTAAGTGCATGATTGAGAACCTTTGTGCTGTATTCTATTCTTTCAAATCACTTGAGGCAGGAAGTTTTTTTTTATTCTAAGGCTTTGGAAATTTTAGCTGAGGATGCAGAGTGATGGTTTTCAGGAAATATTTCTGTCAATCATTTTATATTGCAATCGCCCACCCCCCCCAAAACACGTTACCTGAGCAGTTTTTCCATTTGCCTTTTAATGTGACTGCTGTGTTGACGGGCACAGAGCTTGACTTAACTCTCACAGGATTCAGCGTCCTGCAACCAGCATTTGCATGTGTACGGTTTTATGGAGCAAGAGATCTGCATAACAAAGAGGACGTGTCTGTGCTATTTATATTGTTTCTCTCCCACAAGAACAGGACCTTCTTCTTCTTTTACTTTCCATGGTAATGCTTCGTCAGACCTCCAGACTCTCATTTAGAAATCTTGGACTTGTGAGGTACACTTTAACTTGCCTCCCTAGGGAAATATGTCCTTCAAAGCGTTCTTTAATTCAGATGAGAGAAGTGATTCCACGGATGTCAGCTGGGCTCTGAAGTTAGAAATTTTCTTTAATTTTTTTTTCAAAAATGAATGCATTTCAAGCATTGTTTAGATTACAAAGAAAGTATATAAGCTACATGAATATGAAATGCCAGATGTGCTTAAGTAGTGTAACTACGTAGCAGCTAACAAACTTGCACTTAGTCCTTGGTGGAGAAATGCTAAGGTTTGCTAAGTAGGCACAGCTAAGAGTGAGAGGATTTGCCATTCCAAATTTCAGTTGAGCAATAGACAATTAAGAAGGATACCTTTTTAGAGGCCCACCTATTTATAAATAGTGTGAAAGTAGCAAAAAGTGGCAAATGAGTGGAACGGGAAAAAATTGGAAAAATTGTGGCTTTATATTCAAAAATACATCTATTTTTAAATTTTTAAGCTTAATATTTTATATAAGTATTAATTTATTAATTGTCCACTAATTCATTACTTTTGGTAAAAATATTAATTTCCATAGAATGCAGCAAGTTTCATTACCAACGCAACAATCAGTGTTTACACATTTGAACAGATTTTTTATTTTTATTTTTTTTGCATTCTGATGTACTTTTTTAATTCAATTTCTAAAATATTTGATTATATTTCTTTGACAGTACTACAGTAATTTGTGGGACCATGTTTCTTCACAGAAACATTCTATTTCTATTCTATTTGATAGTGCCTGGAGTATTGAAAAGCCACACTAATCTCCACTGAGTTTTTCAGTTCATTTTTTTAACAGCCAGGAAAATTCATAGATCTCCATTGGTAGTATTATGAAATTTGTAGATTAACTAAGTTCTCCGAGCTTGTCATTGACTGAGTGAACATATGGGATATAGTGCCTGCTATAAAGTAGGAAGTAACCTAATCCAGCCTTATTTAGTCTAAAGACAATGTCAACAATTATACTGGATTCTTTTGAATTGCTTTTTGTATTTAAGAATTATGGACTGTAGTAAGAGGTAGTTAAATGGTTGTTCAGCATTGTTCTGTTTCTAACAACATTATCAATAGTCCTCATCTGTTGTGGTGTAGGAGAAGGGTCAGGACAAAGAATCTGTGCATGACTCCTGGTACAGCGCCAGCAGTTTAATCACATGAAATACTGTATGTGTTTAGCTCAGGTCTGTTGACAGCCATGACATGTAAATTACAGGCTAAAGAAAGACTTATCACATGTCATTAGAGCGGAAGGCAAGAGCTGAAACATGAGCCACACTTCAGAAGAAAAACGTTCTTCGCTTGGTGCCTTTGTCTGGTCAAGGTCATATGAAAGAGTCTGTGTTCTTTTAACCTTGTTTCGACATGCTCCAAACTTTAACGGATATTGTTTTGGTCTATTTGGGGGGTGTGTTGGCCTGGATTCTGAAGTCTGCCCTGACTGAGCTTTCACCTCTCACAAAAGAGGACAGAGGTAAGAGGCGGGACCATTGTTCTTCCTGGCAGCATCAAATAGCCGCACAGCATGTGACTGGGTGTGACTTTTATCCTCTTTCCCACCCTCTTTTCCACTGAACGTGTTAGCTTTTCAACCCCTCTAAAATTACAGTGTCTGGTTCATACTAGTATCTTCTCAACTGCCCAGTTTTTTTTTTTTTTTTTGCTCCTACTTTATTGATTCATCTCTGCTGTCATGCGAGTCAAAAGGATTCAAGTTGGACTTGTTTGTTCCATTTGTTAGTGTTTAGCAGAGAGGCTCTTTTTACGATTGCATTGCTGCCTTGTTGCAAAGAAAGCCTCAATCTGGGGCCCAGACTGTGTGTCAGTCAAAACTAATAAAAGATAGCAAGACAGTCTTTGTTGCTGCATTACAGGATTTTTGCCTTCCTCTCTAGAGCAACAGGGGATGGCCAGTTGGCAGAAATAAACCAGACGTCCGTTTTTATTTCTCCATATGAAACAAATCATGTTGTAGAGTTCTCCAGCTTGTCCTGGCCAGAATGAGCTCTGCGAAGCACTAAATGAACAGAATGAGAGGGTTTTAAGGGGCTACGCTAAGGCTCTGAGCCGAAGTAGTTTCCCTGCTTTGCTGAACTGGCCTGAACTCTCTGTGCCAGGGCCCTGGGGAGGCTGGAGGCATTCCCATCTTCACTTGGAACGGTCATTGAAGCTCTTCACAAAAGTGTCAGCTCCACAGGCGAATGGATAGCGAGCAGGGCCAGGACCATAGATGCAAGATGACACCCAGACTGTTGATTATTTTCAAAATGGAGCTGTTCTGTGATCTCTATGGGTACTGTAGCATTTCACACCTCACAGTAGGGAATTTGGTCAAACTTCTGAGATGTTATAGTAGCAGTAGCAGACCATATTTCAGACCCCTGAGTCGGAGGGCTCTTAGGACCAAAACTGTAAAAACAACGGCATGCACTAAGTGGCAGACATAAGGTAAAGGCCTCTACCTAATACGGAGCTGTTTTTTTTAATGGTTTTTTCATGAAAGCAGTGTGGAATTCACTTCAGGTAAAGTTTCAGATGAGAATGAAATTGCTGTGGTTATACATGATACACACTGCATGATTAGCTTTGTTAATGGGACACAAAAGTCTTTCGAGATCAGCTAGCCCTGAGGGAGAAGGGGGTAGCAGCTTTTGCAACAGGGTTTGGCTTTCGCACTTGTTTCACACTTGGCGCTCTTGCAGGTGTCCTGTCTAAAGAACATTATTATTCACATTATAAGCGAAAGAGAAAGGCTAGATGGCGGCTCAGCTGCTTCGCTGTTGCCATCTGTTACTCTGACATGTCTATCACCCCTGGCTGTACCTCGCATCTCCTTGGCCTTCCCTTCTTTTTACTCCACCAGTCAGCTGGGAGGCCCATTGCTGCCTTTTGTCTCCCTTCTCAGCCTTGAATTTGCTCCTCTGACTAACTTCTCAGGGATGGCCATTCTATCGAGAGTGCTCCTCATCTTCACAGGTTCTTGAACCAATTTGTTGGAGCTAAAATCTCTTGCCATGTTTGTCATTCAGTTATGTGTTGCTGGGTGAGAATTACTATGGAAGGGTCAGAAATGATCTCCTGATCTGACAACAAATAAGAATGTACAAGATATATTCATTTGGGAAAGTCTGGTGAAGAGAGTTGGGACATTTCTTGTGAAATCTGTATCCCTTGGTAGTTTGTTACTCTTTGATCCCTTTTCCAACATCCACATTCCAGAAGTAGTCCAAACATAGAGCAGATGCAGCATGAGGCACCATTTAGGGCCACAAAGACCCTTGCTTGGGTTACAGCTCAAATTTGCCCTCCTCCAGATGTGGACAAGGCAGCTATGGTGACAGTGATGCATAGCCGTTGCCAGCTGGACAGAGTATAGGGTAAGTGTGTGTGGAATTGAGGGAGTGTAGGGCTTGCATGCATGCTTGTATGGTTCAGTTATGCTTGTGAAGGAATATGGTTTCTGTAGAGGACATGGCCTCCTGTGAAAGTTCTCCCTCTCATCAGTTTGAGGTTTGAGCATTCCAGGCTTTGTATACTCCATCTTCACAGTGACTTCGCATTTCATCTGACTTGTGGTGTGGAGTGATTCCATTTGACCTCCTCTATCTTTTCTCCAATATCCATCCTCCCAATATCCTTTCTGTTCTCAATTAGCTTGATTTGGGTGTTGAGAACAGCCTGAACTGCTCACATGAGGCAATGATGGAAACAGTAGAGTAGAGATACAGGGAGAAATGAGGGAACTATTCATAAGGGTCCAGTATGCACCCTGAAATGTTCTTTGGTTTGCCCCTTCTGGGGAAACCTTGATCTGCTTTGGGCAGAAAGATCGGCCGCTCTCTGTGGCAGTGTGTTGTCTCATGACTATGACCTCAGCTGAATGTCAGTGTAAATGGGCATACAGTGAACCAGGTTCCCTGGGATAGTGCAGTCAGCACCGTCTAAGATCTAACTTGATTGGCTTTAATGAAACAACATTCACCCCAATTTTGTTTCATTTGGGTTGGGTGGAACTATGATGTAGTAGGTGATAAGTAATTGCACGAGCGAATCAGAATTAGGAGTATTATCTATTTCAGCTACACCCTTTGTTGAAAACCAGAGAGTATTTTTTTTAAAATTACATTTGGTCATTTGGTGTATACAAACTGCCGTCTTACCCATTTTTTTGATGTAACTTGTGGAAAAGCAAAGGCATTGAGGAAATGTTAAACTTAAACCAACACACTCATGACACAACTGCACAGTTTGATCTCTGGCGAAAACTTGGATTTTTTAAAAAACAAAATCATTTAAATTTAACTGAACTGCAGTTAAGCACACATTTTAACATTTAAAACCATGTTGTCGGGCTTTAATAGATAGAATACCTGATCCACCACCTCTTACAATTTTTGAATACTTCCAATTATGGGGAAAACAGCAGTTGAACAATGAAATCTCTTTTCCATACCACCTCTACCATTAATGCATTGCTTTGGAAAGTGAAGGGGGTGAACCTAAGCAGAGTGAACACTCATCTCTATTTCGTTTTATTGATTCTTGCATGTCAATTGCAGCGCTGACCTTAATATGCTTGCAATTCAAATTCACACTTGTTCTTTCCACAAATGTTCGTTTTATTTCCATGGTTTCCATGGTAATGGCCCCAACTCAACCCGTTCTTGTCATGCAGAAATGCTTGTGTTTGTGGCCTCCCTGCTGCTCCTCTTCCTCTGGGCCCTGCGAGCCCTTCTCCGCTTCGTCTCACGCACGGCAAACATTCATATTAAGCTGCTCGTCTGCCAGCTGAGGTGCCTGCCTTTGTCTAGACGGCCCAATTGAATGATATTTCAATTTCATTTGTTTGCCTCCATTGTTGCTACAGTACTGAGGATTGTGTTCTTCACCTGAGTGGAATTATGCGTTCAGCTCGCTGCTGAGGTGGCCTCAGTGCGGCCCATTGCGGATCAGTGGGGCGGACAGGATGTTTCAACAGGATGCTGCAGGTTTAATGTAAACTCAGTGATGAGCTGAATCTTTTAATAAACACACACAACTCAAGCTGTGTCTAAGGAACAGCTGGTCTCGCTGTGCAGGCTTTACGTTTATGCTAGCCGGGAGCTCAACATCTGTACTGTGCAATCAGAGCAGTTTTGATGCAGAAATGATACTAAAATTCAACATTAGCCTTAGATGTGGTACAAGAACACAGTCCGAAAAAATCGATAGAATCGTGGGTGTCGTGTACTTTTATAACAGTGACCAACTCTATTTGTTGATTTTTAAAATAATACAAAAATAAGAATATTATCATAACCATAGTTTTTTTTGTCCTTTTTTAGGCACTACTGTTAAGCTGGAACTTTGTTAGCAGACCTAAATATTATGATATGCATCATCTGTAGTGATTGATATGCATCATTGATACCATTTATATATTTAGGCTACATTGCTCACCACTACCTTAAGGTTCTGTAAAACATGTAACAGAGAGTTACTTTTCAGAAACGTTTTCAAGTAAAGACTTTTTTGTACTGTATACTTTTAGGAGAAAAAGGCTGTCTGAGTGGTTAACTGTTCTAGCGCCATTAAAGGTTTTCTATTTGGAACATTTTCTGAAAAAGCACACCCTTGGTTGTACAATTTCTATGAATAACTTTTAAGGATTTCACCACAGGGCAAACTAAAAAAACTATGTAGTTTTTTTTTTTGCTAGAAACTTGTCTGACTTTTCTTTCCTCAATTTTACCATCTCTTTATCTTTCCCTATTGTTTTTTTCTTCCTTCTGTCAAAGAGGTCCTTTGATAGCAAAACACTGAAGCTAAGCTGTTTGGACTGCTCGGTGAAATACAGCAATCAGTATTAGCTTAAACCATTAAAAAAGGTTAGATAGTCAAGCTCAGCTTTCCTTTGTAAAAAAAATTTTTTGTTTTTGTTTTAGATACCGTGACTTTGTTTGTAATACTTGATTGATGATGCATGGTGCTTCTTTCTCAATTTGTATCCATACATTTAAATAATGGCTGGCTGTCCAAATCAGACTGATCCATTTCTGCCCTGTGAGAAGAGATAAGCCCCTAGTGGGTCTTCGGTATTTTTTGATGGGTGAAATGTTCCATTAGGTTCCGTTTGAAACCTAAAGCTCAGATAAGAACACACACATTATATTGCTGGCTGTTTGGGCACCCTTCCTAAATTGGGGCTTTGGGTAGTCCTACTATTCTTTGCTATTGCTAAAGGGTGCCTAAAAGATTAGAAGATACTAAAAGATGGTGAGGAAATGCAGTAAGATTTTGATGTGCAGCAAAAGGTATATCTGGTAAGCCGTCCACGCCATGTTCGGACTTCCACAGCAGCTATTTTGCAGCTTTGCAAAAAAAAAAAAAAAAAAAAAAACAAGCCTTGAGCAATGCATTAAGTGGGACCATCCTGATCAAGCCACTCCTGTGAGCTTGACATTTTTACAAGAGAATATGCAGGATTGAGAGGAGATACTACAACTGTCAACTGACAAAATGCCATTTTTCTCTTGTAATGGGCAGTCTACCAGTTCCCTTGTCTTTCTGCCAGTCACAGATCAGTGGTGGCAGCAAAGTGAGAGGTTTATTCTCCTCACAATGTTTGACACTTCTGAAAAGGTACTTACAACGTGTAAAATCTCACCTTTGAATATATGCCCTATGGTGCCAAATAAATGGGTGATGGAAAGAGCGGGTTGACGTTCTCTCTGAAGAGACCTCCACATGAGAATATTGTGTTTATGCTTGTGCCATATTATCATTTCACTTTTATTAGGCGCTTCTGGAAAGTGACACGGAATATAACTCATGGGTACTTGCTGCTGTTTGTCCTCTGGGAAATGTATTGCCACAGTTCAGTAGAGAGAAATAAAAAAACAGCTGTCTACAGCAAGCAAAGAAAGAACTTGACTGCCATATAGCTTTTTGGAAGTCAGCAAAGGAAAGGCATTTTTAGCTGTATTTTAGCTGTGTCTGTTTCATTCAAGATCTTAATTCAAGGAAAACCTTTAAGAGTGGTTTCTCCTAATCAGTTTAAAGAATTCATTCATCTCCAATTACCATGTTATCCTGGTCAGGGAACACTAGGCATGAGGCAGGATGGGATGCCAGCCTATGACAGGGCACCATTCAGATAAAGCACCATCTCACACTTAATCACACCTAGGCACACTTCAGTATAGGCGACCAGGCTACCACTATGTTTTTGAGAGGAAACCAGAGATCTCGAAGCAAGCCCACACAGACATGGAGAGAACATGTGCTCTGGATTGAACCTGGGGACTCTGGAGATCTAAGATGGCAACACTGTGTTTAATATTTACTGTGCTTCCCTAAATATCGTCTTAGCTACATGCTATGTATTTTTTCCAGGGGACATGCCTATGCCTTCCATTATATTGCACTGTCTCAACAAGGAACTGATTGATGCAAATAATTTTTGTTCCTGAATGGTGTAAGAAAGTTTGTGCTAGGTTCGAGACTCTGGGGAAGAGTGTTATCCAAAAATTGTTCAAGGGTTCTTTGACCAACGCATGTGAGTTCTTTGACCAACGCATGTGAGTTCTTTGACCAACGCATGAGGGTTCTTTGCTTGGGACTCCTGAAAGGAAGGGATACCCCTTGTTGTAAGGATCCACATAGAACCTTAAAGGGTTTCCCCATAGGAACTGACCAAAAAATTCTTAGGAGAGATGGATCCATTTTAAGTGTATACCGACAGTGAGTGCTTTTACAAGCACAGTTATAATCGATCTTCACATTTCTGCATTTATCTGATTATTTAAGTGGTCATGTAAACCAGATTCTGGATTGGAAGTCCAGTTAATATGCCTGGAATTCAGCCCACTAATTGGGTTATTTGGTGTGTATATGGTTAAATAGTTGTCTTCTGATTTCTACATCTCCGCACCACCAAATTGGTGACTGACAGTATCTTTGGGGTGATGGTGAAATTATTCTTTTAAATGGGAGAAGACCATAAATGTTAAGATTTCTGTGTAGAATTCTTCCTTTGTATATAGCTTTTGATCTGTAACTGCAAGCTCATCCATATTCCAGTGAGCTATCTTGAATAGGAGATTGTGCAGGTAAGGTACAAAAGTTGCCATTGTGTTTATTTACATATGTCCCTAGTCTTTAGGAAGGTATGTCATTAGTTTGGCTCATTGAACAGACAGCGAAGGCATTGTTCCTGGTATCTGAAACATCATGAAATATGGGTCAGTGTTATCTCCACTCTTCAGATCTCTAGCTGTCACTGGGCAGCGTACACCATCAGCAGTATCTAACAAAGGGCATTTGACCAAGTCACTAAATCACTGTCTTCAACAAGGAGAGGAGAACTCGAGCTGTTATGTAAATGCATTTAATTACTCCTGGTTTAATGTTAGAGTTTCTTGTTTGGCAGAATACTGGGCTTGACCATTTTGATGTGTTTAGCACTTATAAAGATTGGATGACCATCACACAGCATGCAGCCCTGATTACTTGGGACCTGATTGTAACCTGCCTGGGATTGAAGGGAATGAGCAGTTCTGTTCACAGTGCCCTGAGAAAATACACAATAGCCTATTATCATGCCATTTCAAGCTCCTAATAGAACAAATCCTGCATCCTGCCATAAAATATACAACAGTGCATGTAAGACTCATGAAATATGCAGCAGGTAGGGAAGGTGACGGTCAGGTCTCAGGCTGATTTGACTATGAACTGGGTCACATCCTGGTTGGCTGTCCTTCCCTCACTTGCATTTATATTAATAGAACAATAAGACGTGAAGCTTGTAGATGTCTGTAATTTGGACTGAAGCCATATTAAGATTGCTCGAACCTGGTCATGAATATTGCATGAAGGTAAGCAGGGGGCAACATAATCTGCTCATTTTAGTGAGTGAGAAAGAAAGGAGGTGGATTTATTTACTCATGGGAGCTTGGAGGCCCCCTTTACTGATCTTATGAGCTTTAACTTCCAGAGCTCCAGCTCGCCATTCTGAGTTTGCTCTGCTGTGTTTTTGCCACGGATCTTCCCAGCAATAGATTTATCTCCTCATAGCCAAGTTTAACAGCTTCAGTAAATCGGGCTCAGCGGAGTCACACTCATGGGGCTCTGTGCCTGAAAAACCCACCTCGGAATGGAAGGGGATGTTTGGCCACCCGCCTGTAAATATTCTGGAGGTTTTTTAATAGCCGTCTGCTTCATCAAACGACCAGTTAAGGAGTATACGGGGAGTCCTGGGAGAGGCTGATCATAGCCAATGGGCTCTGGCTCAGCGGGGCAGCCGAGACCTAATATCCTAATATTTTTCTCTAATGGTACATGTCCTCTTGTGAATTTTGTTGCTGTATACCACCATCTCTGCTTGCAGCTGGTGAGCGTTTCTGTGGCATTTCTAGAGGCCTGGTTAAGGCTGTTCACAATATCAAACCGCGTCAAACAAGTTTTAGGGAATTAAAGATTTTCAGTGCTGTGTGTATTTATGTAATGGCATTTCAAAGCTTACAATGATATACTATTAAAATGTAGACGTGAAACTACCTAGCTTGTGCAATCTCACTAGTAAACTATCTAGTAAGGGTTAGCCATGTTTTATATGATTTAAACTTCGTGCTCAGCTATTATAATGATTCTATAAGACCGTAGCCCTCCATCATATCATGATTAGCAGGTCTTTGCTCAGAATATATCTACGCTTGTGCTATTGGCTAATCAAAAGTGTGGTAGATGGATGCAATATTACTGCCACATGGTAAGCCACACCCTTCATGAGCTGCATAGATCCAGCAGAGTCATAGTTACAGGACAGCAAAGCAGACAATTGCATGGTGTCACCAAAAAATCCAAACCACTTAAGTTCAAGAAAATATTAAATCTCAAACAGCAGGAACAGCAATAAACCACTGATGGGCAAAGTATAGAGACAGCTCTTTGTGATTGTAACAAATAATTGGCTAGCATGGGTGTTGTTTGACAAGGAACCTCTAAACTGTGTAGTCTGTATCTGACAAAACCTTTTTTGCGAAGTTATCCTAAATGGTTACGTAGTTCATCCTTTTGGAGGCTGATGTAGATCAGAAAGAACTTATGCGTTTTTGTTTGGAAACTCCAGAGTTGCCAGAATGACCTATCAGATCCTGCAGAGCTCTTCAAGGAACAGGCAAGTGGACGTGTACCGTCACTGGATTGTCAATAAAGTATGCAGCATCTGGATTTTATGAAACATTCATCTAGGCTTGACTCGAAGCAGCTGCCTACTCTCCTTCCAGTCCTTGCTATGCTACTGTGTGTGTGGCGTCTGTTTCACTGAGAGGTCTCCCTTAATAATGTGTATTGGACAGGGCAGATTGCCTCTCTCTGCGGAGTCCTGCTGGTAAACAACGATGTGAGCTGCCTCTAATGCAGTCCACTGCACTGAAATCACTCAAGTGCCCAGCCAATAATCTCTGATCGTTTTGTCGATGCACACACACTGAACTTTCTCTGAGTGGGAAATAGGAAGGTATGTGTGCGAACCCTGATCTGTGTTGGAGTCAACAGACCAAGCGTGGTGTCTCTTCTTGTGTGGTTATGAGCATTAATTTATATGAAGTGTGGCTGACCTTCCATGGCCTTGCAGGCTGTGTGTGTGCGCGTGTGTGAGGTCCATCACCGGATATAGGCTTCATTCCCACACTGCGTCCAAACCACTGTTAGGAATCATCGCGTAAATGTTTCTCTTGGACTGTCCGGTAGGAAACACAGCGGATGAAAATAACAGGAGGCTCAGTGTTCCTACTGCCGCCAGAAGTCAAGAATGACGCTTGTGCACTATGATGAAGTGCAGCAAGCCATGTCTGGCAGTTTTTCCAACATAGAAAGTAATCCAGTCATCCATATTGAGAAGCAGGACTACTGTATGACAGATGCTCTTTGCATTTTGTTTATGAAGGGATTAAACTTCAGTATTAAACTGTAGTACGCTCTGCTGAGTTTATCTCTGTTCACATCCGCGCCAGAGCAGCTGGAGTGGAATTAAAGTCATAAAACGTTCTCAGTTCATGGAGAGTTAGGAACCCAGGTGATATGGTATCTCTTTCTCTCTCTCTCTCTCTCTCTCTCTCTCTCTCTTTCTCTTTTAGAGAAGGCTAGAAAAAAAACACGAAGGGCATAAAGAGTGAGAAATCTGCACATATCTGTGCCCATCATATGCGTAATAAGTAGTGATCATGTCAATGGATTGTGAATGGTGATTAAGTAGAGGCAATCACATTAGCCGTGGCGCTTGACACTCCTCCTGTCGCCGGAGAATGGAGAATGATGAAGTCGGCTTTCACATACCGCCTTGACGAATCTGAGCTAACAATCTCCACAGCACAGTACAAAAAAAAATCATAGTTCTATGCAAAACCACTTTTCTAGCGCTACATCTAATGCCGGGCTGCAGACTTGGCTCTGTTCCCAGCCAGAGCTAGATCACCTTTCAGACTTTATTTTAAAGGCTTTCTTTGAAATTCCATAGCTATGCTCCATTTAGAAGCCCAGTGTGAGACAGTCACTGTGCAGCTTTATGCATTTCGTGACTGCTTTTTTCACTCGCATGTAAATCATTTGGCTCCATGGTCACAGCTTTCCATAAATCAGATGATAAGTAGACGCTTTTTACCCCAATTATTACAGATTTGTGTCATAGTCCACTCAAGGTTGGCACATAATGTCATGAGGTCTCTTTTTTTTTTTTTTTTTTTTATAACTACGGCTTAGTAATACATTATAATAAGTCTGGATTACATTTCAGTTAATTTAAAGGTCACAATACAGAAGGCACAAAGAGCCAAACTAAATACTTCCGCAAACAAAAACTCCAGAATTATTGGTACCCTTTATGAAAATGAAAGCATAATTATATGGGAATTTTGTGTAGCAAAGATATTCAGCTAATATATTTAGAAAACTGGAGCTTCTCTGCCACAGTATTTCTTGCACATTTTTCCACATCTGTACTCGTCTGCCAGATAGTAACACCTGCTGTTTTCAAAATATATTTTTAATATATTATTTTTTTTTAATCATATTAATAATTAATACATTAATAAACTCATATTGATTAATTCATTCAAAGTTTCTTTGTTTTCCCTGTGATAATGGGGAATACATGTGAACAACCTCATATTTAATCAAATGCAGTTCAAATGCAGAGGGAACAATTAAATAAATATATATATAACTTTTTCAGGGATGGCATTTGGTTTACATTTACTTATTCTTTTGAATATTTCTAAGACACTCCTGAGACATTCTCATGAGAATTACTTTTTGTCAGCGGCAAAGTAAGTAGTTTCTCACTTCATGCGAGTCATTCTAGAATTGACTACACACATTGGGAAACTGTCTCTGCTCACTATCTCTTTCATGATGTGTATACGTAGAGTGGTACTTGTGTATTAGTGCATTATCAGCAGTAGAATCAGGGTGTTTCTGTAGGAGAAAACAGAAAGCGGTGATTTATCAGCCCATCAACACTGTTTCTGCGAGCTGTCCTCCTCTACTAAAGCCAGGAAAAACAATTAAATGCCACAGCTGTATTCATAATGCAATAAAATCTGTTGAATTAACCTGTATGCAATGTTTGCCATTGGGAATTAAATCAGCTTCCATACATGATCGGAAAATAATTACTCAGACGTGAAAGAGCGCAAACAGTCTCAGTTGCATTAATTATTACTGTGAGTGTAGACTTACAGAAGTGTATCAGTACATGGCAGCTCATTTTTTATTTTTCTTTCAGCAGTAATTGTTTCATTTCTCTATAATCTCTAAAGTTCTCTGTGTTCTCTGTGTAGGTACACCTCGTTTCTCCGGGCAGCCCGAGGCGGCGTCTGTGCATCTCGGGGAGAGCTGGGTGCTCAGCTGTGAGGTCAATGCGGACTTGGTGAGCTTTATCCGCTGGGAACGTGATAAGGAGCCGGTGCCATTGGACCAGAGAGTGTACACATTACTCAGCGGTGCTCTGGTCATCAGCAACGCCACAGAGGCGGACGCAGGTCTGTACCGGTGTGTGCTGGAAAATGCAGGGCCTACGAAGAACAGCGACGAGGCTGAGCTCCAGATCCTGCCTGGTAAGGATCGGAATCCGAGCACAGTACACAGTGCAATACGTGATTATATTAGCAAATATATATAGTTTCTCCAGTGGCCATGGTTTGTATCAGAACAGGAAATTTTGCTTGCCTCAGCAACCAGCTAAGCAGCTGCACAGTACATTCCTATCTTTAAATATTTACATTTTAAAATCACTAATATAGTATGTGTGTTTTTGCAGAACCTATTAAAATACCGCACAAACATTAAAAATGTCAATTAAATATACAAATAGTAAACATGGGTATATTCCCGCCTCACTGTTCCCGGGGTAGTCTTCGGCTCCACCGCAACCCTGATCAGGATGAGCATAAGATGAATGAATGAATATTCCTGTTCTTCTTTGGTTTGAGTAGTCAAACCACAATGATGTTTGAATTATGTCGAAGCATAGACAGATATTGTAAGTGAATGCCATCTCCCCTGAACATCCTTTATCGAAGAAAAGTACAAAACAAACCTTGCGTTTGCTTGGTTTGTCTTTTCCAGAGCAAAGAAAAGTAAGTTGTTGGTAAAAACCAGAGAGCAAAAGAGAGATATTAAAGTTTAGCTTCCTGCAGGGAGTGAGCCCTCTACGGGGTTATCAAAGAGAGCAGCGTAATTCATCCTAAACCAAAAGAAGGGCCGAATTCCTTTGTGGCAGATCTTCAGCGTGCAGCGTTATTTACGGAGGCATTTCAGCTCTGAGAGCTGAGTAAGATATGAGAGGACATAAATCAGGCTAAAAAATGCTGTCACCCAGAGCCGTTATCTCAGAATATATGTAGCAAGAGCTTGAATGCGTATTGCAACGTGACGCAGCCGCGCTCCATCAGTGGAGACTACGATAACAGCATGCTTTCGTTTCCACCAAGTTAAACACACTCGTGGCACTCGGCCTGGAAAGAAGACACAGACTAATGTCGCGGTTTAAGACCTCAAACATGAAGGTTTCTGAAGGTCAGCAGGTCAAGCAGGGCCTTTTTTTTTGGGGTCAAGAGTCTTTGGTCACTCAGGACTCCACTTCATTTGTTAAGACCAGAGTGTCTGGATTCTAAGGACGATGAAATCTCAGCCTCAGTCTTAGATGCTCCTCCCACTTGTTATCCTCGTACACCTCGGGTCACAAGCTTCAAAATGGTTTTTGTACTTCATTTCACTGGTTTCTGTTTGAAACGGTTTTTCTGAGCGAGCACGGATGGCCTCTTCCTATTAATGTGCCATGTTTAGTGACGATGTCTGGCTCATGAGATTAAGGAAGGCTTCTCAAACTTTTTGCAGTGAAGAAAAAAAAAATTCAGTGGACCCACTTATGATGACAATACAGCTTAATATTATAATCCAGCTGATTAAGCAGAATAGAATAAAAGGCAAATGTGTACTATCGTATTCTTTTATTTATTGGCGCTATGTGAGATTTTTTTATTTCTCATACTTTCTACCCAGTGAAACCAAACCGGTTACAGAATTTAAATGTAGATTCAAAACGTTTTATATATTAGCTGCAGCTTTAACTACTGTAGGCTTTAATAACTAAGCCAGCTTTAATTAGCTGTAATGGCATGTTTTCAAAGAAATACAGACTCCCCTGGCTATGCTTCTTGAACCTAACGTGGAGAATCATTGGAGCAGAGGACGACAAAATCTACTCTACACTAAAACGGGTAGAATTGAAAATGCATATTCAGTTTTATTTCATTCACTTCCATTTTTATTTGTATAGCTCTTTGAACAATGGACATCGTCACAAAGCAGCTTCACAGAAATCCAGATATAAAATGTATCCCTAAGGAAAAACTCTCTGAGGTGACAAGAGGAAGCAACCTTGAGAGGAACCAGACTCAAAAGGGAACCTCATCTGGGTGACACCGGATAGTGCGGTTATAAATCAGTTCTCTTCTATAACTGTACACTATAAAGTCAAGCAGTGCTAAATGTGTTAAAAGGAACTTGAGTATGACCATCGTTACAGTTTTAAGTTTAAGTTTCTTGTATCAAACTGAAGTCATCAACTGTTCAGTGATGGAGACTTGAGTGTAAACTGTTCTTAGCAAAAATGGCTGTCTTAAGGCTATCTAAGAAAGAACATCCACAGCCATCTTTAGGGTGACGCCATTCACAATAAACTCACGGTGATCTGTAGGCTATCCATGCGGGGCCACCTTCATCAGAAAACATATATATATACACTGCCCTCCAAAAGTTTGGAAACGCCTGAACAAAATAGGGTTTTTGGGCAATATCAGCATAAATCCTCTTTAGTTAGTGACCGTTTTGCATTGATAATAAGGGACAACACTAGGCATCCGAGCAGTCAGTTTATTCAAACATTGACTTGATATATTACTCCAAGCCTCCTGGAGGATTGCCCAAAGATGATTCA
>CM040985.1:4551062-4593185 GCA_022985145.1 Pangasius djambal | reverse complement strand
AAAAAAAAAAAAGAAAATTAATGCCTTAAATGGCATTTAAAAATATCTGGAATATGATCCACAGAATTCATAGAGGTCTTAAATATTTTCATGGTCTGTTTAATTTTGTAGCAGAAGTACGTGCTTGCATTTGAAAGTGATGTATCGGAGTAATAACAGTGGGTTTTATGGAACCGTATAATTCTCAGCCGTTGATTCTGGCAGAGACTAAAAACGCTGCTTGATTTAAGTGGTATCACACAAGAGGGGTGTTGATATGGTGGATATGATGACCGTTATGATTATCTTGGGTGACAAAAAAATGAGTACTGTTATGATTCCAGTAGCTAGCAAAAGTGTGAGCAAGCAATATTGTTGGGTCGATAATGGATATTGTATATCCAAATAATTTTGCACAAATCAGCCTTTTTTTGTGTACATTATTTTAATTTCTTTGTATATACCAAATTAAATATTATCATTACATCATAAATGAAATATGGCAATAATCATGTAAACAGAATCTTGTCATCATTATGTAAAACAAAATATCACGTATATGACATAAAAACAGAATATACACAGGATCACCATGACATTATAAATATAATATCACTGTGACTATGTAAACAGAATACTGGCATAACTACGTAAGCAGAATATCGCCATAACCATGTAAACAGAATATAGACAGAATCACCACAACTCCATAAATATATCACCACTATAACTACGTAAACAGAATATTGCCATGACTACAGGAACATGATCATAAACAGAATGTCACCATAAATATGTAAAACAATAACAAAAAGTAATCACTAACTAATTAACTACATATGCAATACTTTGTACACCTGATGTAGGTTTGCAGTTTGCCACAGAATATTTTACACTCAAAACATAAACCCTGGTACCTCCTATTGTGGGTTAAATTGCCAATTTATGCAAATCCAAAAAGGCATCAATAAGGCTAGAATGTCCTCCAACAGGAAAATCATTGGGCAGCTAAAAAAAAAAAAAAAAAGATACAGGTCTGTGCCAATGAAGAGCAGTGAGATACAGCTGAATTAAATCTATATGAAGAGGAGCCAAGTATCGACGGGGACTATAATCACTCTCTGAGCTTAAGCCTGAGAAAGTTAACATCCTTGTCCTCCTTGTGAAGAATTCATAAGCACGCTTGCCTGGAGCCCTGAAATGTACCGCGTACCAAAGCACAAATAGCATTTATTAATATTTAACAAAAAGCAATTAACAAACAAGCACACTGCGCACTGAAACTAGATGGTTGAAGATTGGGAGAACATCGCCTGGTTTCCTCATGCAGATTCTTCTATGATGTCTGTTTGGTCTTCGTGAGCTCAGTGTGTGTGAATGAGATGAGAAATAAACATTTTTAGCTGAAACTGGAAATATGGATGTAAAAGCCAGCTTATTAACAACCATTAACTACAAAAAAGAAAAAGACCCCTATTAGAGGAAGATGCAAATTTTACAGGTGTTCTTTTCTTATTTCCTAATAATGCTAACAACAAACCTAGTATTTTATTCTGTTTGAGAGCTTTGGTTCCACAGCACCACGGTCTCAGTGAGGCATTAAATTTGAATTTGCATATACCTGCAGGTGTCCAGACTATACTTGGGTAGTTGCTGTGTTGAATCTGTGTGACAAAACAAGTCTCGGTGTTTTTACGATGGTGGGAGGCATCATAAAATCACCTCAGATCTTATAGCACTTACGACCACCAGTTTGCATACAGCAGCCTCTCAGTTTCAGACTCTTGACTGGCAGTTGAGGGGATAATTAATAACCCTGCTTTTAACTGTGTTGTGACACATCTACCAGCTTATTCATTAATTAACAAATGTGCTTGTAGAACAGGAGGCACTGGAGATAATTTCACCAGCAGACATGCCTGTGGCTTCACAAAGTTGATTAGAGGAGAAAAAAACAAACAAAAAAAAAAACAGAAGACTCCCTCGTACACGTGTGATGATTATAGAACAGTGAAGGTAGGATTTGAAATCGATGTGAATTGCTTGGGGTAATTGGCAGGGTGCGAGGAGACTGTGACCGAATGGACTAATTAGTTGCCTTTTGATTAATTCCACAGTGTCACTGGTAACAATTTAAAAATATTTTCATTCATTTTTATTTTTATGTAACCATAACTGCAAAACCTTTTTTTATTGTGTACAGTATTACTATATTTATTTATAGTACATTTACTAACAAGTCTGAACTGGACCAATATCCTTGGTTATCATGTTTCTCATGGAACTTTTTTCCCTGCAAGGGGAAACATGCACTGGACACATGCATTGATTCAGATTTCTCCACAGTAATGAGCCTGAAAAGACAGCCATCTTATGCTGTCTAACAAATAGGACAGGCTTTGTCTTGGGAAAACGTTACATTAAAAAATGCTGCTTATTTAGCAAGAATACATTGTGGTGATATCCAGGTGTATCTACTGTAGTAATATTGTTTGTACCAATCCACAGTACTTTCTAATGAACTCTAATAGTCTGTTTATCCCTAATGTAAAAATATTTAATGTAAGAAAAAAAAAAAAAAAAGAAAACGAATGAAAAGTTATTAGATGGTGCCTTAAAAAAAAAAAAAAAGCTAGCCATTTTATGAACAACACCAGTTAACCATTTATTGCATATGAACTTAGTAACGTTATTTGTGTGACGTGGTAGCCTCAGATTGAGATTTTGTCAATTCTGTGCAAATAGGCTATGGCACATTAAAGCAGCAATGAGAATGATTGGCTTTAGTAAATTCCCTGGACCAATCCTGTGGCCCGTGTTCTCCGATGTCCCCTGAAAGCTCAACTCACAATTATCTGCATCCTATTTGCATGTAGTTCCTTTTACACCATGTTTAGCATGCTCAATCCCATGTTCCAATGAGTATTTGTATCCAAAAATATTTTCTAGCAAAAATAACGTTAATTATACTTATATATTGGCTATTATGACCTCAGAACTAAGAAATCGTGATGGGGCTTTTGAGTGGCACAACCAAAAAGTGTTTGCATTATCTTTGGGATATTGACAGTTTGAGTCTTTACAATATCACTGCAATCGTGCAAACGTGGCCATTATTCTAGAGAGCAAAATTAGCCATGCTTTCTGGGTGGGAGGGATGCTATGCAACCTCTCCCCTGTCAATCGCAGCACCGCTAGCCAACAGCAGGTATGTATGTATGTATGTATGTATGTATGTATGTTTGTGTATGTGTGTGTGTGTGTGTGTGTGTGTGTGTGTGTGTGTGTGTGTGTGTGTGTGTATATATATATATATATTAGATAGATAGATAGATAGATAGATAGATAGATATGAGCTCATGTATGCAGAAGAGGGTAGATAGTAGCATTGTCCTCAAAATGTGTTACAATGCACATGAGCAGAAGTTAAAAAAGATGCGGTTGGCTGGCGTCACGTCTCAGAAAAAGTGCTCTCCGGGATTTGCAGCTGTTGGACAATAAGGTAGAGCTAGCTAGAGGGAATTGGCAAATGGTCAACCCTGTTATGGACAAATTAGGAAATCTGCAAACATGGAATAAAAAATCTGCACTAGCCACATCTGCAAAAACGTACGTTAATAGTCGCTACATTCCGACGAGATACACAATATAAGCTACATCAGTGACTTGTAACTTTCTAGTAAGAATGAAGATTTGGGTCTCGCCATCCTCTCGATGCACTCACTAAGATAAAAGGGCATTATGCCTTTCTTCAATAAACAGCATATTGATTTTGAAAATTCATGTTGACATTCTGTTTCTGCTTCACACTGATGACAGCGAGTGATTGTTGCAGCTCACACTGATGTCTGCCTCCGCATTTTGGAGACAGAAGTGTGACTGAATGTGTTACGGGGATTAGAGGTGCTAAACGGGGGATTCAGAGAGGCAGAGGAAGCAGATGAAAGTATAGGAGATAAAGATGAAAGTGTATGCCTAGATGTTGGCTGCAGGTGGGTGAGTGGATCTGAAAATTGCCTTCTCTCTGAAGTGTGACTCCACCACTTCAGACAGACTGTTGAGGGATCAGGAAAATGTGTCGTCAAGTGTCGTTATCCTTTCTACTGCGAAAGAGGCATAATTGAAAAAAGGCATATTTGACATTTTTGTTTTGAGTAGCATTTAGCTGCAATTGCAATTCTTAATTTTTACCTGTGACTTAAGGCTCGTACGTCATGTGTGCTATGTATGGACATTTGGATACTAAGCAATTCAGTTCATTTTAATTGTGTTTTATTTATATAGGGATTTTAACAATGGACATGTCACAAAGCAGCTTTACAGAAATCCAGATATATATTTAAATGAACAAGCCAGAGGCAATGCTGGCAAGGAAAAACTCCCTGAGGTGACATGAGGAAGAAACCTTGAGAGAAACCAGGCTGAAAAGGGAACCCATCTTCTTCTGGGTGACACCAGATTGTGCAATTATGAGTAATTACTCATCCACAGCTGTATACTCTAGAGTCATGCAGTGCTATGTGTGCTGAAAGTATCAGGGTCATCTTGTGATTATTACAGATTTAACTTGGTCTGTAGTATCAGAGTGAAGTTAACCACTGTTCAATGAT
The DNA here is from genome assembly GCA_022985145.1 of Pangasius djambal. Taxonomy (NCBI): domain Eukaryota; kingdom Metazoa; phylum Chordata; class Actinopteri; order Siluriformes; family Pangasiidae; genus Pangasius; species Pangasius djambal. Next base: position 4,588,596 of record CM040985.1, on the reverse strand, counting down.
TGGGACTTTTTAAATGCAGTTACAGGCTGTCCAAGAAAGAACATCTGTGTGGTACCATCCATAGCAATCTCACAGCAAACTTTAGGCTATCGAAGTGGGGCCATCCTCAGCCAGAAGCGAGTGATTTTCAGGTGAAGGAAGCCCCAAGTAGAAGTAGTACATCGGATGGATCAGGCAGGTCTGCAGGGCAGGCATCTCATCAGGCAGCAGGAGTAACATGTTTGGCTCAACACAGAGAGCGGGGGAGGGAGAGAGAGAGAAAACACAAATTAATTGGTATGCATTTGTCCTTTAACGGTTTAAGAAGTTGTACACATTGTGCGCAGAGTACAAGTAGGGACTCAAAGAGAGCCTAACTAAAAGAGAGAGCCAGAAGGTAACACAGCCACGAGGTCCTGCTGGGACTTGAGGGAATGTATGAGAGTGCAGGGCGACAGCATCCAGACATCCCAAAACTCTGTCCCAAAACTCTCTATGCCCATAAGCCCCCTTGATCTGCACCTTTGCATAAAGGAAAAGCTATTAACAAAAGGCTACTTTAAACAAATAGGTTTTCAGCCTGGCCTTGAAGATTAAGGCTGTGTCTGAGTCCCAAACACTAACTGAAGCACTTAAGTGAGCAGTAATTTAAAAAAAATAAAAATAAAACTTGTTGTATTAACTTAGATCCTGGTTCTAAATCTATTATCTGTAAACATTCCATGTTTTATTATACGGTGACTTTTAGCAAGAAAACTGAACAGAAATCTGGAAAGGAAAAAAAAAATCCGTCTTTAAAAAGTTTGGGATTTTTCACAAAGAAAGGGCAAGAACCTTGAAGATTGTTCTGCAATTGTTCTTTGAATGGCTCCTTTCTAAAGTTATTCTACTTGTAGTCGTGCTTGAAAGGGAAATCTTTTAAGGGTTTTTGTCCAGTGAGACAAAAAGCTGAAGGACCAATCTGAAGTGTTAGATTTAATGACCCCTGGTGGTGTGGGTAAATAGGAGCGCACATTGTCTATATTTCGTCTTCCTGTTGGTTTGAATGTGGCCTCCTTTAACAGTTTATTTAAGCACTAAAAAAAGAGATTATGAAGTATTGCATTTCACAGACAATGACTGCTAAAAGTCTGAGTAACTGATTCAGCCACAAGGTAGACTGGGTTGACTGGGGTTGAATAGAATCATCTGCCTTCAATAAAGCGGATGAATAATGTATGGGCAACAGGGCTGCCACAGCATGTAAATCATCCTACATGCCTCAGATTGTCTTCCCTCTTTCTAGCCTAAGTCCTATGTTTTAATGTCATGATGTTTATTGTGTTGACACAGCTCAGCAAGGATGGTCAGAAGCAGGATAGTGTTTGCGTAGTTGATGTAGCATAGCTGTGCCCCTTTCGAAGTGAGATCTAGAAGTCTGGGGTGAGTTTTTGCAGTTTGACTTGAGCTGTCTGTCTGAACTGCATGTCCGTGCACGACATCAGAATACTGATGGCTGCTATCACTATCTTTCACTCCCTCACACTCTTTGTGACTGCCACTCTTCTCTGCTTGTTCTCTGGAACACCATTTAAAATCCAATTTGGGGTCAATTACTGTACATTTGCTGCTGTCCTACACGAAGGAGGGGCCAAATGACTGTGAGAGTGGCATTGGGAGAACTGCTTATCAATGTTAATGGGCTATAATTTCTGCTGCTTTTTTGTGCAGTGTCGGTATTATTACAAGATTAACAGCGAGTGTCTGCTGTTCCCGGTTCATTCCATCTGCCTGGGTAATTTATGGCTTTGGTATTAGAGCAGTGCCTGAAAGTTGAGCCAGAATGCCCTGGTCTTCTGTAATGTATGCTGGGAAAATTTTTGTTTTCTAACCCGGGCATGTTTTTATTGACCATGGAATTACACCAAATGTCCTGAATCCTTCGCCATCAGCCAAGCTAAAATGATGTCCAGGGTGACTCACTGGCTGACGCACCACGGAAGATAATGGTAGGCTTGGAATAAATATGGGCCATGAGTAAGCAAGTAGAGGATGTAAACTGTGTGTGGACCATTCTGGTTCTATATTTTCCCCTTCCGTCCTTCCTATCTTCCGGATGCTCACTGGCCTTTCCACTCACTGAGCAGCTGGTCTACCTCCAGTCTTGTCTGTCTCTTTGTCTTAGATCTCTAATGTCTGCATATTACACAGGTTGTGGCTTTGGGCTGTACCGTAATGATCTAATCAAAATATCGGTTTGCCAGCAGAATTCCTGACAAAACAAATAGTGTGGTACGCAAATTTACACAGTGCCTTCCAGGGGTCCTACAGCTAAGCAAAGCAAAAAAATATTCTCATTCTTAACATTGGACTTCTCTCCATATTGATTTTTTTTTATTTATTTATTTATTTATTTTTTACACACATCTCCTATTTCTTCCCAATAGGGTATATCATCAAAGACACTATTTTGTGTGTTCTGCAGGATAAAACATTGAACCGGACACCCAGAGATGGTGGTTTATAGCCAGCTGGCTGAAAATAACCAGCCATTACTTGATGGTGGCTCTTCTCTTTTCAGCTTGAGTTCTGAGGCTGCAGTCACAGCTTGTCTTCACCAGGGCGAGTTGGATCAATCCCAATGGATATATGGTCAAAGTGGTGGTATCTGGTAGTCCACTTTTCATCAGCAACTCAACCATGTTTGTTCTAGATTATTTAAGGCTACTTGAGGTAAAGATACTGGTACTTCTCGCAATACCAGTGCAGAACCAAGGCCGACATTTGACAGAAGAATAGCACCCTTATGAGTCCTCATTGTCTATAGAAGAATTTTATTTGTCATCAGTGTTAGCTTATCACCAGAGCTCCCCAGTCCCTAGCTTAGCTTCAAGTCTGTTACTGTGGCTGAGTGGGAGATAAGTGACACTAAAAATTTGCAACTAATTAAAAGGTCTTTGTCGGGGACAAGCTTTGTTTAATGCATTTTTAAATGATTCATTTTCCCCTGCCTCAAACGCCAGCACTACCTCTGGTAAATGTGCTACCAGATGTAAGTCACCTCGTCTGCTGATTTTCATTTCAGCGATCTTTTGTGTTAACCGGACAGAATACATTTTGTGTTTATACAATTATAAATACATCAGAATTATGGAGCCCTTCAGACTGTGCAGTCAAGCATCATTTTCATGAGCTTTGTGCTGGATCTTGCGACTACAGACCACAAGAAACCTCATGCATTGAGGCTCTGATGCTCTGAGGCTCTTGCTTCTTTCTGTAAATAATTACATCATTGCCTAAAAAAGTATGACCAGAGGATACAAAGGAATGTTCTGTGGTCTTGTGCTTGGCAGTCTGGCCTGTGTGTTTGGTTTGGCCCAAACCAGAAGGACAAAAGCCCCCTTTATGAGAAGCATTGGACTCTCTCCTTTGGGTTTGTGGGTGAGTGCCAGAGCTGACCAATGGCTCTCTTGGGGAGGTAGTGTTTGAGCTGCTCACTTCCTAAAGAACATAGTGCAAGGCTAGTTATATCAGGGCCAAGCTTTGCTATACTTCAGGGCAAAATTTCTGTGTATGTCCCCAACAGTCATTAGTCTGGATCTTTTGCCTAATGGTACCTCATCCTGCTTTGTGAAAGAACTGTGAGGTGCTACCTGAAAGCATGTTAATATTCTTTAGCTACAGTCGATCAAGGGGGAGCACCTGGTACACTGGAGTGTGTTCCTGTCTGTGTAATCAGAACCCCAATACGAGCATTGGATTCATATACCTTGAGCACAGCAGATGGTCCAGGTCAGAGACAGATGGATGGTGTGGATGGTGATGAGGTGCTCTGTGCATACTAGGAGAATGGTAGTATTAGTGGCCTTGGGATTTGAGTCAATCAATAGCTGGTGGATCAGGTTAAGCAAAGGAACTGCTGTCTCTGCATCCCCATGTTAACACTGCAAGAGGCCAGCCTTCTCTCTCTCTCTCTCTCTCTCTCTCTCTCTCTCTCTCTGTCTCTCCCTCTCTTGCTGTTTGTGCCACTCTCTCTTTGTGTCTATCTCTTCCTGTCTCTCCCCTCCAGACTGTCTCTCACTGTCACTCTTTCTTGCTCATCCTGTTGCTCATTCTGGCTGTCTCATCAGCTGTTCTCCTTCAGCCTATCGATTTCTCCTCCATCCCAGTGTGCTCTTCAGTCAGTGCAGTCAAACCCCACCCCTCATTCCACATATGCAGAGGAGGTTAAAAGAAAAAGCGAAGACGTCATTGGTGGGCAGTATTTCTAATGTTAAAAAACAACAACAACAAAAAAAAGATGCTTTGTGCTGGCACAGCCATTTATTTCCTTTCCCAATCTCATCCATTCCAGTTGCAATTATGGACAACGTGATGAAGCTTTTTTTTTTAACAGGACTCCCATATGCATTGCTCAATTCAATGCCATGCTTGGGACAAACCGTTCCAAAAGAGAGCTGTGTTTTTTTTAAATCCTATGCTTCCACAGACACACTTGACCACACCCTCCCACTCCAGCAGGTTCTCTGACCAGGCCCACTTGCTTCTGCAGACACTTTTAATGGCACCCTTCAACTCTTGCACATACTATAACCATGTCCACCTCTTTGACCAAACCCACCCACTCCCACAGATAGTTTGACCACACCCATCCGCTCCCACTCCTGCAGATATTTCGGCTTCTCACTACTCGGCCTGACTGGTTAGTAAAATAAGGAATAGGAATGCAAAGAAAGAAATTTTCTTCTGGTATCATTCAATTTAGCATCATGCCAGGTTCATCTATATTCCTCCTGATGCAAACCCCTGTGACTGTGTTTAATAGAATTTAATAGCATTAACCTTATTGAAGCTGGAGTGATACTTTAGTTATTGTACTCAGGAAGCTCCTGCTGCTGCTGTTTGTTGAATGTAAGCTCTTCAGTAGGAGTATTGATCAGTTTCTTTCCTCTCTCCTTTCCTCTCTGCAGTGACAACCGCTTTGAGCTGCTTGGCGGGGGCAGTCTACAGATCTTTAACTTGACCGAAGAGGATGGTGGGATATACAGCTGCCTGGCGGACAATGCAAATGACTCCATTGAAGCCCGGGCTGAGCTCACAATACAAGGTAACACCAAAGCTACATGTAGTGTAACGCTTAAATACTGCCGCATGTAGTGTGATGTAGATGGCCATTAAAGTGCTAATCTGTTGATTGCATGTTAAACAGAGTGACGCATGGTTTGAGGTGGTGACTTGAATGGATTGAGAGAGATTAATTGCTCGGCTGCTCTGCCACAACAACGCTCCCTTGTATGATCCACATTGTATTGGCAAATGTCTCAGGGGATTCGCAAAAGCTACCTACAATTGAGTATTGATGGTTTTTGGCACTGTGTGGTTGCTGAATTGATGTCATCAGTTTCTGATGTTTCTCCTAAACCTGTTGATATTTTGAGTGTAATTGAGCTACATTGTATGGATACTGGTATACAATAATTAATTTCAGTTAATATTGCCATATTAGTTCCCTGATTATCTTTTTTATTCAGATTTAGTCCAAATAAAACTTCTATCCAAGTTATTACGTATAATCTGTTCTCTTGAACATTATCTAAGCTGTGAGAAGGATGTAAGTAAATCAGCTTTACTTTTGCTTTCATAGCTTAATGTATTGTAACATTAAAACATTACAAAAGGTCATAATGAAAACTGAATTGATTTTTTATCGTTTTTATGTAAAGGATAACGAGAGTGTAAAATCATGCATGTAGTAAAAAAACTGACCCAAAGCTTGCGAATCCCCATCAGAGATAATACGAAATATTCTTGCCACCATTTTCAAAGTGGCAACCAGCAACTCGAGATCAATTCTTTCATGCTCATAACTTTACAAAGAATCAATACTGGCTATTAAATCGAACGCAATTTAAGGAAAAAAAAAAAGGCTTTTGAGTGAATGGTTATCGGCAGAACATACAGCTGCTCTATCCTAAGCCCGTGTGTGCTTTCTAAATGACATTGTTGTGTAATTGGATTGTATGCTTGCAGCACGCTTTGGCCATGTTTACATAAACAGGTATAGAACTGAGACTAATAGCTCGATTTGCCGTGACATGGGCGCGAGAATGACACAAAGGAAGCCGTCTGTAAAGCCCACGAATGCATTGTGTCAAGGATGAAGGGTGCACAAGGAGGCACAAGGCGGGTGTGAAATCAGGGAAATGGCGTAGAACCCAGATCTTTCCTGTGCTTCACACTTCATGCAAATACACAGTGCGATCCTGGGTGTGACGAGTGGATGAAAGAGACGGAGAGCTTGGCGGCTGTGTGGGTGGGAAAGTCGTTGTGTGGATGCACCAGTGCAAGGGCCCTGCTCACAATTCACAACATGGCAGAGTGGTACTGCGCCAAGGCTTAAGCCTTTCAGTCCCCCTTTCCTGTGAGTTTTTTAACTCACCCCTTTACATTCCCCAGAGCCCCAGAGATGAGCTGCTCTCATGGGCTTTCTTTCAAAAGCATTGGAACCAGTACAAGAGGCTTCCACCAGACCGAACAATCCCAGAAAATGCCTTTGTGGTAATGAAGTCCTCTAGCCAGCTGCCTAGCAGGATTGATGGCTCTCTCTGTTTCTGTACAGGCAAAACAGAAAGGCGCTTTCAAAACAGCTTTTTCCCACATGATGTCCAGCTGATTTTCTTTGAGTGCTCTTTAGTATGTACCGTGTGGCTTGTTTCTTTTGAATATGTTTGTGCTGTCACAAGAAATTTCCCTTTTGATCAGTTAATTTACTTTACATGAATTGAAAGCTGACCCTCTGCCCTTTAAACAATTTGTTGTGCTGACAGGTTAAATAAAAACTTTAATTGAAACAAATTGTAGTTTTCAATAATTAGTTAAACCCAACATTTTTTTTCCCCCTCTTCTTAAAATAAAAAAAATTACAAAAAAAAAGGGTTGTTTTGGATTTTGCAGTTCGTGACAGCTGCCATATGTAGGTACAGAGAACCAAAAATCTTCCAGCAGCTGATGGCTTGTTATTTAGTAGCTCGAAGAGTGTCTGATGGACACTTTACTCATTAAGTATATGTGTTTTCTTGCCAGCTCCGCTGAGGCTGAGGTTAAAGACAAGAGCAACAGCTTGAGGCCTCAGTGAAAGGGGAGCGAGCTCCAGTGTGACTGCATTGCCTCTTGCTTTATTGGAGTTGGCAAGACAATAAATTGGGCCAGAGGACACAGTAGGTTTTAATTATGGCGCGGTATGATTTGTGCGCGGTGGAGCTCAAAGTCTCTTTATTTCCAGGCCTTGTGGTTGCACTACTGGGACTGTATTTGTGTGCGTGTGACCTGTAAGCAGTAATAAGTCCACATATGTTAGCCAGAATATATTTGAATGTGTTCTAACATGCGTGGGAATGCATGTAGGTGTTTGCATGCTATGTTAAACAAGGGTGTGTGTGTGTATGTATGTGTGTATGTTTCAGGGCTTATAGCAGTTCATGTGTTACAAGTCTGGTGTCTTATTAAACTTTCATCACCTGCCTCTGAGTTAGCATGCTGCAAATGATTGGGCTCTACCTCCAGGCCACTGTTTGATGTCGATAGGGCTGATTTCAGGAGCTGAGGTCCGGCGCACACAAGGAGGCTACGGGAATTGTTACAATGATGAGGCCTTCTGTGGCTATTTGAGACTGTCTGAGTAAATCTGTGCTTTTGTTAAACCCTCTTTCATAGGAAATGAGGTGCAACATGTGATTATGAAACAATTCTTCATTCATTTTGATTATTTTTATTCTGTTGTAGGACTGGGTGATATGACTATATAATACTCTATCAATATCGTGACAAGTTGTGTCCCAATATGTTTTCCTGAGAGATATGTTATTCAGCATTCGACTATCTTGTCTCATCATGGGCTTTTGTTACTAATTTAACCATGACCTGATGGTGCGCAAGTGTCTTCTGCAAACACACCCTGGCTTTTGTTTCTGAAAGTGTGTGCGCAGGAAGTGCTGAGGCTTTTACTCTGTATTTTTCCCACCCCGTATTGCTGTGGATGAAGAAGCGTCAGATGTCAGAGATTTGAGTGGTGCTCATGTTAGACAGACCATCTGTCCGGTGTGGAGGTGGTGGGAGCGTGGAACCAGCAGTGTGTGACAAGTGTTGTTCAGCAGGTTGAGTGTGCAGACCTCATCAGCCTACAGGAGGACGCATTGAGAGCTGTTCATCATTTTAGCCCTGCCATGTCGCTACTTCTCAAGAAAATCTTTAGTGAAGGGACCAACAAGGGCTCTGTTTGTGTCGTCATGAGATCCTTATGAGATTTACAGAGATGCTAACATTGCTAACATGATCATCTTAGCAGGGAGAGAAAAATGATACTTTACCACAAAAGAAGCTAGTTAATGTCAGTGGACAAGATGGATATATTTTTATTTATTAATTTACTGATGTAACAGTAAGGAAACAGTGAGGCAAAAAATTGTTGTGACCACTACTTTGAGAGCTGCTTTAGCTGAAAAAGCAGAAAAGTGTAATTTTCAGGTGTCTTCCATTATTGATGTAGCAGGGGGTCAAAAATCGTAGTTTTTGCTCCAGTTCAGAGCTTTTATGCAATAATATTGATGAATATTTGAAAGAATGTGAAGATGAGGTAGATTCCAGAAAGCAAGGGAGAATGACATCCTTACTGTTACTGAAGTATTATGTTGTCCGTCTCCACTCAGTTTCTGGAATGTATAGCCCAGTATTTCTGTTTTTCATTTTAATATTCCCTCTACTTAAGTATTATGGGATATTTTGTGTAGATTCATGATCTATAATCGCAGTGAAGTCCATTTCGGTTCCAACTTGGAACACTACAGAATGTGGAAAAGATCAATGGGGCGGGAATACTTATGCATGCCACTGTATCAGAGGGGGTGTCCCTTACTTTAAATAATGTAAATGAATTCCTTTGCTGCCACTTTTTAATTCATGGTAAGTAGTGCGTGGTTATTAATAATCATATTTACACTTTCCCGACACTCTGCTTACTGTAATTTAAGCTCAGCATGGTCCGCTCAGCATGGTCCGCTTGCTGCATTAACGTTCATGCTCCTGCAGTAGTGTGAAGCTGCTCTCCGGCATAGTACGTAGTGTGTGTGGGTGTGTGTGTGTGTGTTTGTACTCTATTTGGGCTAAATGGCGCGTGGCAGTGGAGGGAGTGCTGCAAGCAGGATTACTCCCTCTAGCAGATAACGAATACTGCAGGAACTCAGGCTCAGTCCCTCATCGCCACACACACACACACACACACACACACACACACACACATTGTACATGCCGGGTCCTGGCTGAGGAAGCAAACTTGACTCACTGTGTACACAGTATACATCTTACATCATCATCAATAGTAGTACCCAGCAATATCTTGTTGTTTTTCCTAGTCATATATACCTGAGCCAGGTAATTCTTACGACCCATTATTATCATCAAAGTTATTATAATATAAGTGATAGTAGTTATAACACTTGAATTACATCGATGGCACGTCGCTTGAGTCACTTGTGGTATAATTTACCTTCAGCTAGAGATAAGGTGCAGTGAGTGTCCTAGCTAAGCTTAGATGAGCTCCTGTCCTTGGTTCCTATAAGGCTGTTAATGTTTTCTTAACCTTAAGTTATTAATTAATTAATTTAAAAAAACATGCAGATATAAAATTGTTTCTGTGGTTAAATTGTGGTTAAATTTAAAAGAAACATTTTTAATAATACCGCAGGTATTACTTTTGTTAAGTTGTAGGCGATATTTTGTTTGTTTTTTGCTAACATTACAGACTGATACTGCTCTAGCTAAAACTAACTGGTTCTTAACTGGTGATACCTGGTTTTACAGTTGCTAGCTCAATGTTTAACCTGAAGCATCACACATCAGTTAGCTAGTTTGCATTAAACAGGACAATAGAATGCCCAGGGTTGCTCGAGGACCAAGGCTGGGACATGATTATCTGCAGAATCCTCACCTCAGTCGTATTATCAAGGAAAATTAGTGCTCTCTACTGAGCTTGTGATGCACTCATGGCAGATTTTGGTGGAAAGCAGAGACGTAAGGATGGCTGGCAGGTCAAGGTGAGTGAGGCTGATTACAAAACAGCATCCCAATTACGAGCTGTGTGGTGCAGCGCTACATGACCCTGACTCACGCTGCTCTGTATGACCTTTTAGCAACTATCTTTGGAGAGATCAAACAAGTCTTTAATGGGAGGTCAGAATGTACATTAGATGATACTTCTTTTTCTTTAACTATCAGGAGGTATTGAGGTGCAATCTCTCAAGCCGGATTTCTAGCATTTGCTGGCGATTCAGTTGCTTTGTCACTACACGTATGTGGAAGCACATACTTTCACAGCAGGTGATTGATGTGCAAACAACCGCTCATGAATTTTTCCCGTCTGCAAACTCCCAAGAATATCTTATTTACTATCCACTGATTCACTAATAAGTCTTAAAGACATCATATCATGAAATATTTTGAATCCTGTGACTGTCTTGTTCCAAACAGCTTAAAAGTTTGTATACCACTCTTTGTTTCTGCAGTTCCTCCACAGTTTCTGAAGAGACCAACCAACACTTATGCCCACGAGGCTACGGACATAGTGTTCGAATGTGAGGCGACTGGATCCCCTGCCCCCACCATCAAATGGGTTAAAAACGGGGACGCCGTGGTTCCTAGTGACTATTTCCGAATTCTGGTAAGTCTTTAGTTCCTTTATGTTTGTGTCAGAGATTCCATCAAGGCAGTCAAACGCTAACTGTGCAGTTATCTCTGCGACTGCGATGATTATAAATGAGCACTGATCTGTGATTGCTGATGAGTTCAACGAGCTTGGGTTATGTGTGGTTTTTCAGAAAGAGGAGAATCTGCAGGTGCAGGGCCTGGTGAAGACAGATGAGGGGTTTTATCAGTGTCTAGCCGAGAATGAAGTGGGCAACATACAGGCCAGCGCTCAGCTCATCATTCTAGACCAAGGTACGTATCTGTTAAATGAATCATATTTTGTAATATCACACCAGTACCGTACCTACAGAATTTGGTACAAGCTGCAGCTTTGTGGATTCATATTATTACGATTTTGACCTTGCATCCAAATATAATTTTGACAAAAAAAATAACTCCATATAGCTTACATAGTATCATATTTGGTAAATATGTAAATACCTGCACCGTTTATAGCTTTCACCGTTCTACTAAATTTCGGTAGAGTTGATGAGTTATGAGAGATTTGTATCTTATTTTGGTTTGGTTTGTTAGAATTTTAGCTACATGCTACAAGAAACAGGAAATAATTCTTCATGTTACTTACTTTCTATACTCCTATATTATATGATAGTTTTCATGGTCATTTCAGTTCTTACTGATTAAGGCTGCTTTCACACTTGGCATTCCTCAACCACCAGAGCACGTGTTACATGTATTCCCATGTGGAGTAGCTCAGCTTTTCAGAAAAGCAGTGAATGATTTCAAGCGTTCATTTATTTATTTATTTATTTTTTTTTATCTCCGACCAGTCCGGTTGTAAATTGGGGAGCAAGCAAGAAAAACAAACATGGAGGACACAGTGCTGGTATAAAATGAGTCTTGCTAGTATGGCAATATAAGGATATTTATGGTACACTCTATTATTTCTTTTCACCGCCTTTAGCTTTGATTACGGCACGCATTCGTCATGGCGTTGTTTTGACAACCTTATGCAACGTCACAGCATTTATTTCGTCCAGAGTTGCATTCATTTTTTGCCGAGATCTCGTATTGAGGACAGGAGAGTCGGATCACTCCATAAAGTCTTCTCCAGCACATCCCAAAGACTTTAAATGGGGTTGAGATCAGGATGCTGTGGTGACCAATTCATGTGTGAAAATGATTCCTCATGCTCCCTGAGTCACTTTTTCACAATTTGAGCCCGATGAATCTTGGCATTGTCATCCTGAAATATGCCTGTGCCGTCAGGGAAGAAAAAATCCATTGATGGGATAACCTGGTCATTCAGTCATTCAGGTGCTCAGCTGACTTCATTTTATTGCCCCATAATGTTGCTGTGCCTAGACCTGACCAATTGAAGCAACCCCAGATCATAACACTGCCTCCAGAGGCTTGTACAGTAGGCACTATGCATGACGGGTGCATCGCTTCATGTGCTTCCCTTCTTACTGTGACGTGCCGATTGCTTTGGAATAGGGTAAATCTGAACTCATCAGGCCACATGATCGTTTTCCACTGCTCCACAGTCTAATCTTTATGCTCCCTAGCAAATTGAAGTCGTTTTTTCAGATTAGCCTCACTAACAAGTAGCTTTCTTGTGGCCACGCAGCTGTTTAGTCCCAATCTTTTAAGTTCTTGTCACATTGTGCATGTGGGAATGCTCTTGCTTTTACTATTAAACATAGCCGTGAGTTGTACTGTCAATTTTTTACGATGTGACTTCGCCAAGCGTCTTAAAGTTCTCCAATCATGATCATTCAAGATTTTTTTCCGACCACATTTCTACCCACAAAGTTGACAGTCTAGCATTATCCTTCCAGATTTTAATACTCAATTCCTGTGATTTCAGCAATCTCCTTAGTTGTTTTCTTTGCTTGATGCAGGCCAATAATTTGCCCGTTCTGAAACACAGTAACATCGTTTCCACGACCACGGGATACATCTTACGACATGGTTGTTTAAGAAATGAGAAGCTACACACTGCATCAGTTAGGGTTAAAAGAATTGTTGCCAGCTGACACACATTATCACTGCGATAATGATCCAATCATAGGCTTATTATTATTAAGTATTTGCTTATTTAAATCCAAACAATTACTTTTTTTTTGTTTTGTTTTGGCCAGGCAGTGTATACTGAATGGAAAATGTTTCATTTCATTTCATTTGCACCATAACAAAAAATAATGTATCTGTTTCTGGGACATTTCTCTATATGTGATGCTTTAACTGTGACTGCATATAGGCGCACAAACAACTCAAAATCTATTGGTTTCCTCCCTCTGACGATACGGCAAAGACAAACAATATCCTCATCACCAGAGTTACTACCTCAATATTTATTTAATCTTTATTACTGATAATAATAAATATGATCTTGACAGCGAGCTAGGCTAGTTAATTAGACGATGCGATCTAGGACTGGAAAGATCGTTTTTATGGTTGCAGTGTGTGTGTCTTGTGGGCTGCTTTTTTCTCAGGCCAGTGCTTTTCCTGGGAAAATAAAACAAATGAGTGTGAAAGCACCGTAAGGAGAACTGAAACATTACCAAAATTCCAACACTTCTTCACAGTAGCCCACTTTAGTATTGGCATGCAGCCTGTTACCATCTTCCACTGGGTTCTACAGATTGTGTGATGTGTATTAATCTTTGCATCATTGCACCATGTATCATTTCTCTCCATTGTACATGAGCTTTAAGCTGCTTAGCGCAGTCTTGCGTATTGCTCCCTACGCTGTACCAGCAGCATCTGCAGGCCAGAGATCATATGCTAATAGAACAGTATCAATCTAAGTCTCTTTAGGGTGACTGGGAATTTGGGCTTTAGGATTAGTAAAACAGGTCTTTTAGCACTGGTGGAAAGTGCTGAGGTTAATCCAGTAATGGTGTAAGTGAAGTGTACGGTGATATTTGCATCTGCTCCCTTTCTGTCAGTGCCACCTGTTCAGTGTGTTCGCGCATGCTTGCGTGTGTATTGTGGCTGAGAAACCTCACCCTCATGGCTGCCTTGGTTGGTCTCGATGGTCATGTGTCATTTGCTAGTGAAGACACCATCATATCTCTGGAATATTCCCCTTGAAATATGACCATCTGTTATAACTCAGCAAATGTGTTTGTCATCAGATTTGTGCACAATATTATGAACACGCTTCTCAACCTTTATGCATTTTGCATAGAAACCGTGCATTTTAATGTTAGAACACACTCGTACAGTGGTTCTCAAAGTGGGGTCTGTGAAGTAGGGCTGAATGATTAACCGGCTATATACCGAAGTTGCGTTTTTAAAGAGTGCAATTTTCAAATCACAAGAGCTGTGATTTGAGTTAGCCCATAGCATTATTATTATTGAGTGTCCTCTTAAAATTTACAAGGGAAAATAAAGCCCAATAAAGCAAGTACGTGTGAACTGCCTGTAGATGACCAATCATAAGCTGGCAGTCATCATGAGTGCCGTGCATGACAGCAAAGCAGAACTGTTACGTGAACGAGCGCTGAATATTAGATGCACTTCATCTGAGCAAGTGAGTAAGAGCCAAGGTTAAGTGGACATGTTGGTACCCAAAAGAAACAGCACGCCACATGTGTCGGAGTATTTTGTTTTCCGAAAAAAAAATGGTTCTTCAAATACAGGTACTGTGCACAGACATTGAGCACTGGTGTTAACTTAGAAACCTAAATCAGCATAAAAACATCTTAGACAAAGTGTCACATCATATGACAGAAGCTTGCAAAGACACTGTGAGATTACAGAGGCTAGCTAAAGTTCTTAGCTGAATACATGGTACCGATTTACACAATGTCGAACGAAGGCTTCCTTTAATACTAAAGGCCAGTTCACATCCAGATGCGTCATGTAAAGACCTCATTCAATTCAAGTGTATTATTTTATTTTTTCGTGCATGCTTATGAGTGAAGCATAAGCTGCATAGAAGTCCATTAAGCACATTATTTATAACAGCTTTGTAATCACATCTGACAAACAAAGCAGGCTTAATAATAAAGAGAACTCGAGAGCAAACTAGAAATCACCAAATGTAAATTCACCTATTCATAACTGATAAATCAGTGTTGCAGCTGCTGTTGCTCTCTCCTAATTAGTATTTTCATTGATTGATCATGACAACTTTCAATGGTCAAACAATGTTTAAACAATGCAGCTGCTCTAGCAGTGGTTCTAGTAGCAACTGCACGTTATCTGAGGACCCTGAGGATCGTTTCATGGAGGAACAAGTTTGTAATTATGTAATTTTTGCTGATATGAAAACCAGTAATAGAAGCCTGGAACTTAACTGAATAGAAAATTATCACAATTCTAATCGCAGTTTTGCTTAGAAAAATCACAATTAGATAGTTTAACCAGACCGTTCAGCTCTACCATGAAGCATAGCCAGGGGTTCTGTGGCTGATTTTGATACACTGGTGGAAACCACATTATCAAAGTTATTTTATTTAGGGTTTGAAGCACGAAAGTTAACATGGACTTAATGTGTTCTACAGGGGGAAAGTTTAGAAATAGAAAGCTCTTACTCCAGATTTTTCCCCAATAAAATGATGAGCCAAATTACATATTAATCTGAAATGGCTGACCGTTGTGTAGGGGTTTTAAACTCTGTTGTTAACTGACACTCCGGAAGCCCCGCCCCCTTTCCCATCTCACATTAATGATCTTTTATCTGGTGCTCTTGTGTCGACTCGATTTTCCTGTTTGAAGGATTTTCCCCTTGAAAGCCCTTAGGTAAATGGAGAATATTAATATGAAATAAAATCTCTCAGTATATGTTTGACTTAGCTAACATTAGACAAGTATATAGTTAACACTAGTTAATTTTATTATTATTTAAAGTTATTTATTAGGGATGCACAAAAAAACAAAAAAAAAATTTAAAAAGCAGTGGATGAGCAGTGTAAATATAAGCCGTGTGGAGCCATTTCGCGGCTTCTAAAAGGTATATTAGATGAGCGAGTTGTAAAAGGACTATGTCTGAAAGGTAGTGTGTTATTTTATTTATTAATTTTACGCTTTACTCTTAACATCCCACCCCCTTTGGGACTATTCATTTATCTTCAGGGTTAGCAGATCTGCCTAAGCAGAATATGCAGGAGACAGGAAAGAAAAGAAAGATACTGGTGCTTTAATAAGATATTTTCTCAGATGGTCTATGATGTCCCTAGCATGCACTACACTAAATTGCCTGTAAACACTCCATTCTGCCAGTGCTTTCAGCCTCTTGCTATTAAAGCAGATTGCCAGGTGTAGTCGAAGGCATTTGTTGAAGCCCTGGGCCTCACTGCCATCTGGATTGGCACATGCTAAACTGGGAAGCATTTTTATTAAAGCACACACATTTATTTAAATATATGGTATTGCTCAGTAAGCCTTGGGAAGAATTTCCTTTGTTGTTTGTATTTCTCACTCAGTGTTTTCTATCACTGGCCTATTTTTCTCTCATACATGGAGCCATCAAAGTTTTTTTTTTTTTTTTTTTTTTTTTTTTTTTTTTTTTTTTTTTTTTTTTTTTTTTTTTTTTTTTTTTTTTTTTTTTTTTTTTTTTTTTTTTTTTTTTTTTTTTTTTTTTTTTTTTTTTTTTTTTTTTTTTTTTTTTTTTTTTTTTTTTTTTTTTTTTTTTTTTTTTTTTTTTTTTTCCTTCCTTCCACCCGAGTTGTTTTGTTTTTCTCTCATGCTCTGACAGGCTATTATTACCTAAAGCTCAACTCTGCTATTGCTGAGGTTTGTGTTGATTTTCTTCCCCCAGACAACAGAGGGATAGTTGTGTTTTTGTATGAGGAGGAAAAAAAAAAAGTAGAGGCAGTAAATAGAAATGTCATCTAGGTTATCATTTTTTCCATATCTCATAATGAGTTTCTTAGCTCATTGGATTGGATTGGATTTCAGCTTTTGGAATGCGGATTAGTGCTTTCTCACGCAAGGTGTCTTTTAGCCTTCTTTACACATTTCTCAGTATGAAAGGATGGCAGACAGCTCAATAAACTGGACTTTTTGGAGGTTTGTAAAATTTGATACAGCACTGTTTGTCGATGGACTCTTTGTTTGATCCTGTTTGTCTCACTTGAATTCAAATGATTTCATATTTGCATTTGAATGCTTGTTTTTCTTCACTCAGCTTTTATTCGTGGCTCCTAGATGCGTCTTTATTTTGTCCCAGATTTTTTTAAAAATTTTTTTTATCATTTTCTTCACACTTTATTTTTCTCCTTGAGGCCTCATATCACACCAGCATCCCATGAAAGCCATTTACCAGTGTTTGTTTGATCCTCCCATAGTGCTCTTTACTCAGACTTAATCTCCAGGTTTGTGGTGCTTGGGTGCGGTTGGTGGGGTGTGAGGAATTTTCCGCATGGGGCGAGCCGAGTGATGTGTCGCTCTGCAACTCCCAGCTTGAGGGAGGAGAAAATAAAACCCACAAGAAGCCTATGACTCACAGCAGCCTTTTTCAGCAGATCTGCCTGTAATGGCTGCTTGTATAGCCTGCATGGAGAGTCCACTCTGGCCACGTGGCACAGGAAGCCCCCCGCACCATGGCACCCTAGTAACCTTGTTTTTGAATCCCACCTGATTTTCCCACAGTCAATCCCCTGACTTGCTTTAGTTGCAGCCCCACCAGCTGGTATCTGTCATTGTGATGCATCAAGGGTAAAATGGGGAATGCCAGTGTACACCAAGGCTGACTTGGACAGCACTGGTGATTATTTTGCTTGTTTTGTGTGATGCTCCAGGACTGCAAGGCTATAAAACATGAACAGAATACCTCCTCAAAGAGGTCTTAGTTTTCTGTTGACACTTAAATTAGGCCTGTGTGGCAAACACAACTAATAGAAGAGCACACATGTTTGTTATTTATAGCACCACAAAAGCCCCACAGAGTGACTTTTCACATTCTCTTGTTGTTTACAAGGCTTACTGGTTAATAACCAGGGGTCTAACATGGTCCATTTGGTTTTAAGACAGGAACAGTGTAATGGAAGTGCCGTGATCAAATGAAGAATAATAATACCCGCTGACCCTGCAAAATTGGTACCATAACAGGAGATGCTCAGTTCAGACAAGTTGTTGTGCTGTATGCCTTGCCACATAAAGGCTTTTGTGAATGACTTTGGGATTGACCTTTTCATTTTCTGCCTTTTATTGTGAAGCCATTGCCCCTCTGCTGGAAGCCACAAGAACCCCAGAAACAAAGTCTGCAAATGTATTGCGATGGAGCAACTGTTTGCTAATATGCCAAGCTGAAGCCCTGACAGCATGGATGGCAGAATCACAAAAATCTTGCATCGTTGTGTCCTCTCCCACCAAATTAGCCATTGTTTGAAGGTCACCATGTCTAGCAGTTGCAGAAAGCTCCATGTGAAAATGGGCAACTGATCCGAGTCTGAGAGGAGAATCTCAGTGAAGCGTTAAATGAATGTCCTCAACCGTCAGCTCCAGGTGCCACCTTGTAATGCTTTTTTTTGTTTCAAAAAGCACTGAGAACTCGGCTAACTGTTGACACAAAGTGCCCCGAAAGGTGCCACCCTGACCAAGGGCCTGTCTCACTGACCACAAGTCAGCTTTTTACAAGACAGTTGCATGCTAATATTGCATGCTAATATTGCTTCTCCACTGAACAGCATGGCTCGGGAACAAATGCCAGCCTGGGACTATCCGCATCCTGGCTGAGGCATTTTAGTTTCCCATCACACAACATCATGAAAGTAGAAGGAACTGTTTAGGAGGTGCCATGGGTTTCACAAAATAACCTGACTGGTATGACTACCTTAGCCTTCGTCTATCAGTTTGAAAAGCGGCAGAAAGAGATTTTTTTGTTAACTCCTGACTCAAAGAACACAACATGCATTTTGATACCTACATGAAAGCACTCATAAATGAGGCAAATAACAACTATCCATAAATGTAGTTAGGTTTAATCAAGCATGCAGTAGTAGTACAGCACTCAGACAAAAGCCAATTGACTGATTTTTTGCAAACTAGAACCCGTAACCATCCAACTCTTGAGGAATTCTTGTTTTCTTAGAAGGTAGGGTTACAGAGTTCATAGTTCTGCTGCTCCGCAAGGGTGTCTATATATAAAGTTATCGCTGTAGATTTTTTTGAAAATTGAGAGGCCTGGGAGTGGGTACAATTTCAAAAAATGTGTGCTGAACTGCATCTTTCCTTCTTGCTGGGGTGGGTCCATCAAGGGTACACATTTAGTACTACTAGTACGTATATTTTTCCCAGAGAGGTATATGTAGTGTTCTTTTAAAGTTGCTCTATGAAAGGTAATTACAGTGATTACTTTTTTATGTGAAACACATATTAAAGGTGCAGGAAGATAAGGGTACCACTACATGAGAAAGGAAATTACAGTTTAGTACCCTTTTTTCCCCCGAGTCACTCACAAGAAGCTGAAATAGTACGGTGAACTGAGGATGTTGAGAGGGCATAGAGCGGATGTCAGTGGAACTGATTACTGGATCTGGACCTTGATGGGAGTCCATGCCAAATAGACTTCCACCTCTTCTGAAGCCTGGTTGTTACCCACAAGGACTATATGGAGATCCATAATCCCACGCTCTTGTCTAGGCAGCATATCCTGCTCTGTAAAGCAATGTCCTTCGCAGATATTCCTCACTGAACCCGCTTTTATCTCCCAGACATATCAGAGGAAGGTGGGATGTCTGAGAGGAGGCTGAGTCATTCCCTGTCGTCTGAGAGAGTAGCTTTCATGCATTTAGTCTCAATAATGGTGTCATGCTTTAATCTATCATCCTCCCATATTCATGACATTCTCTGTGCTGCTTTGGCAGAGTGCTGACACTGCAGCGTTTTGCAGACTCTGAAGCGAATGCGAAACCAAGCCACTGCAGGACTGATCAAGTTTCATTTATAAGACATCACACTGACCAGGCAAGGCTTTCTAGTGCAAATTGCACAATTCTTCATCTTGAAGATGTGTCTTATAAATTGGTGTATTCCAGTGTTTTTAGAATTAAGGTGGGATGCAGTCGTGTATCGCAGCATTCATCCACCCGTGGTCAGGAAGATTTGTTGAGGAGACTAGTCTTGTCTCTTCAGCATATGTTTAATCAGTCATCAGGTCAACAGCAAAAATCCAGACAAAAGGAACAAACCCCGAGATGTATGATCTGATTTGCTTAACTTCCTTCCTAAAAGCATTGTCCCCTTGAGCATCAAGCTTTTAGCCTTTGTCCGCAGATCAGCAGCTCACCCAAATGTCACAAGCTGTCAGAAATGGTCTCGCCTGATGCTATCATCAGAGACTCAGAGGAAGAATGTGGAATGTGCAAAGAATGAATATGATCGTGCCTCGAACATGTACCGTAATATTAAGAATCAATATTTTTAACTTATTCTTGTGTTTGCAAAATTGAGATATAGATATCTAGAATTCCCTGGTGAATCAGGCCACCTGTCTGGCTCAGGATAATTACATGAATGAAACAGCTGTATGATCTACATTTTATATTTTAAAGGCTAAAAGCTGCACATGGTGGTGTCTTCTGTCCGTTCTTTCCTTCCTAACCTGAGCCACTAAGGTCATACTGGTCCTCTCTCTTTTCTAAGATCAAATCAATATCTATGTAATTAGTCGTTAGCAATGTACTGCGTCTCAAGCACATTGGCTCTCATTGCTAAAAGTTGAAGGCTTGGAGTCAATAGGCTCTGTTTTTGCAAATCATTATTGCTTGAGACTACTCTTGTTTCAGGTGGTTAACTGGCTTTACCGTTTGTTTATATGGAGAAAAAAGTGCTCCAAAAGTCCTTGCAACTTCCCTCCTAATAGTTTGAGTTTTCTTTTTCATACTGCTTGGTGACCTTTCCCACTAAGCCGTAATGTCTGCCATTAATAAGGCACTGTTGCCATCTGTTCCGACGACACCAGCAATTGCTCTTTGCTATGAATAGCACAAACATGAGTCTTTCGCTGTTAGCCACCATGTGTTGCTGCGAGTGTGCTTGTTGAGTTTTGGACAGAAAATGAGAGGTATCGAAAACACAGTGGAAGCAGATGGATAGTTAAACCTGCACATGGCTTTGCTGCGAGTTTCACTCTGTACAGTCTCCTCCGTTCACCCTTCCCTTCACCTTTTCCCGGCCTCCGACCCTGATTCATCTGAAGTCAAGCCTTTGCTGTTTACTGAAGCTCGGCCTCGAAATGGGGTCAATCCTGGAGCAGATTTCTGAAAGCTTATTTTGGCACGTTGTGTATGAGCAAGACTGAGGAGATTCAACCGCTAGCACATGGACAGTGAGGATGCAGATCTGAAACACACTTATACACAAAACAAATGCTAAATACAGAACATGAAACTTATGGCAGAACGGCTGAACATTTATGGCTTCTTGTTTCTCTTTGTTGGATCCTATAATTGTTGCAGCTAATGTTTAATTTGCTTTCTAGCTAATGGGTCATATCCTTTAGGGAATGCTATAGACTAATGGATCTCACCATTAATGAGTGTTTTACAGATGGGCATCATTAGTCTCTATTTTTCTGAATGGAGCATTATGGGTCAGCTGCAGATAGAGCTTTAGTGTGTACAAAAAATGGATTTTCAACAGACAATCACCAACGGTAGTGCAATTATGGCCAATGTTGGATCTAATCTGTGCCTTGGAAACTGCTCATATTTCTCCGAATAAAATTATTTATCATAGTAATGATTGAATTATAATGGAGTGCCAGCATTAATCACAATGAATAAACCACACTCTGGCCAAGTTATGTACCTGGCATGTTTGTTTTAATCTTCTCTTAGTGATGCTAATGCAGCATTTCTTTCAGGGAAGAGTTTCATATAATATTTCAGTTACTTGGCTGGTACATGGTTTCAGGCAAATATTGTCACCCATCTTCATCTTTTCAGACCCTCTTCATATTTTCAGAATAAATTAACCTCACCATAGACGTTCATTTATGACCGTGATTGATTTTTACCGTCAAGCAGAGAAAGGGTTATGATTCACATTCACATTATTGATTTTATATTATGCATACTTGGAATTGTTCAGTTTAGAGAGGATATAATTCACTACGACAATAGGCGATGGCTTTTAAAAAAAATTTTTTTTTTATAACGTTTCTCAAGTTTCACCCTGTCAGTGGAAAACAAGAGTAAGATATGCTGAAGTCCAACCACAGTTTGTTCCAGTGGTCTGGACATGAAATATTTCACATATCTGCATGAAGAATGTCAAACCCATAGTGGGAGGCCATGCCAACTTTGTAACATGTGGTAGTTATTAAGATATATAGGTCTCAGGGTCTCTCGAGGTTCTTTAGTTGAAACTGATCTCAGCTCAGTGTTGTATTGCATTCCTGTCACTGAGTCTTTATAATTGCTTTGCATTCCACCACTCCTTCTGATTTTTTTTATTTTTTTTATTTTGCGCCATACTTTGTGCCATCGTTTTTGCTTTTGTAGTTATTCCACTGTAATTCCATTGTTTTTATTAGTCTTCTGTAAAACTCCATCATGGATGCCTTTTTGTTATGTTTTTCTCTGCTTTGCCTTTTTTTTCTGTCTGTCCTTTTCATTTGCTGTTTCCTTTCCTTCTTGCACCCTTAATTTTCAACACTTCACACTTCGTTCTCTCTTCACTCATCCACAACTTGCTTCCAATCAATGATGTAGCCACCCCCTCTCCCTCACCCACACTGATTCGTGCCACTGCTGACCGTGTAACACCAGGCTCAGGAGGCAGCTCCAACCCCGGCCCCGGCCCTGGCCTTGGTCCTGGTCCCGTGCCCTCAGCCCCCCGTGACGTAGTGGCCTCTCTTGTCTCCACCCGCTTCATCAAGCTGACCTGGCGCCTGCCGCTCGAGCCACACGGCGATGACATCACTTACTCCGTGTACTACGGCCTGGAAGGTGCCAAAAGGTAGGACATAAACTGTAACTCGGCTCCTCACCGATTAGCATCTGAGAATTTTTGCATTTTTGGCATGCCTTGTCGGTTTTTGTATATGTGTTTCCACACAACGTTATTAAGTGCCATGACAAAGTGACAGCACTTCAATAGATGTTTCGGGAGTGAAGCAAGTTTAAAAAAAAATTTTTTTTTATTAAAGACGATGAGTCGGCACTGAGCTCGTGTTACATTCTGATCGTATCATCTCTCATTCTGCAGGGAGAGGACGGTGAACACCAGCCGGCCAGGCGAAATGCAGGTCACCATCCAGAACCTCAAGCCAGACACCAAGTACTTTTTCCGAGTGGTGGCATACAATAAGCACGGCCGTGGAGAGAGCTCAGCGCCTCTGAAGGTCGCCACCCAGCCAGAAGGTAGGAGCTTAAAAAGAAAGTTCATGTCACAGTGATTTTCTCTTTCAGAGCACGGATCTTCTCAGCACTTTTGGAAAACAGCCCATGTGGCAGGAGGAATTACGATGTTCCTCCAGGGCTCCTACACTTCTCACTAAAGCACCTTGTTAACATTGCAAAATCACATTATGCACGTAAACACAAACACGTGCACTAGGAAAGCACTGGAACGTTGCGCTCCTGAAGGCTGATCCCCGTTAGTTTGAAACATTATCAGCTCGTGCACAGCCCAGGAGAGAGCAAGGCTGCTTTCTGGGTCGGCTTTCTGGGTCGGCTGACCCTGTATGTCCTTGGCGCAGGCTGGCATAAGCACTTCATAATGAGTGCTAGTGGGATCCTGGCACCCTGGGGAGGCTGCGCTAGCCAATCAGCCTCCACTTCATGTTATGAATGAGGTCTCAACTGTTGACCCGCTACCAGAGCCAGGACCTCCAGCAGAGCCTGCCGCTTTTCCCATGTGTATGCAGCACACACAAACGCACACACACCACACACAGATGTACTCAGTGACCTGCATAATCTGCGTCTTGTATTCCAGACAGTCCTGTGGGATCACACGAGGAAGCGCATATAAGCACATATAACTAATATATGAACAAGCCTGTATAACTGAGATAAATTACACTAATTCTCCACTCAATCCTTTAAACGTGGTGATCAAAGTTTACTTAATGGATCACGTAATAGTTTAGATTCATCGAGTAATGTTTATCCCAGACCTTCTCATGCGACAGATGTGATTAGTGTGTAATGATCTCTGAATAAGGGTTATGAAGCATAACATCTTATATTGCTTGGATTTATTAAAGACCAGATGGTCTAATCTATATTTGTACTCTAATCACATGACGTTTGTTTAGATTGAAAGCACAGTTCAAAAGCCTCAAGTGCTTTACGCTCAGCCATCAGAGCCTTTTATTGTGATCTTTTGTAATCTTTCATGACTGCAATGAGTAGATGCTAAACAGCCCAGACTGCTGCTTTCATTTTCCCACCTTTGCTAAACTAACGCAATTAAATAAACATCACAGAAAGGGCTGGCGCTGTTTGAGTCATCAGCACATGAGCTGGTAGAGTCACCTGTCGTCACGTCGCTGTCATACGCCGGGCTGAGGGGAATTCTTTTAGTGAGTGCTTTTGTCAGAATTCCTGTTTGAAGTGCGTGTACAAGTTTGGAACAGTTTGACATTAAAGGCATAATCACAGAGAACATGCGACAACAAAACATCATGACTGCGTGAAATATTTAAATAAGTGTATTTTTTCACATTGCACTTTTTCACATTTCACCTAATATGGAGTGGATTGTTGATGTGTATGTCCTCCTTCTCTTAGGTCAACAAATTGAAAAAGAAAAATGGAAATACAAGATTCATTAGATAATGAGAATGTCTGTGATGTAACAAATGCTGTGTACTAAGGCATCGAGTCATGTCCCGATCTAGTGTTTCTAAAGAATGCTGATTTTTTAAATCACGGCAGCATATATCCATCCATCGTAGTCTGAGATATCCCACAATCCTCCTTGTGTCAACTTGGGTGCAAGAGACAGTCGTGAAACAAATAACGTCAAAAACTCTGCACGGTGGAAAGAGAGCAGTTTGTGTATAAACATGTTAATTGTTATGACTCATGATTTCATTTCTGTTGATAAGTAGCTGGTGTAGTCACAGAATAGTCAGAATATTAAAATTTTTTTCCAAATGTACTATATTCAGTCTAGTCTACCAGACTTCTTAGCGTATGTTAATATCCTGCCAATGTCGTGATGCATTGCTGCCTCCAAAGGGTGTTGCAAAACACTTCCTTACAGAGAACTTCGATGATTATGAGGTGCTGCCTCAAACAGAGTCAAGGTTAGCTGAAACATTGACTAACCTAAACCCTGTTTGAAATTATGAGAATCCGTAACATAAAATAAGTTTAAAAAAAATTATAAAAATACTGCAGCAGTTCAAAAAAAAAAAAGAGACCTGGCAACCCGGCCTATAGGGCTATTTAAAGGTTAGCTGATTGGTCGAGCATTTTTCTGTTCTGATTGGTTGGAATTGGGCCTTAATGAAAAGTTGCACAATTTTTAGAAGCAAAATATTTGTGAATACTATTTATTTGTGGGAAAAAAATGCCCCCAGAAACAGCAGGTTTAAATCTGCAACATGAAATGTTGTTCAGTTGAGTGTTCTTTGCTGTTCCCCTTGTCTCTCAGTTCAAGTACCAGGACCTGCTCCCAACTTCCAAGCCGTGGTCCAGACCTCCACTTCAGTCAGTCTAAGCTGGGACAAACCCCTGACCGGCAATGGCGACATCCAGAACTACAGAGTGTACTACATGGAGAAAAGCCTTGGCAATGAGAAGGTAGTCTTTCACAGAGATTGAGGTCATTAAATGTCACTGGGCCATTAGTGTGTTATAGTGGATTGAGAGTCTGAGGGAGAGTCGGAATTGAATGATTTTTATTTTTTCCATTAGACAGTGTACTTCTGATGGGGTTTAAAAAAAAAAGTCTTCCAGGGCTGCAGTTTGACATCTCTGCTTTTTCTACCTCCCTGATATGTGTGCATGTATATGATACGATGAGTCTCCCCTGCTCTCCTCTAGGACATTGAGGTTAGTGGACTCTCGTACACCATGTCTGGGCTGAAGAAGTTCACAGAGTACAACTTCAGAGTGGTGGCCTACAACAAGCACGGACCTGGAGTCTCCACAGATGATGTGGCAGTGCGGACTTACTCAGATGGTACAGAAAAGAACATCTTTTTTTTGTTTTTAAACTGACAATGAAGCTTTGTTGATGTAGCCATAAAGCAAGTTGACAATGCAGCTTGTTTAATCCAGGTTTTATTTATAATACTAGCATGATCATGTACATATTAGGGATCCATTTTGACAGCTCAGGTATTCAAAATAAAATAAAATATCTAAGAACAGCTTTATGTAGTCTACTGTATTTGCACCCTTTAATAATACTTAATGGAAGACAGGGGGGTGTTCTGCTGACGTTAGTTGGCTAGTTCCCCAAGATGTTCACCAGCGATGTTATAAAAACATAAATCAATAACAATGAGAAAAATAAATTTGCAAGTCAAATGTCTGGTGTAACCGCAACTTAATTATTAGAAACAAGAGACCATAACCCACAGGATTACCATACAGTCCATAACCCAGGATTGTCTTGACGCTGCTAGTGGATGCTAAGTGAGGAATAACACATAATGGAGTATGCTGTTATAGACAAATGATCAAAGACGAGGTGGTGTGATGCAGCCCAACGTGATGCGGAGTTACTTACCACCCTGAAGTATATTATTATTTTCCTGTAACAGCACGTCCCAAAGAGTTTTATTCCCGGCTTTGTTTACACTTAACGTGTGTTAAATGCTCTTATACGTCACTGCATGTTTTTGAGCCCATAGACACAGATCTGGCCTTGAATGCACTAAATTGACTTGATATCATTTTTGCAGTCCGTGTAGACTGTATGTTTCCACCCCCAAGTGTTACAGCCTTTTAAAGAGTACGCCTCCAGTTCTGGAAGGGTTTATCTTTTGAGAAATATTAAATAACCTTTCTTTATTGCAAGTACTCATCTTCTTTCGTGCTACACTGACATGCTGCTTGATACAGATTTTCAAATCTATGTGTTTGTTGAAAATCTTTTTCCCCTTGTGTTTTCTTTCCAGTCCCCAGCGTGGCACCCCAGAATATGACCGTGGAGGTGGTAAACTCAAAGGTAAGCAGGTGCCATCTGGCTAAAAAGCATGAGTTGAGTAAGGCTTCACAGGCTAAGCATGCGCTGGGTGAAGCACGCACTGCGTCCGTTTCTGCCTCTCATCTGTTAGTGCGTTCTAACTGCATCAAGCAGCACATCTGCGCTCGACTACAGGGCTGTCACAAGGCCTTAGTCCCTCAATCACTCTTCCTCCGTTCTCCTCTCCTCCCCCCTGCGCAAGCTGTTTATGAGAACAATTGATATTTTTTTAGTGTGCACAGAGAATTGGTCCCTTCCTGTCGTGAGAGTGGTTTAAAAGTCTATTTGAGATGCGGCTTGCATACGGACAAGTCGCTGGAGTATCTCTCGACCCGTTCTTCAGCACACACAGACGCTGTGAAGTCTGTTTGCTTATTCGAAGTCGGTGTGCAGACCCATGCATTTGCATAGTTTAACGGGTGAGGAATTAATGCTGCGTTTTTTGCCGTAAAAACACCTCATGAAGCACCGGTCTCTGCTCCTCCCTCTGCTACTTAAGAAGTTAATTAATTCAAGCTAGTTTTGGAGAGCAAAAAAAAAATGCAGTGAGTTAAACTGGAACAAGTAGAAAATGAGAATAAGGTAATTGCATGCTTAGTGGAAATTTAATTTGGCTTATTCCTCTGGACTGTGAACACAAAGCCGTGGGCGGGTACCATTAATTAACTCCCCTCCCACGCTGGGCTTCCCATCTTCCTTACCTCGAGTTTCCCCAGCATGCAATGCAGGAAGCAGCCTGTCTCTATCACCGGGCTTCAGTGCTCTCTTCTCTCAGTTGCCTGCTCCTCCCGGGTTAGTATATTATTCATAGGCTCAGCGTGCACCGGCCTCCACTTTCCCCCCAATGTCCTTTGCAATGAAACCTTCAGGGAATAAACATGCAGAGAAAGTACATGCTGTTTAACAGCAACCTCAGGGGCACATTGGCTCAGGTATTAGCTCAGGCTCAGAGTGTAATATACAGTGACTTAGAGGATTTTTTTTCCCTATATGTGTATTAGCTAAAACTGTGATAATGCGTTGTGCATGTGTATATAGTGATATCCTGGAGATTTCTGTGATGATTTTTAAAATTGTGTAAACGTGCAGAGCATCATGGTGCGATGGCAACCCCCACCAGCCGACGCTCAGAACGGAGAGATCATTGACTACAAGATTCGCTACAAGAAGGGCACGAGGAAGAGCGAACCTTTGGAGATCATCACAGGAAACCAGCTCAGCAAGCTCATAGATGGTAAACGCTTTCACTCATGCAGTGTCCCGTCCATTTGATTTGATCACTGGTGCGTTTTATCTCCTTGGTAGCTTTTGTCTAAGGCACTCTGCTAACCCAGTAAGAACACATTTCCACCTTGATTCAATTCAGCTCTGAGTAGTGAATCAAACATGGTAGCTAATCTGACATGCATGATGATAACACAAGTGCCACAGAAGAAAGGTTTGCAGGAGAGCAAGGTATTGAGAATATTTGCAGTCAAAAATGTCCTAAAACTATTTATCATACCACAGTGCTATTGAATTCTTAAGTCTGATTGGTCAGAAGGTGTTGATTAGTCTTCTATAACACCACGGCTATGACAGAAGTCCGGCTGTAATTCAAAGCACAGGTTTATGTTAATGCACTTGTTCTAATATGTTCTTGTTTATTAGTTAACAAGAATCTCCCCTTAAACGTATTTTAAAAAAATGTAAGTAATTATTGATAAGTCTTCTGTGAGGAGAAACCTTCTGTTAGCATTTATAGGTGGAGTCTCCAGTATGAGTGCTGTAACAGTCAGATTTAAAGCTTTTTGTTTAAGTTTTCCACTGCAGGGGAGTTTATGCTTTGCGGTTTCTCAGTAACATGACAATTTTAATCAAGAAAGAGAGTAAAAAGACTGCCTGTTGAGCCTGTGTGATTATAGCTGGTATAAGTGACTTGTTACTTTAAAATGTAACTATAAATAGATAAAAAGTTAGTGCTATTTTTAATAAATAAAAAAACGTAATCTTTGACCAAATGCTGTTGTATGTGGAATAAAACCCATTGGGATTTGCTGTTATATAAAATCGGGCCGCATTATACCAGTCTGTTGTTAGTTATTTTCCTATAGCAGCATGCCTCATCATGTTTTTACCCTTACTTATTGTTATTTAGCACCAGCTCCATGTTTGTCACACTTCTTTGATTTCTGCAAATGTTCTGTCGCCTTATTTCTGACCAAAAGACTTTTTGCGCTCTACAAAATCCTGCATTCATACTACAGGAGCTTCCCTGCTTTGATCCTTATATAGCATGTGTTCTTGTGGCAGTACATTTAAATATAAGTACATGCACGTGTTAATAAAAATGAAAAAAGAACCACACAATGGCATTAAATTCAAATGCAGTTTCAGCAGCTTTTTACGCATCACGCAGCAACCGGCAACAAAGAGAATATGCACTTAACGTGCATTCCTGATTATCTTCGTGCCGAGGTGATGGGATGTTTGTTAGTTCAAAGGCATCACAGCGAGACGCGAAGCCTCAGAGGAGGACCGCACTGCGTTCTCCATCAGTGGCTGCCGGAAGTGCTCCGGGGAGAACCACGGCTCTTCTGCATTTAGTGTTCAAACGGTGGCAAAGCAGATGCTTATTAACATTTTAAAGCAATTACAAGCACTATGTGTTATTTAAAGACAGCATGCGGCCACTGTGCCTTTGAATTCCAAAACAGACCCAAGGCACAAACCAGATTGCTGATATTTCTGAGATTATAGACAGCTGAAGTGCTTTTCCTCTTTACGATGTTGTTCTACTGATACATGTAAGCAGTATAACCTGCCAAGATGTTTTTCTGTGCAGCACAGCGTCAGCTGAGGATTAGATTTATTCAGACTCCTGCTTTTTAAGGGACATTGGGCCTCATTTATCAACCTGTATATGAAAAAAATGTATTCGTAAATCCTCCACAGGATCATTTGCATTAAAAAACATGGTATTCATGAAAATCCATCGTGGAGCTCCTGAGTTTAATGTACATATAAGTGTTAATTTACATATAAAGAGACTCACAAATGTGTACCTCGATTGATAGGTTTCGAATCATATAATTGGCATGAGTTCCATAATTCCACAAGTAAGTCTGTCCATTCAATTCAGACAAAAGTAATGATGCCCTATAAAAGGAGGAGGCGTTAGCGTGTGCTGACGAGCTGCAATGGCTGAGTCCATTACTGGAAGATTTAGTGCACTCCTCACTTCTTTCATCATTTAGACATTGCTTTGAATAACTCTTGAGTTTGTGAGTTTTGCCCTTTATGGAGTTTCGAGGGCATCACTAAATGTCAATTTGCAGTGCCGCGAACATGTTTGGTAATATAGGGGTTTTTGGCAGTTATCAACATCCACACATGAATAAGTAAAACATCAGCGATACAGAAACTCATAAATTTTTAGTGCAGTTTGACTTACGAAAATATTTATGCACAAAATAAACTGATAAATCAGGTCCATTGAGAATATCAGGGCACTCTTAGCAGGCAGCGATATTGATCTTGCCTAGGTTAATATTCCAGGAGAAATGTCCAGGTGAAGTATGGAGGTGATTTTGGTTGTTTTACCCAGAGGGTTGAGCCCTAAATTATTTCAGGAATAAGAAGCCTAGTCTCATTCATCTAAGCCCTCAGACAACAGGCCTGAAGGTTTTTTCCCCCCTTTTTTTTTATAAAGAACCTAAAAGTCAGTCTGTGCTTTTGTTTCTTGGCTTGATTTACAGCCCTAACTTCAGCTCAGACACGCTGTAAGTGATGCTTTCTGTGTTTTTCAGGGTTGCAGCGTGGCACAGAGTACTCCGTGCGCGTGTCAGCCATAACTGTGAACGGCTCAGGTCCTGCAACAGACTGGGCCACTGCTGAGACCTTCGAGAGCGATTTGGACGGTAGAAACTGTTACTACACTGTTGCTATGCTCTTGCTACTGTAAACTCACTGTTTCATTTATTAATGTGCTCCATGTTTGGTATTTAGAGTCCCGCGTCCCCGATGTGCCTGGTTCTTTACACGTCCGGCCGCTGGTGAACAGCATCGTAGTGAGCTGGTCTCCTCCAGAGAACCAGGACATTGTGGTTAGAGGTTACATCATAGGCTACGGAATCGGGAACCCTCATAGCCAAACCATTAAAGTTGACTACAAACAAAGATATTACAACATCGAGAACCTTGGTGAGCCCCTATTCTATTAAATATTCTATTAAAATAATATTATTTGCATATCTAAAAAATAATTTTGTGTTCCTTTCCTGCAGAAGCACATTAAAGTGTGTTTTTATTTTGCCCATTATTCTCATTAACATGAGCTGCTGAGTGTCTGATTACAGCTGAAAGCGTGTTACAGTAAACATAATCTATGCTAGAAGCAGGGAAACATGGGATGGATGTTGGGAGGCGGGAGATCTTCCAGTAACCATCGCCGTGCCTTGCTGTAATTAAATTTACAGGGGGGAAGAAAAAAAAAAATCACACAAGGAAAATGTGCGTAATTGAAGCTCTCATAATTCGCCTAATTACATGAGAAAGGGAATCAATAATGGTGTTTAAATATGCGCCCCCGCCACGGTGATGAATACGAGCAAGGGTCCCTGAGGAGCCGCTGGCTTGATTAGCTAAATGATTTCTCTTTCTGTGTTCGCCAGATCCCAGCTCGCACTACGTGATCACGCTGAAGGCCTTCAACAACGTGGGTGAAGGCATCCCGGTGTACGAGAGTGCCCTCACACGACCCCAGACAGGTAGACCAACACCAGCACCATCACTCTTACTCACATAGCTCTGAACACAGATATTTCAGTTCTGGTGCTGCTCCATGACTGATTTTTAGCCTGATTAATGCGTTTTTTTGGCAGTGGAGCTGCCAGCACTGTGTGTGTTTCAGTATTTGTTGATTTGTGGCAATACAATTTATCATGTGATAACTGCAAAGCCAAGTTAAGATGGACACTTCTCCACTATCTTTTAAAGTGTTTCTCTCTCTAATCTATAACCACGGACAAGAACTTTAATATTGCCCTCTTCTGAGATAAAAAAAAAAAAGAAAACCTACAAAACACTACTATATAATACAAATTTAAAACTACATCCATCTAACAATAAGGTGTTGAGATGAGACTGATATAAAATGTTTTACCAAACCTGTTCTTATGATGTCTTATTCGGCATCACAGTACTGAAATGATACAAAAAAGTAACTAGAGTTGCATTTCCTGTAGCAAGCACTCAGTAAATGCAATCGCCTGAAATAAAGAAGAGAAGAAAAAGAAGGGAAATACAAAAAAAAGAGGAAGAGGGAAAGGAAATTTAGGGATGAAGCAGGAAAGGAAATGTAAGGAGGAAGAGGGGAAAGGAAAAGGAAGAAGGAAAGGAAAAGTAAGGAGGAAGAGGGAAAGAAAGGAAAGGAGAAAATAGGAACACGTGTAAACAGGGGGGAAAATGCTGAAAAAGAAGAAAAGAAAATGCACAAAAGCCAGAGAGTAAGAAAAAGAAAGACAAATATTCTCTAATTCTTGCTGAATAGATGTACAAAGCAGAGTTTAAACAGAGTCTGCAATAAGCTGCTGAATTAATTCTAGAAACATGTTAGGATACTAAAAACAAGAGTACTAACACGTAGAAGGAAAAGACAATAAAAATAGTTGCAAGCACTGTAATTATGTATATTTAACACTTTCCTGAAAGTTTTATGGTGTCCCTGCACCATAAGGAATGTTCATGTTTACTCTGAGCAATGTTGGCTACTGGCTGTAAATATAAATTCCCAATTTACAAAGACAATTAACTAATAAATTCATGGAAGTGTCTAAACAATGCCTTTCACGTAAATGTTTATTGAGTTTGACAGCTGTGCATAGACTGTAAGTGAGTTTGAAGTAAACCGGTTTCCCACTCCTTGTCTGAGTACATGGAAACATGATAATTCTTGTCACAGACGCTACAGATGTGGGAAAACCGCTGAAGTATTTCTTTTAAAAAGACATTACTCTCACTGGCCTCTCATTAAAAAAGCAGTAAAAGGATGAATTCTGAACGTCGGCTCAGTCATAATTCTTTTAACGTTTGTGCTTCTTGCCAGCGTTCTCATTCTGACAATCCCGTGATTATGAGCTTTCAACTAAACCATTAGCACTTCAGGGACAGCTTTAAGCAGCTCTGTGTAATAAGGCAGAGCTTTGATTAAACACTTACTAATCCAATATGCAGGCTAGCCATAACTTTGTTGATTATTCATGATAGCGATACGCTTTGAGAATAAAGGATAGCCGGGAATGAGTAGCTGTCATTCTGTCAGTAGAGTCAGTGCTTATGTTTTAATACTGAGTGGGTCTGAGAAAAGATTTTTTTATTTCAGCAGGGTCTAGGCAGGATTTTTAGGGACAGCAGGAAACATTTCAGATTAAGATTCGAGGCTTTATCTCTGAGCACAGAGTGCCTCGATATGTCCTTGTGCTAAATATTTAGATGGCAGATTTATGTTTCAAGCATTTAGATCCGAAACAAAAAAGGAAAACAGACTGGATGGCTGAGATTGAGAAGACACCCATGGTTTTCGCTCCTGGTACACTCCTCTTCTTTCCCAGAATGCCGTGCCGTGCTTGGTCTGAGTCATGCGTTCCTTTCTCACTGAAATACGGCGAGTTGCAGGGCGCTTCCAGGACCACCCGCTGCTCCCACTCTCACAGTCTCTCTTATCAGATACAATTTCTCTTCATGCTTTAACGTCTGGGAATATTCCAGATTTGAAGAGCAGTGTGTAGATAATGAATCAGACATGAGCTGATTTCACTAGATACAATCTTTTCATCTTAAAGTACCCCTGAATTAAAAGAAATATATTTAAATGGCTGGATAGCATCTATTGGATGGTTGATTTGGACTATATACGTTGTTTGGGTCAGATTTATGAATCCAGTGGAAAAGTGACTTTTCAAACCAGAGTACGTTGAGACATTCAGAAAGTGTTGCATGTGAGCTTAAATGTGAAAAATAGCTTAATGGCTTGAACCTGTCATGGCACAATGTGCACGATGACCACATGGTACTTAGCAACTTTAAGACAGGACTTGAACCTGTGTATCGGACTAGCTAGCTAATGTTCGCTTTTATAGTAGTGCTTTCTTTTGGCAGTTTTGGTTAATGTTAAATAAATCTATTTAAATATTGTCAATCTATTTGGAATATTGACAATGAAATATTCTTTTTCTTTTTCCACATCTTGTTTGCTAACAAGACATTCACAGACATCTTTAGTTTTTCTCATTTGCCCCACCCCACCCCCTCCTAACTTGTAATTTGATGGGTTAGCTAACTGTCTTGCTAACTTGGCTAGTGGTAATGATAAAATACATTGTGATTGTTATGATATATGTTTTTAAATAATGTAAGTAATATGCCAAATGTGAGCTAGTTTATTAGCCAGATAGGTATTTTGTTAATGCTAGTGATTAGCAAAAACAAGCAGAAATTGTGCTTCCAAGCTTTAAATTGATTCTACATCTGTGTTTGTTTTATTATGTTATTATTCAGATTTCTCAACAATATATTTTTGCTAGGGTTTTAAAGAAACAACAAATCAACTCCAAAAATGCTGACTCATCTGGTAACTGAAGATTTTTAGCAACCTGTATGCTAAGCTATATAAGCATAACTAATAACATAGCTAATGTTAGTGATAAACAGAGTCTTAAATTTGTTAAGGTTTGTATTTTTAACAGCATTTTTGGCTAATGTTAAGTAAGAGAGAATATGACAGTCTATAATACTAAAATCCCACTGTAACATATGAAAGCTAGTTTACTGACAGTTAACTAGCTGGCTAGCTGATTTAGCTAATGGTATTGATTTTATGGGCAAATCTTAAAAATCTGGCATATTTATAGAGATGTTCCTAAGCTGTTCCTAAGCTGTTTGAGTAGTTTATAGGCATTGTTCATTGATTATTTGTGGTTTAAAACGGGGTACTCTTACAATTCCTGTCAGGTAGCTACCTCCTGCTAACACAGTGAGCTTTGCAAATTAGTGTGCTCCATTACTGCAGAACTGTGGAAAGCAGCTCCACTGTTTTTCTTTCTGAGCATATTTGTGCCATGAAGGACTCGAGCCAGAGACTTGTTTTTGTTTTTCCTCTCTTCGTCGAGCAGCAATGTTTTTGGCGCCAGTGCTTTGGAAAACAGGTGGTTTATAGTGTGTTTTATTGTCAGGTGAGCAGCCACTGATTTAATAGCATCAGATTTTGAACAGGGTTGTATTGTCCTGCTGCTATTTGACCCTCTGTGTCTGTGACCTAGCAACAAGAATTGGAAGGATATAGTTAGATATACAGCATGTGTGTATACGTGTTACACTCCAGTGTGCTTGTTCCGGCTCTCTAGAGACCTCTAAACTGTGTGTGCGTCAATGTGTGTGCTCTGTTTTCCTCCGTGGAAAAGGTTCTTTATTGTGCAGTAGCACAATAAAGTGAAACCTTGAGCAGGACAAGGCCAGTGTTTTCATAGCTTTGGAGGACGTTAGGCTACAGTGGTGTGATGCTTCTTATGTCTGTACAATATGAATGTAATGTCAGCTCAGATTTCTTTGAATCAGTGAATAATGATTAAAAAAAATGAATGGTGCGTTATTCAATAATTAGCACTGCATTTCCTCATACAACACTTCAGAGATGTCTTTCTTAAGAGCGTTTTTCACTGTCTTACTG
The DNA here is from genome assembly GCA_022985145.1 of Pangasius djambal. Lineage (NCBI taxonomy): Eukaryota > Metazoa > Chordata > Actinopteri > Siluriformes > Pangasiidae > Pangasius > Pangasius djambal. The sequence continues at coordinate 4,553,126 of CM040985.1, read as the reverse complement.
ATGGTTCTCTTTCTACTTTTATTAATATAGCTGATAGTGAACTAAGCTATTCTCCTCAACAGACCAGTCCTCAGTCTTGTAGAAATAGACGTATCCTTATGATCTGTGACCGTCTCTCCTGATATCCTGTTCTAATAGAATGTTCTCTCTCTTTCTCCCTCCCAATCCTGCCTCCATGTTGGCTCCCTGCACCCCCATTTTAACTCATTAACATGGTTCTGCCCCTTCATTATGGACCCCTTCATTTACCCCAATCTCCCTTTTTCTTCTGTTCTTATTGTTCATGGCTTTCATTTTTATCCCTCCTATTTTTTTTTTTTGCCATGGGACATTGTGCTAACGGCTTGCAGACCCCATAGACCCTGATGTTGATTTGTACGAACTTTTCCATCCTCCATACACTCCAGTACCAGACCCCATTCCCATGATGCCTCCTGTGGGCGTTCAGGCTTCAGTTCTGAGCCACGACACCATCAAAGTCACATGGGCTGACAACTCGCTGCCCAAGAACCAGAAAATCACGGATGCGCGCTACTACACAGTGCGCTGGAAGACCAACATACCAGCAAACACCAAGTTCAAGGTACAGTCTATCTAAATCAAAGGGTTTGGTGTAAGGGTACCAAAAAACATTGGTTTTCAATTTCAGTTTCAGATTTTAGTCTGGAGTCTTCTGAATTTTAGTTTCATTTTTGGCCAGGAATAATTATTAATGCTCATGACTAGTTATAGACAGAAGTGAAGATGAAATGACTTAGTTATATGACTTAGTGAAGACAAAACTGCAGAATTTTTTTTTCCCTCTCTGGCACCTTAACTCATCTCTCTGACTTGTTTTCAGACGGCCAACACCACCAACCTGAGTCACATGGTGACGGGTCTGAAGCCCAACACTCTGTATGAGTTCTCCGTCATGGTCACTAAAGGCAGGAAAACTAGCACATGGAGCATGACGGCTCATGGGACAACGTTAGAAGCCAGTAAGCCAGTCAGGCGCACATACGCGTTTCATCCATTCACCACTCATGTTATTCCATTAGCAATAGATCTCTGCATGCGATGGAACAGTGTTTGAATTCTTTTTTTTTTCCACTCACTCTTGATTTTGAATCATCGATTACAACATTTTTCCCTCAGCGCCCAGTTCAGCCCCGAAAGACGTGACTGTGGTCAGTAAGGAGGGTCGTCCACGCACCATCATAGTCAACTGGCAGCCTCCTTCTGAAGCCAATGGCAAAATTACAGGTGCTAAAGCAAAACAGTAATAACAGACCTCTCTCGTCATTATTACTGTGCTATAAGCAGCAACATCAGCAAACGATTCATAAGCCTAATGTATAAATACTCTGCTGTGTGTTTTGTTTTGTTTTTTTTGTCCCAGGTTACATTATCTACTACAGCACTGATGTAAATGCTGAGGTACATGACTGGGTGATTGAGCCTGTGGTGGGGAACCGACTCACCCATCAGATCCAGGAGCTGACCCTTGACACAACATATTACTTTAAAATCCAGGCTCGCAACTCCAAGGGCATGGGGCCCATGTCTGAGGCAGTCCAGTTCCGTACTCTTAAAGGTATACACATTAGGAAGAATGTCTTTAGAAGCAGACATGCTGTATTTACACAACATTATACACGACATACTGTATTTATTGTATTATCAGAATTCTTTAGAGAAGTAGAACAGTTAATTAAACAGTTGCGAATAAAATACAAATAAGCTTAAATTCTCCTTTATGTTAAAGATATTTAAATAGCTATATAAATCAAAATTCTAATTTAAGTAATTAACATCATTAATTAATTCTTTTTAATTAAAGCATCAGATATTTTGGCCTACCGTTTATGCCAAAATTTACGATTTTTGACCCTTGAAAAAGCAGTACAGGATACACCTGAAAATTTCAATTCAATTCAATTCAGTTTATTTGTATAGCGCTTTTTACAATGTCATTGTCTCAAAGCAGCTTTACACAAACAAAAAAGTAAGATGAAGTGTGAGAGTGTGTCTGAAGAGCAAGCCGAGGCGACGGTGGCAAGGAAAAACTCCCTGAGATGGAGA
>CM040985.1:4495334-4530479 GCA_022985145.1 Pangasius djambal | reverse complement strand
TTCAGGATAGTAACCAGAGGAAGAGGTTAGCCAAGAAGAAGTGGGACATGGACAGGACTAAAGAGAATAGACAGGAATACAAGGAGTTACAGAGATGGAAGATGGAAGATAGAGATGGAAGGGTGCTCACAAGTGAGGAGAGTGTACAGAGGAGATGGAAGGAGTACTTTGAAGAGCTGATGAATGAGGAAAATGAGAGGGGGAAAAAAAAAGAGTAGAAGAGGTGAACTCTGTGGAACAGAAAGTAGATAAGATTAGAAAGGATGAAGTCAGGAAGGCTTTGAAGAGGATGAAAAGTGGAAAGGCAGTTGGTCCTGACGACATCCCGGTGGAGGTCTGGAAGTATCTAGGAGAGGCAGCAGTGGAATTTTTAACTAGTTTGTTTAACAGGGTTTTAGTGAGTGAGAAGATGCCTGAGGAATGGAGAAATAGTGTATTAGTGCCGATCTTTAAGAATAAGGGTGACGTGCAGAGTTGCAGCAACTATAGGGGGATAAAGTTGATGAGCCACACAATGAAGCTATGGGAAAGAGTAGTGGAAGCTAGGTTAAGGAAGGTAGTGGAAATTTGTGAGCAGCAGTATGGCTTCATGCCCAGAGAGAGCACAACAGATGCAATTTTTGCTCTGAGAATTTTGATGGAGAAGTATAGGGATGGTCAGAGGGAGTTGCACTGTGTGTTTGTAGACTTGGAGAAAGTGTATGACAGGGTGCCAAGAGAAGAGCTGTGGTACTGTATGAGGAAGTCAGGAGTAGCTAAGAAGTATGTCAGAGTGGTGCAGGACATGTATGAGAGGAGCAGGACAGTGGTGAGGTGTGCTGTAGGTCAGACAGGAGTTCAAAGTGGAGGTGGGACTGCATCAGGGATCGGAGTCTCCTTGCACAATGATGTTTGTGGATGACATTGTGATCTGTAGTGAGAGCAGGGAGCAGGTGGAGGAAAGCCTGGAGAGAAGAGGAATGAAAGTCAGTCGTAGTAAGACTGAGTACATGTGTGTGAATGAAGGGGAGGGAAGTGGAACAGTAAGATTATAGGGTGAAGAGGTGAAGAAGGTACAGGAGTTTAAGTACTTGGGGTCAACAGTCCAGAGTAATGGAGAGTGTGGGAAAGAGGTAAAGAAGCGAGTGCAGGCAGGTTGGTATGGGTGGAGAACGGTGTCGGGAATTCTGTGTGATAGAAAAATATCAGCGAGAATCAAGGGGAAGGTGTACAAGATAGTGGAGAGACCGGCCATGCTGTATGGTTTAGAGACAGTGGCACTGAGGAAGAGACAGGAGTCAGAGCTAGAGGTAGCAGAGCTGAAGATGGTGAGGTTCTCTTTGGGAGTGACAAGGTTGGACAGGATTAGGAACGAGTACATCAGAGGGACAGCTCATGTTGGACGTTTGGGGGACAAAGTTAGGGAGGCCAGATTAAGATGGTTTGGACATGTTCAGAAGAGGGAGAGTGAGTATATTGGTAGGAGAATGTTGGACATGGAGCTGCCAGGCAGGAGGCAAAGAGGAAGGCCAAAGAGGAGGTATATGGAGGTAATAAATGAGGATATGAAGCTAGTGGGTGCAAGGGTTGAGGATGCAGAAGATAGGGATAGGTGGAGAGTGATGATTCGCTGTGGCGACCCCTGAAGGGAAAAGCCGAAAGAAGACTTGACCAGGTCTTTTTGCCTCTTAGCCAAAATATTTTTGCTGAGTTTTTCTAACTCACATTTGTTCCATCAGCCTTGATGGAAATCTTTGACACTGGAGACTCGTTCAGTAAACACTACATAAACCTCTCTTCAGAGAACTTCACCACATCAACACTTTTTAAATCTGTTTATATGGAGCTTGCCTGTGAATTAGCTGTCAATATAGAAACAATACCATTAGACCACTGGAGTGTTTTAATATAATCCTGTGATCTGGGTTCTCAGGGAGTTTTTCCTTGCCACCTTCGCCTCTGGCTTGCTCATTAGGCATAAATTCATACATTTACAATTTAGATCCTGAATGTATTTATTTCTGTAAAGCTGCATTGTGACAATGTCCATTATTAAAAGCGCTATACAAATAAAATTGAACTGACTTGAATTGAATCTGCCACACTGTAGACGACACGACTGTCAGAGGTGCTGTGAAAGAAAGTTAATCGATACCTTCTGACTAATCAGAATCTATCGTGCTTTGGTATAACTGTAAATTGACTTAATAAGATCTAAAAATCGTACTACAATACTGTTAAAGTTATGAAAGCAGTTTTAAAAAAAATCAGGCAAATTTAAAAACTTAAAGACGTAACAAGCAGGAGCAAATGCCTGAAGGTGACACACACACACGCACACACAAAAGTTGAGACAATTTCCTTTATTTTACATAAAAAAGGGTGCAAACTTGAGTTTCCCTTTAAGAGTGGAGGGAATAAAAATTGTATTTGAAAGGTTAAATGTGGTACTTCATATGACTCGTCAGGAAAAATAGCCTTTAAGACATATATCTTTCTGCAAAAAGAAAAGAAAAACACAACTGGAAAATCAAGGATGGGTCCCTCACAATCGAAAGCCCTTGACTAAACGAAACCATTCAAATGCATTAACATTCATGTTTCAGCACAGACTTATGACTTCAGATTCAATGCATGAGAGGATTTTTTTTTTTTTTTTTTTTTTTTAAATAATGACCAGAACCAGAAAGGGAATTACAGAACTGTACAAGTCAAACTTTCATTACTTGGAAAGAAAAAGAAAATCATTGTGTTGCACAGAATCTTTTACAAAACACTGAGAGGAATAAAACAAACAAACAAACAAAAAGACGTAGTGATAAAATACAGATGGTAACTGGAATATTTGTAGCGCTGTTCAATCCGAACTTTGTTAAACAATGTGCCGTTTTTATTAAGCAGATCTACGAATTTGTTCACATTAAATTTTCACACTGATTTAAACCGACGATGACGGATAGCAATGGCAATCCCCCCCCAAAAAAGGACGCTGAGCTAGGAAATACTTGCAGGACTAAAGCTGAGCTTAGACGTTAAAAACTGAAAGCAGCTTTTACAGAAGCTGTACGATTGCGACTGAACAGAAAGTAGAAAGTTCATGCCCAGAATGTACATCGAATAGTCCCACCTCAATCTCAATGTATTTACCATTGCGTTCGTATTCATAAGCCATGCATTGTATAAACTGCAGAAATGCTGAACCCTCTACCTAATGATGCTACTTTAAGTCTTTAAAATCGGTCATTTTAACCCTTTAAGAGACGTTTCCACTACAGTGATGCAAACGTAACAGCTATTAAGACATCCATAGAGCACAGGGTTATTTTCGACTTTATTCCGAGGATAAACAAATGTTAATCACCACCTTATCTTGGAACGTATGATTAGTATGAAAACAGGCTGCTTTAAAACTTGCAAGGATGATGTTTTGAAATCGACTAGTAGTCATGACGCCGGCCTCAACCAAGAGTCCAGAAGAAAGGAATAACGTCTCAATAACATACGCAAAATATCAAGGATTTCAGTGTTTAGTGTTTAAAGAAAGAGTGATCCCTTTTCAGTGAACCTGGTCAGCAGATGGCTCCCTTTGCCTACTCCAGAACATTTTCCAAGTGGCCCTGTCTCAATTCCAACCATCTTGATTTAAAAAAAAAAAAAAAAAAAAAAAAAAAGTTTACCTTAGAAACCAGGCTTAAAATTTGCTGATCTGGATCTTTTACCCAAATCTGAACTTTAAATTTAATCACACTGATCCCAAATTTGCAAAACTAGCATACAGACATGTTACTACCCTAAACTCTGAAACCTGGCAAAGGGGAATGGAAGAGTGTGGGATAGAAGGAGAATAAGTGTACAGACTTGTCTTCTCACACAAGTCGTTCTCCCTTAAGCGAGCGCACAGGCACACCCGAGAGCAGCAAGCAGCACCCATCCAAAAAAAATAAAATAAAATACTAAACTCCCACCAAACGTTCGTGTGGAGGCACATAATATGTAAATACAAGAAAAAACCGTTTAAATTAAAAAAAAAAAAAAAAAAAAAAAAAAATTGCGGGAGGGGGGAAAAAAAAAAAAAAAAAAGAAAAAAAAAATGCTAGATAGAAGCCTCTCCTTAGACACCACCGGGAGAGATTCGGCACCTGTTCCAACAGATTCAGGATTCAAGTACTTTCCACAAAATAATTTAGAACTGAAGTGACGAGTTTCATACGTTTCATGCGAGATGATGATACAAAATTCTAGATAAGCAAAGCATCTGAAATATTGCTCACAATGCATGTTGCATACACACTGGTTCAACCACAAGCTGCTCGTCCTTGATACTCTGTTCCCACAAACACCAAGTGACATCTGCTTCTCAGCTGCAAGGACGTCGGGTTCATCCAGCAGGGATTTCGCTCATCAAAGCATTATTCAAGAAACGAGATGATCAATGCTTGTGGATTAATTATTTCTGAAATATGAATAGCCTTAATCATGAACGCATCAAGCAAGCAACGGAATCGGACAATCTAGTTCAAGATCATCCTTATTGTTCTTTTGGTCCAATATGTCCGTCTGGATCATTTAAAACAAGTTACCTTTCCTTTCTAGTCCACGCCCTCTCTGTATTTCGGGTGAATTATTATTCTGCTACTTGACCAGAGGTTTCTACAAATATTAGCGGTCAGTTCAATGGTCATAACTCACCTTTTTCACAATTTCTCATACTGGCTAAAGAAAGACCTTCAAACATTAAAACGGCAACAGTACAGAAGAGGACAGGCGACTGAAGGTAGTGAAAGTGTAGTGCAGTCAAAATTTATCGTGATCTCTCTCTCTCTCTCTCTCTCTCTCTCTCTCTCTCTCGGCCAGGTAATGAAAAAACAAAAACAAAAAATATATAGGAGTTATATAATTTCTTATACTTTTCAATTCACATTTACTATACATTTAAAAATCACAAAACCAGGGAATTATCCTTTGGACACAGGCGATCACTTGGGGCCCAAAAAAAAAAAAAAAAAAAAAAAGATCAAACTGTAATTCCTAGGATCAAACTCTAATTCCTTCAAAGCCACTTTCTGGGGGGAAAAAAAACAAACATCTTAGGTACATTTATTTGATGAAAGGATTGTCTAACTCCATTTCTGGAGCACCACACTGTTTTATAAACCTGATTCAGATTAGCATGACAGACTTTTCACACGTTAAATCAGGTGTGTGAAAGCTCTCCAGAACTGAAGCTAGATACTATAATCGTGATTATAATGGACCTCGTGGGATCTAAAGGTGGCCTCATCCTATATCTAAGAGATCACGGGCCTACCTGTGACAGAGCCGCTTATGACTGCTTTCTGAGCAAACGGAAGAGAGACGTGAAACCAAGCAATTTACAGTAGTCACTAAATAGTGATCGGGTTCAGTTTTGGAGTCAGTTTAATTTGGATCTGGCTGTTCAGGGATTTTTACTGTAAAAGGACCGAGAGTACTTCATTAACAAATGTCAAGAGAAGAGTTCTGTAGTGTCTTAACGCAGAACCATGTGAAACGGCTCTGCTATGTAGTGTTAGTTAAGGCATTAAGATGAGATATTTAGCAGTGGCAGTTTGAGAGTCTCTTTAAGACAGCACTCGAGTTACCATCATCAGTTTGCATGTTCCCTTCCAAAAAAAAAAAAAAAAAAAAAAAAAAAACTGGATCGCACACTGATCGTGAATACCCACTGAAACTGCTACGAGGCAAGGAAACACTTCATAAACAGCCATTATTACACGTTACGAATGTTAGCAAGCTTCCTATTAATCGTTACACCACTCTGACGCTCTGTTCATATAGACACATAAACACATGATGTCAAGAAATACATACTATAGGGACATAAAAGAATGTTCAGTCAGCCACAGACTGACTGGATTCCACCCTGGCACGTTAAATAATTATTCTCTTCGGCAATCATTTCCATTTATATGGCGTAATAATAATAATTATAGTTTTAAAAAAAACATACAAGAAACGCCACATTCAAACCAGGGACTGGGATCTGAAAAATAAGATGATTACGAGGAAAAAAATAAAATAAAATAAACGCAGTGAGAATGTTTGATACAAAGAGAACCACGGAGCGTCTCACTGGCGAGTTCAGCTCTGAAGCCCAGCTAATAGAAAAGTCAGTTTCACGTTAAAGCGATACTATATCACAAGAGGAGAAAGCAGCATGGCTGGCTGGCAGGTCGGAGTGGGTGGAGTGCTTTAGAACAAGCAGCTTAAATAGCATTCAGTAGAACTGGGGAATGTGCTGAGGCTCTCGATCATGGACCGAGCATCGGACCTGGATGCTCTCCTCGTCCCTCAGAACAGAGCCAGGTAGTGCATCGCATCAGCACGAAAGTCGAAGGCCATGAATACAACGCTGTCACTTTACACTTGGCTGCTTATTTCACACATTTACAGAGTCCACAAGGAAAAGCCTGTTAGCTTTGTTATGTTAAGACAGTTAGCGTTTTTTTTTTTTTTTTGTTTTGTTTTTACGATGTTTACGCTGACTCAGCCCAATAGATACACGAACTCTGCTAGCAGAATTTCTAAGGCTCTGACCACGCAGTCAGGAGGAGGAGCAGAAAATACAAAGGACAGAAATGAAAGCTAGCAGGTGGTGCAAAGGATCGTTATATGAACTCCAGTGTGGATGAAGCTCCTCTGTTCGAGTGAAATTCCCTCCAAACCCCGTCTCAAGCTGCTGGGTCTGTCACAAAGGCAGAACACGGGAGGGCTCCCTCATGGAGCCGTCTCTCTCACCACAGACGGATGGAGAGGGGGGAAAAAAAAAAAACAAAAACAAAAACAAAGCATGAAGGAGTGCAATGCTGTTCCAGTGCTTAGAGATCCAAATGAGTGTGTGTTTGTGTGTGTATATTCCGATACAAGGAAACCGTCCATGAGCCCTGCATCCGCGCTACACGATACGTGCATGGCTCCATTCTCTCTCACAGGCAGGGCCCATTGAGGCAATTCATTTTGAGGGCATTGTTGTCTTCTTTTGAATAAAATTTCTTTATTGAACGTTCTTAAAATTCGCTGGGTGGAGGGGGTGACGGATCATTTGTGCCGAGCGGTGTTCTTTTTCCTCTTCCTCTTGAAGAAGCAGCAGCACCTGAGGACACAGAGATAGATTACAGTCAGAACAACCCGTTGCTCTCTCTGATCAATGCAAATGATGCAAACTAGGCATCACAGGCTGGTAACATTAAATTGGAATGTACGGCAGCAGGCATTAATGCAAAACACCTTCTGTTAGTCTATACAAATCTCTTCAAGCTGAATGATTACGTTTTTTTTTTTTGATAAAGAAAGCACACAGCCAGCATTATTCAGAAAAATACATGTAAACATTAACACAGACACGCTTATGCTTAGTGTAGTTAGGAGAGTTGAGACATCAACAACACGAAAGGATGAACCCATGGGAATGACTGGAGGAGCATGCAGAGGAAAGAGAACAGCTCCAGACTGACACATAGAAAAGTGATGCAGTTCACTACAGCCGTAGTGACGCCACTGCATGGCCCATCAATGTTAAAATCCGCCATTATGAGGTATTAGGTATAAACTATGCACTAGCCCCAAATGCAAATTTCTTTAAAAATCTAGATCCGTATTGCAGCATTACCACTTTTTCAGGCAACGTAAAATCCTTTCCCCAATTTAAACCCCATAATGGTGAGTGAGAGGCCTCCCTCGGTTAAACTGAGACTAATCAGCGCGTATTTCGAGAAAGCCTGCAACTGTTTTGGGCTTTGCGCTTTCATGTAATCTAGGCCTATTCGCCCACAGTCTAGGCTGGTCCACTCCCCTTGGGTTTTCGATGTGGACTGGAGAGAGGGACTCACCACAAGTTGAGCATTTTCACGCAGCTACAAAAAGAGTGTGAAAAGAGAAAAGACAGAGAGATTATTACACAGCGGTGAGACGATGAGACAAACCTCATGCCAGGCACATAAGAGAAACAAAGGGGACACACAGAGGACAAAAAAAAAAAGGCTCAGAGGAGGAGAAAGAGACTCAGGGGGATAGTCAGAATATCGATCTAAACAGATCTGCTGTGATCAGGTGTCCCGTTTAAACAAGGAGAAAATAGAAAAAGAGAGGACGTGAGTCACTAGATGGGATCCACAACTTTTGTAAAAGGGAGCGTGCAGACAGGGAAGTAATTGTCTGATGGTCAGTATGGAATAAGATTTAGAATAAAAAGAGGGATAAACGGAAAGTTAAGATCTAATAAATTAAAGAGAAGGAAAGTGAGAGGTTCAAAGAGAATGGCTAACAGGAAAGGGTTTAAATGAGGTTAAATGCTGTGACAACCGTAGAAACCCTGGCATGTTTATTTCAGGCTTTTAATTGGACACAGCCTGCGTTGTTGCTTACTTTCAAGTCTGCATCAGTAATCAAAGATGGGCATGTATTTAATACATCAAAGCACTGACAGAACAGAAAAGTGTCCATGTTTATATCACAGGAAAAGACTTGAGTTCTATACACAGACCTAAACAAAGCCCGATTCAAAGGTGCATTCAAATAATACTGATAAACTTCATATATAATCAACACAGAGCAATAGTTAGTTCCTTCCAACCCATCCTGGACAATTAAAGACAATCCTGTCAGGAGGTATCACGACAATAATCTAATCTACTAAGATAATCAGAATTAGTAGAGGTGTTGTACAAGAACACTGTAAGCCCCTGCTCCGTCACGTACTTAGCCTCATCCACCACTTCCACCTCCGCCTGCACTGTGATTGGTGCGTTGGAGTGGGCCGCCAGCGGGTCGTCTGCGTTCAGTTCGCCGTTAGTCGAGCTGACCACCTGTACCACATGGGCCAAAGAGTCAGAATGTAAGCTGTGTTCATCATACAGGCTGACACTTAAATGAATACTCAAGCATTTTTAAAACCTAAACCTAATCTCTATCCCAAATTGCCACATTTGTGAAAAGAAAAAACAAGTTTCCCTTTTGTTTCCGTTACAAAGAAAGTCTACAGGCAGCTGTTGAGGCAGGTTTTGCAGAAAATCTATTATGAATTTTTGAAAAGTTATAACTCTGTAGAATTTATCCTGTCAGAAGCACATACAGACTGAGATTACATGATACACTCATTTCACGTAGTTCAACTCTTTTCATCTAATTGTGACATCTGATGGCGACTAGTTACACCAGAACAAATTTAATTTTTGTTTGGTTTTTTTTTTTACACTGATGTTTCCCCCAACTTCAACATTTGTGTAGATAATCCCAATTAAGTCTATTTCAGTTCCCCAACCAATAACCAAAAAACTTTATTCCTACAATGATGAAAATTCATCTCCGCCTAAAACCTGTACTATTAGTATGTAAATATGGTTGTAGCTATTTATTTGCCTTATACAGTTGATAGTTATTGATATAATTCAACAAGTGCCCTTAGACTTTCATCATAAGTGAGTTTTGAGAATAAGCATGTTTTCTGTTCTTTTCCTCAGTACAGAGCTACGTGTTAAAAAAATCCTGCCTGTGGTAATCTGCTACGGGTATAGTAGAGAGAGACTAGACCGAAAAGCGCTTGAGTATTCCTTTAACTGCATGTGAAGACTCTCTACCATGGCATAAAAGCCAGAACTTGCTTTCCTACATAGGCAAATGATCAGTAAACAATGCATAGACAAACATCTTTATTCATTAACTGGTTAAACAAATCCCCAGCACCAATTCATTTGCTTCTTCCTTCTTGTTGTAGCTCACCACATATGCAGGTTTCACTGCTCTCTGTTTGGAGGTGGTCCTCACTGCAGAACCAAAAGTCCAGGGGGTGGAGTTGGACCGGAGTCCTACAACCCTAACCCTTAAACCCTAACCCATGGCCTAATGACCTAATCTAACAACACTTATCCAGCCTGAAACACACCAAAGTGTCTCCACCCCCTGGACCTTTGGTTCTACTCCACCCAGGTAGGAAAAGCTGGATCAGGTCCAAATATACCCCCTGGACTTTTGGTTCTGGAGCAAGAGGTACTTGCTTTTTTACTGATGGAGTGGTGCACATGTCAAAAGCCGGGTGTTAATACTATGCATTTCAGGGCCCTAGAGGCTGCTCATTGTCTCACTACACTGCTCACTAACTGCAGACCCTCTTCCTTTCCACAGTGGAGAAAGAGGAACACATTATGAGAGCAGGTAACCCTGAACCCTTTTACCAGCTTGGGGATCCTGATGGAGAACAGGCTCCTGCTGGTCCACGTTGAAAGATCATGCTGGTTTGCGCAAAATGATTACAAAAGGAGAGTGGGACTGGGAAACTGAGGGATGGAGGAGGTGGAGCGATACCTGCACTGAGCCTCCATGCCTGTCCGACGCCAGGTGGGAGGTCAGGTAGGAGTTGGCCTGCCGGTTGGGCTGCACCTCCCATGCTCCTCTGCGGTCGGAGGAGGCCGTCTGGTCGGGCAGAAGGAGGTGCAGGAGCGAGGGGAAGAGGCGTGGAGGAGGCGAGCGAGCGTGAGCAGGTGGCATGCAGGGCAATGGAAACCAGCGGGGAACCAAAGGAAAAAAAAAAAAAAAAAAGAGCCAATGCAAAGCCACAAATCAGCATTAGATACAGTTTGTCCAACACAGGCAAAAAAAATAAAAATTAAAAATAAAACCTTATATGTGGATATTTCTGACAGCAGGGAGTCATGTTATTCCTGATAATTAAGATTTATTTGTTAAATGACCCCAATTTTCTCACTTTACTCAAGCTGTACTTCATTATACTCTGCACATGATGAAAGACTGATGACTAGCTACTGAGCAATTAATGAGATAAATAAACATCAACAGCAAATAAAAATCTAAAAAAATGAAAAGAATACACAGAAATAAAATATAAACAAATGTTAAAAAAAGAAAACACTTCAAGATTCATGTGAGACACCTGGTGAGAAGTGAATAAAACACTAGTTGATAACACAGTAATGATAAAGCAAGTGTATAAAAGTGCTGTGTCCGATAAGCTGCTGGGAAAAGGCGACATCATCTTTGGTTATGAGTCTTCTACGATTAAACTATTTCAAAAAACAAGGGTCATTTTGTCTGATGTCCCATCTGTGAGACAAAATGAAATATGGCCTTGTTGGGGAAGTACAAGCAAAGCTGCTTTGTACTTAAAAACAGAGCAACCAAAATGGGCAAATAAGGGAGAAAAAAAACAAAACAACCAATAATTCAGGTATGCATAACAAGCATACTCAACTGGTCTAAGCCCTGCATGCATTTAGAAGCATAGGATGTGCTCTGAGTGTGCTCTGCATGCTCGCTTAACAGCTTCAGCCCTGGAACGCAGTGTGCTGAGAGGTTTCAGAGTGGGGAATCCACATTCGGTTTCAACTCTCTACATTACATTAATCATGCATAATTACTATTGGTGGATTTTGCCAACTTTTGCACACACCCAGGCTGAGCTCATTGTGGTTTAGGGAAAAGGCTCAAGTCCTCACTGGAATGCAGAGCTGTGCCAAAGCTGCAAGCTGATCTCTGTTTAGTGAAGCAAGGGCAAATCTTACCTGGTTCCTTAGAGGCTGGTGCTGAGAAGGTCTGTCTCTGTGTGTGTGGCTCTCACGTGTCACAGCTGACGCTCCGGAGTCCACGTGGACGGACCCGACCGGTGTGGGCTTCACAAGCAGCACGATTTGTTTATTAAAAAAAAGAAGAAAAAAAAAAAATCATTTTAGAACAATGCATCGTTATAATATAAGGAATAAAACAGGGTGTGCGTTTATAGGTCAAATAATCAAAAACAAAGCTGATTATTTTCCGCTGTGTTCCTCTTGTGGAACATATCTGTAACATATTACAATGAGCACATCAACCTGTGACTTGCCTTGGAGCTCGCACTACTGTCAGTTCAACAGTGCTCTGGCATAAGACATTTTTTACGCTTTACAGAACAAATATTAGATTAACTTACAATTTGCCTGCCGACCCAGTCGTACGTGTAATCGAACGTGTATCCTTTGCGTTCAAACAGCTCAGTGAATAAGGTCCTCAAGTACTCATAGTCAGGCTTTTCGAAGAAATCCAACCGCCGGACGTAGCGCAGATACGTAGCCATCTCCTCTGGAAGAGCAAAGTTAAATGTCTTATTTCAACCCTTTAATCCAAGCTATATCACACACATACATGCATGAAACAATTGTTTTCTCTTCTCTTCAGGGAGCAAACAAACATGACTGGAAGTGCAATAATGGAAAGAACAACAACTCACCTGGAAAGTTCTCACAGAGAACTTCGATGGGAGTGTTCCGTTTTGTGTCTCCGATTTTTTGATATCTCTCTTTTAACGTGTCAGCCTGTGAAAAGTGAATTCAAACAGCATTGTGATTGTGCATGGAGTGTGAAGAATAAATATTTTAGCGCTCTGCCGAAACGCAGCATGGTTTGAGTGGCGCACCTTTAGTCCCTGCCACGGAAGGCTGCCTCGGAGGAAGTACATGAACATGTGACCTAAGGCTTCAAGGTCATCCCGTCGACTTTGCTCTGCAACAAACAGGCAACACAAGAACTTGTAGAGCCCAAACATGCAAAGCCCGCTCCAACAAGAACCACTATGACCACATATATAACCACATTATGGCCAATTACATAAGTGACTGGTATGCAACGCTCTTTATAAGTGAATAGTAGAAAAGAAGGATCACTGCGGGCTTACCCTTCCCCAAGTGCGTATTTATGGACATGTATCGTGCTGTGCCAGTGAGGCTCTTGTGCTCCCGGTATGGAATGTGTTTTTTGGTTTCAGGATCGATGTATTCTTTGGCTAAGCCAAAGTCTATGATGTGAATGATGTGCTCCTTTTTGTTCCCTTGCCGTCCGATGAGAAAGTTCTCTGGCTTCACATCCCTGTAGATGAGGTTCTTGGAGTGAACGTACTCCATGCGGGAGATCTGTCAAAAAAATGTGGCATAGGACTTGATCAACAATAAAGACAAATCATGCATTGATGCCAAGAAAACCCTCAGGAAAAGCAAAAGTAACTGGTGTAACCTTTTACAGCATTGCTGTAGAGTTCGAAAGGTTCGAACAACTTCATAATAATAATAATAATAATAATAATAATAATACGTTTATTTTATATAGCGCCTTTCTGCACACTCAAGGTTGCTTTACAATATGGAAACATGACAGCAGACAAAGAACAAAAGACAATAAACAAGAAATCCATGGCATGAATCAGGTCATACAGTCAGATCAGAAAAACAAGAAAGAAAAAGATGTGTTTTAAGGTGGGTTTTGAAATCCTGTAATGAAGAAAGATCACGCATGTTTCTGGGAAGAGAATTCCAGAGTGTCGGAGCAGAGAGACAGAACGCTCGTCCACCAAACGATGCTAACCTGTGGCGTGGAATTAACAGTAGACCGGTATCTGAAGAGCGTAATGTGCGAACTGGAGAATAAGTATGAATGAGATCAGAAATGTATGGGGGGGGGGGGATCTATGAGAAGATTTCTTAGAAAACGTGAGAACCCTAGCTGCAGAGTTCTGAATATATTGGAGCTTATTTAATGTTGTGTTTAGTAGACCATAGAAAAGAGAATTACAGTAGTCGAGTCGAGAAGTGATGAAGGCATGAACCAGTGTCTCAGCGTCATTGATATTTAAGAAGGGACGTAAACGAGCAATATTACGGAGGTGAAGGAAGGCAGATTTAGTGAGTGAAGAAATGTGAGGCAGGAAAGAGAGAGAGCAGTCAAAAGTTATACCCAGGTTTTTAACGGTGGTGGAAGGTCGAACTAAGTTCCCAGCAATGTTAACATAATCAGCACAGGAAGGAGCAACATTTTTTGGTGAACCGACAAGTGAACTGACACTGTTTTATCAGTGTTGAGTTTGAGAAGGTTACTGGTCATCCAAGCATTTATATCATTAATACAGGCTGTTATGGAGTTGGTGGGAAAAGGAGAGTTGTGTTGAGAACTGATATAGAGCTGGGTGTCGTCTGCATAGCAATGGAAGTTAAAGCCATGATGACGGATAATGTTACCTAAAGGGAGCATATAGATGATGAAGAGTAAAGGCCCAAGAACAGAACCCTGAGGAACACCGTGAGAGACAGGAGCAGTAGAGGACTTAGCCTGGTGGACAGAGATGTAATGCTGACGGTCAGACAGGTAAGAAGTGAACCAAGTTAGGGCAGTTCCAGAAATACCAAGAGCAGAGAGTCGTGAGATTAGAATACTGTGAGAGATAGTGTCAAAAGCGGAGGAAAGATCTAACAGAATTAAAATGCTAATGGAGCCAGAGTCAGTGGCCATAAGGAGGTCATTGACAACTTAAGAAGAGCTGTCTCAGTGCTGTGAAGAGTGCGAAAACCGGACTGGAAACATTCATAGAGGTTATGAGATGACAAATATGCCTGAAGTTGAGCAGCAACAACTTTTTCAAGTAGCTTTGAGAGAAGCAGAAGATTTGTAATTGGTCTGTAATTGGCCATATCAGAGGGGTCAAGGCCGGGTTTCTTTAACACTGGTGTGACAGATGCAGTTTTTAATTCAAGAGGAACAACACCAGTGCTGAGAAGTTGAGAAATGAGAAGTGAAATAGGCCGCGAAATAACAGGTGCAGAGTTTTTGAGTAGAGTAGTAGGAGCAGGATCAAGATGACAAAAAGATGGATTCGATTTTTTAAGTAACTCAGAGATATAAGCAGGGGTTGGAGGGTCAAAATCAGTAAAAGTACCAGGTGCAAAATCAAAGGGGAAGTCATGTGAGGGGGGCGTGTATAATAAGGGCAGTAGAAATAGAGGAATTATATTCATTGTTAGAAAGAGATTATATATGCAATTCATTTTATTTTGGAAGAAGTGTAAGAATGACTCACAGAGGTCTACTGAGTTACTCATGACAGGTGCAGGAGGGTTGGTGAGTTTGTTGACTACAGAAAACAGTGTTTTAGGACGGCAGGATGCACTTCTGAGGGCAGAATAGTAACTGGAGCGTGCAGTATTTAAAGCAGATTTATATCGTTGAATGTGGTCCTTGTAAGAAATAAGATGCACATTCAAACCAGTTTTCCTGTAAAGGCGTTCAAGGCGACGACCAGTAGTTTTCAGTTTGCAAAGTGCAGGGGTAAACCAGGGAGGCGTATGTGAAGAAGGTACGAGTCTACATTTAAGGGGGGGCGTGTATATTAAAGGCAGTAGAAATAGAGGAATTATATTTGGCAAGGATATCCAGGGCACTAGTGTGTTCAGTAATGTCAGAAAGATATGTTTGCACAGATTCAGTAAACCGTAATGGATTAACAGAATTGAGGTTACGGAAGGTTATGGTAGATTTCACTCTAGAGGCAGAGGGAGAGGCATTTCACAGTTTAGTTCGATGAAGAGGTGATCAGAAAGTCCAATCTGAGAGCCAAGCAGACCAGTAGTACAAACCAAATCAAGTGTGTGACCTTTTAAATGTGTAGGAATAGAAATCCCAAGCTCCTTGCAGAGCCTGTATGTAGTCGCGTAGAGACGAGGGTGCGATTTCAGGCTACGCAGTCGAGATAGCGAGTAGTTGAGCGCCATATCAACAACACAGCTGAATAATAAGCCCGGAGTTATAACTCTAAGCAGAGCAGGCACTGGAATGTTGCAAGTGGTGATAGACATGGTTAGATGAGAAGGCACATCACTGGCGATTGGAGAACACACTACTCTTGCAATAGTACACAAGAGAGCTGCAGCACTCACATCGCTGATAGAGCACGATCAACGCAGTAAGGAGAACTTATCAGTCAAATTAGATGGCGGGAGGTTCCCCACCATCCAAAATACTGTCCACAATAGAAAAACGAGGGAGTGGAGACTCACCCACCAGCTATGTAGAAGGCCCAATGGAGCGCGAAGATCGACAGACAACAGCAGAGTGGTGCGATTTGGATGAAAAGTCACTGATGAGTACAGGTTATCCAATCAGAGTTATAATCCACGAAAAATGACAACAGTAAAATCCAAACTATAATCCAGTAAAGTCAGGTATCCGGAAGAGCAGGAGAGGAGATGGAACGATAGACACGAAACACAAACAGAACAAACAAACGAACGAACGAAAAGTTCCAGCAAGAAGCGGCAGCAAAAACGCGCACAGCGTACTCTCGCCGGAAGCGGAAGTGCTATCTACTGAAGTGCTAACTTCAGTAAGACTCTCAAGTCTGTCTGATCCTAATGTCAGAGGGTCGTGACTGCAGTTTTGAAGCTGCGTTACTGAATTTAGGTTTACATGAATCTTTCAGTAAACAGGGAAACAGTAGTGTTGCATTTAAAAAGCCTGTGAAAAACAGACATTTATCATACGTTTATTTAACATCAACAAAAATAAATTAACACAAAAAAGAAGGGAAAAGAAAATTTGTAAAAAAAAAAAAAAAAAAAAAAAAAAAAAAAAAAAAAAAAAAAAAAAAAAAAAAAATAATAATAATAATAATAATTTTGTTTACTTAGGTATCACAAAACCTAATATATCTCAAAAACGTGTATTATGACACAATTTTTCATGATATTGATGTTATAACATCATATACCCCAGCATTAATGTGTACCCTTGGTAATCACATAAATGCTTAAGATAAGGTAGATATATTATCTGTGAACATGCTCGAATGTTCCTTTAACTTCCAATGCTTTCCTGATGCATATTAATACTGTGGAATATTAGTGTTCTATGTTTTTTTTAGTGCCATCAAAAAACCAACATGTTTTTAAATGTGTCCGAAATCAGGCCTTTAAGTACCACACAGAAATTAGGTAGCTGATAGAGGTGTAAGGATACATTGTGATAAAAAAAAAAATGTGATGATGTGCATTGTGGAAATGTGCGATTCAAATTGTGGAAATCGGCACTCTGTTCATTATGCATCTAATGTAGTTGCATTGTTTGAACACCAGAGGTCCCAATCTGCACAATCCACAGAGTTAAAATGTATAGAGGGCATGCTGGTCACATGATCGCATTCTTTCGTGGAGAGCACTTGTGAAGTGACCGACACCCATTACAGGTTGTATGGTTACACAATCATGTCATCACCTTTAAAAAGAGCTCTTCAGTAGCTTTCAAACACCACCAGCCCCATGCTGCTGGGATCTACAGTACCTGAGAACAAGGCTGGGATTTCGGACATTTTAGCCGACTTTGGAGCTCTATTTCCGGTTAAAATGACACTTTCCGTTCATTAGGTTTCAATCAATGATTTTCCCTGGGCCGGATGCTTTATTTATCCAATAAAATGTATTTATTTTTAAGATATGGTGAACATATACATTTTACCTATAATAATAAACTATTTTTTTAGTTTAATATAGACATTGTTTATGATTCAGAATTAATAAAAACGAGTGTTTTCAGTCATAATTTTACTTCATTCAAATTTTGTTCAAAATATTCGGAGAATCGAATTGAATTCAAGCCATGAAACCAGAATCGTTAATCGAATCGAATCATGACCGGAGTGTATCGTTACACCCCTAGCAGGCAGCCTTGTGCGCATGTAGCTCTGCCCACAGGGACGAAAACAAGATGAGCCACTGCAGACGAGGATTTTAACAGACGCCCAGCAAAGCTACATGTACACAGTTCTGCCTACAGCATGTAATTTACTCTCAGACTGTTCTGAAGCAGACACATCCTCTAACAAGGCCTGCTAATGTAAAGTAAACAAAGCACAAGCATGATGAAAAGCTTCTTTTCCTTTTTATCCTCTTATTAAATCCTATCTTGCTAAATCTTCTAAGTAAATTAACTTAGAACTGTGTTACCAGACACCAGATACAACATTTGCTCATTCTGGTTATATTTGTGATAATTAGTTTCTCCTAGTACTATTTTTTAATCTGCATCGATATTGGGTTTTATTAATTACAAATATCTTTGATTCCTGAGATAGTGTGAGAAATACAATTTTTCTACAGAATAGTTCTTGCTTTTTCATTACTGATATTTTAAAAAAATATATAATTACTAAAATGTTTCAACGAGAGTGGCTCAAGACTGGTATTACATGACACAAAAGCAAGGCTAAATTATTATTAGAAAACCCACAAGCAACGTACTGTCTCTCAAAATCTGCTACATAAAGGGTGTATTGAAACAAGGCCAGGCCAGCAGAGTGAACTCACCAGCTGAATGGCAATCATTAAGACCGTCTTGAGGGAGAAGGTGCGGTCACAGAGGTCAAAGAGGTCCTCCAGGCTGGGGCCGAGCAGCTCCAGCACCATGGCATTGTATTTCCCGCATGGCCCAAAATAGTACACCTGGGGCAGGCCTTCCGCTGCAGGGAAGCACAAAAACATTTAATAACACAAAGCAGTGCTGCCTTAATCACACAGAACACACACTGCACAAACATGGTGTTTTTAAATACAAGATTACGTAAACATTTATAATCTAAATGAATGATAATGTATTTCAAAGATTTAGAGCAATTCAGATTAGTGATCATATATTTAAACACAAAATAATAAAATGCTGTTAAAGGTAAATTATATAAAATGGGCTCTTGTAAAAATCTAACATTTAGCCCTTTTAAAAAAAAAAAAAAAAAAAAAATAATAATAATAATAATACACATCAGTCTGATAAAGCCATAGATTAACCTCAGATGTGGAATTTAGATTTCTGTGAACATGCTAGTAAGGAACCAAGTCTCAGTCAACCCAAGTAATTTAAAACAAGAAATATATATTCTCATTTCAAAATACATGTTAAAAAATAATAGTAATAGTAATAGTAATTTTTTTTTAAACTAGGGTGTGGTCACTAGGACATGGATGGGTGGGAAATGTTCTGTGGATGTGTCTTTTTTTATTTTTATTCTCATTCTCGTCCCGGTCTCATTTTGAAAAGAACATATTACAAATCTAAACTGTTTGAAATTTGAAAAAGTGGCAGAATGAAATTTTAATCAGAAGAAACCCACAGGTAGAACTGCCCCACAATTTTGGTGATTACCAAAAGCATTCCTTTAAGATTGTATGCTATATGCAGCATTGTAAACTGGACAAGTAATCGGTTAAAAATGATAATAAATACTTATAAAACAAAATAATTTTTATTTGGCAAAGGTACGTTGAACAGTGTGGCTTTACGTGTTGGACCTGTGAGGAGTCTGCCTTGATGTCATTCTTAAACAACGCTGACCTCACATCCAGCAAGATGCTAAAAGGATGACTCATGAATTGTGTTCTTGCACAAATTACTGTAATGACCTTTCCTACAAAGGCACAACAAAATCCAACTACTGCACAACACCACAAAGTAATCACTACACACTCACAAAAACAAAACACACGCTGACATGCTTATTACTGCTCAAAAATCTTGTTTGCGCCACAAAATAACAAAACAAGATTTGCCCTACGACTCCACAAAATAGACATTAGGACCCACTAGCTGGCTGGGAACAAATCAAGAACTTGTTTGGTACCACTTTCTCTAACAGCCAGTGCAAGAAACCATTTACATTGTAGTTTCTCCACATTTCAAGCAGCTTTCAAGCAACACTAAAGGTCATGGAAATCAGCCACTTTAGCCGATTTTGGAGCTCTTTTTCTGCTATGGAGCTCATTATGTTTCGGTAGATCATTAAAGTACACAGGTCAGACACTTTGTTTTTTCAAGCAAAATTTGGGGGAAAATTTATAAATTTATTTATTTTTAAGATATATTGAATCTCTATTATATTTTGTTTACAACTTCAAACCTCTATTCATAGAAAGTTTTAATTTACTTATTTTTATACAGACAAAATGCACATTGCTTTGCATTGTTTATAATCCAGAAATAAGAGTCTGTTCAGTCCGAATTTTTCTTCATTCAAATTTTGTTCAAAATATTCTGAGAATCAATTTGAATCAAAATTGTTAAGCCAGTATCATGACTAGAGTGTATTGTTACACCCAACGTCTAGTCCTTCTTTTTTACTAATTTGCATACCTCAAATAGCCTTAAAATATACTTCAAACAGGAAGGAAGCTACTGAAGAAAACCCTATTTCATACATCTGACCTTGCTGTGACCTTGACCCTGTTTGGATCAAATCCAAAACCTAATTCAGATAAATCAGATAAATGGACAACCTGCAAAAAACAAATGTGCATATCTACTGGCATCAATACTGGCTACGGGTTCATCCAGTATAGCTTTAATTTTTCAGGATTTTTAAGGATTGAGAAACATTGTTCTAGAGCATTTACTGGTGTGAAGAATATCGATACACCTTAAAAGCTTTTAACACATGCTTTCTACACCTCCAGCATTGTCATTACAGGCAAAAAAAAAACAAAAAACAGTGTAGTAAAGTTAGTTAGTAATAGTCATCACTGATGGAAAACAAATAAGGTTATGGAAACCGTTAATCCCCTAGCAGGTTATGCTCCAGTCGAAGTCGACCAATTAACTATTCATCATGCCACTAGGTGGCAGAACTGTGAAAAAGCACGCACGCGCGCACACACACACACACACACACACACACACACACACACACACACACAACCTGGTAGGATCTGAGCTGCTACGCCATGCTACCAGCACGTGCTGTTATGGTCCACAAAGCCTGTGTGTAAAATATAACAAGCTTCACACATGAGGGCATCACTGCAGGCATTTCATACATCTCTATATTGTATGAAACTCATCACCAAGCCAGCGCTGAAGCTCGGCTCATGTAATTATCGCCGTCTCCGTGAATCCAGCGAGGCTGTAGTGGGAAGCTGTGGCGTGGGCCTACACAGAGCATTGTGTGGTTATGTTTGTAACACCCCTGAGAATGGAATGCACGCTGGTCTGACGATGACTCATCCGTGTTCAGGCTGCACATAGCACTTTCTCGGCAGAGTGTCTCCGTGGTGATTAACACTTTCGCTAGCTGCTCTCTGATTACACCCGCTGGTACATGCTAAAACGACACGCAAGAGGAGCAGAAACGTAGCGAAAAGACTAAAATCGCTCAGAAAATGGACGGACTCCATGCAGCAGTGACCGAGACACACAGAAGATTTGGAAAACGAGTGCCATCATTTATCACGCTATGGATCAGAATTTACTTTTAAAAACTAGTAGGTTACTAAAGTCTTTCTGGCAACAGTGCCGTGGTATAAATAAAGACAAACGTCTTTTTCATTATACTTTGGTAAATGTTAAGAGTACTGTCTCTAATTTCAGAAATGTTATCATTGCTTAGGAACATCGCTCACTCACCCTTCTCACCTGACGAGATGCTAACAAGTGGAGTCTGGACTTCTTAAAAACGCAACACTCTGCAACCGGCACTGCACAAGATGCAGTCGTTTTAGACCAGTCATTAGTGTAGCATCTGTTTCAAATTTAAAGTGTCTGACTGAAAAATACTGTTCCTTAAAAATATGCTAGACATATTATGTAACTCCTGGTCCAAAAGAAAAATTAAAATAACATAAAAAGTACAATAAAATAAAACAAATAAATCAAACTCTGCTATTCGCATATTTTTTTTTATTATTATTTTTTTCCCAGCTAATTAAAAAAAATTTGATAATTTGCCATGTTGAGTCTCCTTTAATCCATCTGAAGTACCTAAGGCTGAATTCTATATATAAAAGCAGCTATACATATAAATAGTTAGTAGAGTCAGTGTTTGCATTACGAAGCTGAAGTAATTTTGACCATTATCTGTAATTTCCAAACCAAATTTTTTACACTATATGAGATCACTGCTTATGAACTGTAATATGTTCAGGAACAAGACCCCAGGTCTGTTCATCCCTCTTCCAGTCAGCTCCACTCGGCCTCTCTGCTCCAACAAAGCACCATCTGCCAGCAGGCCCATTTCAGGCCGCCCACCTACGCCTGCTGAATCAGAGATACATGACTGGAACACAATGCCATGTGATCCTCGATCCTCTAGTTTGTATACAGCACATCAGACTACCCTGAGGCCACACCAATATCCCAGCACACACACACTCACCAATCTTAAAGAATGGCTAGGCCTCGGCTGCTCTGGTGTGTGGAGATGGTTGATCAGTGGCCAAGCTAAAGCCCAGCCAGAAGCACTCGGTAAAGCCCCAGCGCCAGGGCTTCTAGCCAGGAGGAATATCAGAGTTCAGCACAATACTAGCTACACATTAAGCAGAAACAAAAGAAGAACTGTACTGGGCTTCTGGGATGGGCTTTCTTCCTGGAGGAGCAGGCACGATGCGACTGGGGGATTTTCACATGGCTGGGCTTCAGCACTTGACCAGAATGACAGATATGGTTGGATAGGTGGCTAATTATGGCCTGAATAGAATCCTTATGATGGCTTATTCAGGAAGTAAAGTAAACAACATGTACTGCTGGAGACGGTTGGACAGTATAGCTAGCTACATTTTTATCTAATAATACCATTACTGTCCAAAATATTGTATCGTGATAAAAAAAAAAGAAAAGAAAAAATTACAACCAAAAGACTAAATAAATAAAGTATTGGAGTCTTACAAACTGAAGAACACACACAGTGAATTTTATAATGAAACAAACCAGAAATTAAATCGTGTTTAATCACCTGCGAATGTGCCGCTTCTGCAGTTTTGCAGACTTCAAGACAGCGGCCATGATAATCACCAGATGCCTTAAAACCAGCCTCAGTTTTTAAATGATACTGCTTGCACGAGGAGGGAAAAAAAAAAAAAAAGGACAATCCTAAGATGCTTGATGATTACGGACCTTGACTGGATAGTTACTGGAATGCTGATGCGACATGGACGGTATCATAAATAAACATGGCCTCGCTCCCAGAGAACAGGCGAAGTCAGCAAGCGACAGAAATACCATGCTATGCGCCGAAGTGAAGCCAGGACCTCTCGAAACCTTTCCGCACAAAATGCATTTGGTCAAAAACCTAAACTGTGGTGCGTATGGTACTGATTAGTGATCAAAGGAGAGACAGACAGACAGACAGAGAGGATGAACACTGGTTGCATAAGCACTGAGAGACTGAGAAAACAGCCACCTCCCACCAGCTAGCCATGGCTTTACTGAGTAACGGTTGCACTCCTACGCTGCAAACTCCGTGGTCAGAGCAGTGGGATTATCTAGCTGCCCACTTCACTGGGAGGAGAGATCTCGAGCTCCAGTGGCTCGGAGCCATGCGGGAACTCCAGACCACTGCTAAGCGAACAAAAGACGGCAAAGGAAGGAGTGGATGGAGCAAGTTCCTGCTGGTGAACAGACGCAGTCACTCAATCATTACTGGTGGATTAGCTGTGCGTGTGTGTGTGTGTGTGTTGTCCATGCTGGACTTCCTACTGAGATGACCATCAGTTTCTATTCTATCGCTACTAGTGATGTAACCAAATGCATTATTTGGAATGAACAGATACAAATACAAATAAGAGGTGCATGATTTTTTTTTTTTTAAGAAAGCTTGCCAAGGTTCACAAGAGCATTTGGTTGAGACTAGAGCAGCAGGAGGCCTGGGGTGCAGTCGGCGTTCCAGTTCATCTCAGGGATGTTCAGCTGGGATGAAGTCGAGCTGTGCAGAACACCCGAGTTCTTCCACTCCAATCTTGGCACACCATGTCTTCATGGAGCTCGCTTTGTAAAAGGGGCACTGTCGTGCTGGAACGGGTTTGTGACTCTTAGTTCCAGTGAAGGCAATTTGTAAAGCTACAGCATACAAAGACATCCTATACAATTGTGTGCGTCCAACTTTGTGACAACAGTTTGGGGAAGAACCACATACGGGTGTGACGGTCAGGCGTCCACGTACTTCTGACAGTGTGTTACACCTCTACACGCTAATCAGGTTTAATCTCTCATCTCTCTCCATCATATAGTCTAAAAGGGGAAATTCCGAGCCATGACATTCAACTGGTCTCTGTACGTCTTTACAAGCATTATTTATTTAAAGTGTAAATATTGCAAGACACATGATCATAACAACAATGGTTTAATCTGGGTCAATGTGTGGAGTTTCCATTGCACGAGTAGCGTGTCCCTCCCTTTCTGTTGATAAGAACAAGCATGAGGGAAAACAGTGATCACACATTCTCCCTACACTGAGTGGTTGCAGGCGAAGATGACTAATCATTGATAACATGCCTGATCGTAGGCTGTCCTGCGTGCTTACATTAGTGCACAGCAGAGAACAGCTTCCACTTTACCTTTATAATAAAGGGATGCTTTCTGAAAGCTCCATCAGACCTGTAAAAGCTGTATGTATTGTTGTTCAGGCTGGACATTTTCTCTTTCACGTTCCCTCCTCTCAAGGCTGATTTAAAAAAAAAAAAAAAAAAAAAAAAAAAAAAAAAAAAAAAAAAAAAAAAAAAAAAAAAAAAAAAAAAAAAAACAGTTTTTAATCTCCAAACGCAGACAATGCAGTCTAACACAATGTCTCCTAAACAGACTGCAGTCTTCTCCAGCAGATTACCGCTAGAGAGAAGCAAATGATGCCGCCAAGAGAACGCTGTGCTCATGTCTGGACATGTTAGTATGACTAGCGCTCAGCAAAGCCATTACCGCACTCAGGCAAACCCAAGAAAACCGTCTAGGGATTATGACTGAAATTAGAAACATGGTCCAGACTTTGGTTACTGGGAAGTGTTCCCTCAAAGTAAGAGCTTGATCAGTGGGAGAATGAGGATATGCTTCTATTCAAATACTTCACAAATGTAAGGGAGTGAAAATGTGAATACATTTTTTTTTTTTTTTATGAACAGCGCTTAGGCTCGTGTTCTCAACCACGTGAAACAAACTGACAATTAATGGAGCGCTACACAGCTCACACCCAAAAAACATCCTCATGTTTGTACAAGAGATCTATAAACCTAAAACCTTATTAGAGAGAAGTTACTACAGCAACAAAAGATTGTTGAGGTTCTTCTTAATAAACAAATCATGATGCTATATTTAATGATTTTTCATCCCTAAGTTGAACCCACACATTTATAGCTATTCACTGTTTTTGCTGTTTATTCGATCTCACTGCTAGAATGTAATACAGAGGAAGTATCAATTTAACGCTTACAGCTGGCAGCCAGCGCAAAGAGGCAGTAAATCATAGGAAGCATAAAAAGGAGAATGCTTTTGCAATTGAGAAATCCAAAAAAATCTTGATCATGATTAAAATCCCACAAACTGTGCAGCCCCATTGGAATCCAGACTTGCCAAAAACGTTTCCGTCTTTTCTTCATTAGCAAGACAACTAATAAAAATTAGTCGTGCAAAGCCAGACTTCAAGCATTCAATAGAGTGAGGAACATTTCATTAATAAACCTGGCCAATAACAGAGTGACATGACATATGACCAACTACAAACTTTCTCTCGTAGCCATTCGTCAAATGTGCGAGCTCATCTCTTTTACACTAATGGCTTAATATTATTTCAGTCCAACGACTATATCTCGCTCTGAAATTCTCAGTGTGTCACGGTGCTCAGTAGTCTGTTTTTCTGCTGGAAACAGGTCAGTTGGGTTGCGACATTTAAGATCCTGAAGCTTGTGGCCAGAAAAGTGTACAAAAGATATCAGACAATCTGTGGCCTGAGGGCAGAGTGTCTGAGGCTTGCATTAAAACAAGTGGATGGAAACTATAGCTGTCTAGTAAAAGATGTCACGCCTCTTATCTGAGGAGCAGAACTTATGAAGACGTGCAAAAGGTCTTCGTGATTATACTTTCAATCTAGGTGCTTAATCTAAGCTCAGCACTGCAAAAAATCTAAATGTATGGAACGGAAAACCTTCACAGACTCAATGACCAACTACACAGCAGATGCTGTGATCCATCAAACTTTTTGCTCTGCAAGTGCTGAGTAAGGAAGAAAATGAGGGGAAGTCCACAGAGATGGGGATCAAGCCCCCGCAACCCATCCCCCATCTTTATCCATAACACATGAGCAGGGAGTCCCAGTGGCAGGCCCAGAAAACAGCCTTAAACAAATTCTCACAGCAGTGATCCAACCTCCCATCACACACATTCAGTCCTTCTGGGCCTAACCTCTGAGCTTTCCACTGCTGCATTATCAACTAGATCCAACTTTTCAAGGCCCCGTCTATAGGGTCCATGAGAAACTGTGCTCTGTGTCCCATGCTCAGCTTAGAAGAGAATGACAAAAAGCAGGAGCACTTCCTTTAGCTGGGTTTAACACCAGTAGTCCAGTCTGGGGGAAGGGTGGACTCGAGGATCAGCTCTACAGCTGGAGAGGACGTCACGGGAAGTACATCCTGAGGACGCCAGGATCACAATCACATCTCCTACACCTGTCCCAGCGCTAGCCTTCCTCCACTGCAAGATGACATTGGGTGGAAAGGGGAGCACTACAGTATCATCAAAAACAAAGACTTCACAGGGATGGATTATACTTCTGTGTGAGAAGGAATATAATTAGCCCTTGAAGTCTAAAAGTAAGCATAAATACTTCAGGATTTTCATCCCAAAATGCATTCCTGTGTCTTAAGTACTGTTTAGTAATCTGAGGCTACAGCTGGCACAGGTTCTCTTAAAGACCATGCAGTGTTCTTCAATCTGTCCGGTTTACATGAACCTATGTCCACTGCAGCCTCAGATTTCCGTTCTTGCCAGCCAGATGTGGAATTCTACCCATCTGCCTCAAGGTTTAAAGTGTTGGGCGTTCAGAGATGCTTTTCTGCTCACCACGGTTGTAAAGAGTGCTTATTTGAGTTACTGTAGC
Organism: Pangasius djambal; assembly: GCA_022985145.1. NCBI lineage: Eukaryota > Metazoa > Chordata > Actinopteri > Siluriformes > Pangasiidae > Pangasius > Pangasius djambal. Next base: position 4,503,826 of record CM040985.1, on the reverse strand, counting down.
CTTCCTATCAGCTCAAACCAGTTTGGCTATTCTCCTCTGACCACTCTCATCAACAAGGCCTTTCTGTCCGCTGAACTGGATGTTTTTTGTGGTTTCGCACCATTCTGTTTAAACGCTAGAGACAGCTTTGCGTAAAAATCCCAGGAAATCAGTACTTCCTGAAATACTCAAACAAGAGAAATTCCCATAATTACATTACCCCACCTCACCATGTAAAACTAACCAAATCCGAATAGGCCCTTAGCTGTGTTTTACGTTAAGTCACCTCACTACACGTCTATACGGTTATTTGAATGCAATTTAAAAAAAAAAAAATGATACTAGTATTTTAGCAATACTAATGAAGTGTTTGTAACCCTTAAATAAGTCAAAGCTGCACGCTTGCAGTCCCGCACGCCGATAACATGCTTGTAGACTGTAAAGACTGCTTTTCCTTACAACATACTTGTTTATATGACTGCAAACAGGTGCTTTAAGGAGCTCAAAGCATCTGCAGTACGGCTCTGACAGCAGCTCCAAAAATCAGTCTAATTATAGAGGTCAATTCCTACGAACTTCTATACAGTGACTGACTAATGATAGAGAAGCACTTCCGCCGCTTACCTTAGATTTTCTAATTGTACATTTAGTGTGTGGCTTGTGTGTTTACTTGTTTAAATGACATATCTCTACAAGTTCACATGGAATTCACAAATGGATGATTACAGGACTTACAGATTTAATTACACTGTGACAGAATGGCCGTTCCAAACTAGGGTAAGTTAGCTATGTAATGTATAATTAGCGTGTGATTACATTTTCCTCATGCCTACAGTCAATCCACACTCACGAAACGATCAGGGGAATGAATATTAAGCTTAGGAACAGATAGACCTCTGCTCTGTCCTGCCTGCAACGTGATGAATACAGCAGTAATCTAATTCGTAGCTATGATCTCAGCTTATGGGTTAAAGCTTTCACCCTGTTCTCAGGCTATGGAAATGAGAAAAGGACGTGGAATGATGTCTAATCAGATCGCAAACATAGTTGTTCTCTTAAAAGAGGTAAGGGACATGTGTTAAGCACACTTCCACCTAATCAGAATAAAAGTACCGGGTGCCCTATGATTTCTTTTTTTTTTTTTTTTCTTTCTACATGAAACACATTTGTGATCTTAAGAGACCTTACTGCATGCCCTTGTTTCTTCAAGCAGGAGATCTGTAGTTCTTGAAATTTATTCAGTCTTTTTTTTTTTTTTTTTTTTTTAAATGATAAACAAGATGATCTCAAACATAATAAAACAAACTTCAGGTAGTTTGTCAGCAGAAGTGCTGCTGAATTCTCAGATAAAGACTGGTTAGAAAGGTTTTAAGGTTTTCTAACAAGTCAGGACAAGTGCCCTGTTTTTCTTATTAGGGCCTTTCGCACCGCTAGAACCTTTTCATAGTACCTGAACTAAATGTGGAACTACCCACTTTTTGGCGTTTTCGCACCTCCGGAACTGGGTGCGATTTTAGTTCCGGACTGCCTTTATCGAGAACCAAATTAGCTCCTACTCCGGAGCAGGGTCTAACCAGCACAACTGGTACTATCCGTGACGTGAGTAGACGTTGATTGGCCAAACGCGTGCGTAAACGCCCTCACCGCCATGATTTAAAACGCAGTGTAAAAATAGTGACACTGTAGTGTCAACTTATTTCGCAAGTATGGAGAACAGCGATAGATGGACAGACGCTGAAGTGCAACACAGCTCCGATCACAGCGTCCTCCATCCTTACGTTGTTGTTCTTTGTTTCCGTTGTTGAACGCCGCGCACAAATGACGTCGCTGTCGACCGGCTTACGTCACTTCCTAGTGCCCACTGTCGGTGCGAATGCAACCCTTTAAATGGTACTGGGAAATAGTTTGTGCAAAATTGCCCAATACTTTAGTACTGTAATTTTAGTTCTGGAACTAAAGTGGTGCGAAAGGCCCTATTATCTTCAAGTGAGAGCAGGAACCATCTTGTTTCATGGATGGTCCATGATATTAAACGTAACTATAAATGGATAAAAAGTATAAAAAGTGTAAAAAAGTGTGTTCTTTAATAAATAAAAACCAGACAAAACTTGCTGTGGCATAAGAGTATAAATAAAACGAAACAAATTTCAAGACGTGCTATTCTAGGAAAGTAAATGTCATTGATTGTTTTCCTATACCAGCACACCCTCAGGGTTCGTAGATGTGGACATTCCACACCATTAAATGCAACCATACTGGAAACTTCAAGGTAGTAACTGTCACCCTGCTCCGTGTCACCGTACTACATCCGTACAACGCGCCACCCAGTTGTTGATTATTTTCCTATAACAGCACTCTCCCAAGTGCAGGATGTCACATTCCTGAAGTCCACACACAAAATTCCACAAATGTGCTTACTTTTGCTTTAGGATGCTGCGCTAGCTCGGTGTTCCTGAGATTAAAAACTGCAAAGAGGACACTGGCATTCAGCTTCTCGAAAACTGACAATATTCACTGGAACCAAATGAGGAGATGATCACAAATAATAATAATGGCACCCTGCAGCACTGCAGAAGTGCTCGCATATGGCATTACTTAATTTGAGCCTTGTGGTCAGGAAGATGACGTCACTTCATGATAGTCGGTAATCAGCTTGGCTCCCTAACCCCTCCCACTGCGATCTGGAAAAGCAGTGAGAGGCAGGAGTCAGTTGCAGCCCGTCTAGGATTATATCAGCTTTCGTGCTGGTGGTGTACTCATCTGTACAGCTTTTTCACTTGTGCTGAGACATCGAGGCTTCCTGATACGATCTTTTAACGTGTTAGTCCTCCACACACGTCATGAGGGTAGTGTCAGCATTTCACTTACTTCCATCATTAAGCACTCAGCAGGGGATTTACAGTGCAAGCAAGGCCAAAAATAAAAGAATTCAATGCAGGATTGGCAAGAAAACAGCGATTACAATTCAAAATCAAGGAGTAGTTCCAAATGAAATATGCCTCAACAGAAACGTCGTAGCACTATCTGTTAATGAATGGTTAGGTATCAGTACAGAAATAACAAAGCCTTTCGAATAGCAGACGTCCCCTCCCCCCCAAACCGAGAAGAGGAGAAAAAAAAACAACACCTCTAAGTTCTAGTTTAGTGAGTTGATTCTTTCTAGATATCCCATGACTACAGTTCTGAGGGCATCCAGGAATCGCTCTTGGCAAGAACGCCACCTTTCCAGAAGTGCTGACTCATCACTAACACAGATTCTCTGGCCGGGCTTAAAAGGCCCACTGTAAGGCAGCCATGCAGAAATGTGAACCAGATAACGCATCACCACAATGGAATGAATTCAGGCACGAATTGGGTTTCACGTGGAACAGCCTGGAAAACTGAAAATTCAGACACCTTAATAAAAAAAAACGTACAGTAGCTACAAATGACTTCATATTTGCAGTTTTCATACAAAATAAAAATGCAACGCTGTATGTGGGCCAGCATTTTAAAAGGCTGGCTGAGTGAGCCAACGACAGACTTCAGGGTGGTGCATAAACAGTGCTGTGCTCTGAATTATTGATGAGATGCTGCTCAGATGGATGCTGCTACCCTTTACCTCTATACCCTCCACTGAAGAAGCCAACAATCCCTATCCTGCGTATTATCTACATTCCTAACCACACCATATGTGTAACAACATGCTCATTTCTGACATTTTAAGCTCCCATGGGCTCCCTCCAGCAATGACAACCAGTGCTTGCTGAGAAAAGGAAGCCGAAACAAACTAAACACGTCACATCCCTTTTCCCTTTCCTGGATCCTTTACAAATCCTTTTATTTATTAAAAAATAAATAAATAAATAAAAAAGCAAAATTGTGCCACTGTTGTCTTCTATACTGTTGCACAAGCTCAAAGGGGCTGTACAGCGAACGCGCTCAAACTGCAGCGTTCCAAAAGTAGTGAGAGCATTTGCATCACGTCACCATGGAAACGGTGTCACCGAGCTGCTCCGTGACGCCCGAGCTGCTACTTCCTGGATTAGAGTACGGCGTGAGAGGATCGAGCCCGGCAGAAGTTTGCAGAGAAAACAAAAGGCCCATCCGTCACACGACGGCCACTTATCAGGCTTGACAATGCGCTGAGAAAATCCCATCAGCGCTAGTGCAGGAGGCCAATCTGGCCATCTTATCAGCGCTCTCAGGAAGGAAATGCATTTCTGCACCTGCCTCCAAATTGGGTGAGAAATCACAGGAGTGGCTGACAGCATCCCAGCAATCCCCCGCATATCCCCGCGACATTTTATGGCCTGCTGTTCTTACCGCAGTGCAGCAGCACATGACCTAACGCCTGTGTTCGCTGATGACTAACGCATTTGAATATTTCTCAGATCTTCCTCGTGACGTGCCAACGTATCATCAGTGCGTTTGTGGATTTCATCTCTGCCGATCTTTTATTTCATTTTCAGACGTCATAAAACTAGCAGGCGAGTGCAACAGGAACCGGTTGCGCGAGTTCAAACCACAAAACTAACAGTACAGTTCTTTATTGCTTTGCTGAACCCATGACCTGGGTAAATACTGCTACATTTATTAGCCTACAGATTTTAAAAACACACCCTATAATAAAACGAAGGCAAACGGTCTGAAATGATCCACCTTTCACCTAAACCGAAGAACACAAATCCAACACGCAACACTGAAATGGTAACCGGACACGTGACGAGGATTCAGAGGAAATGAAAAGCTTTAAAAACTTACCTGTGCTCCCTAACGTTTTGTAAAACCGGTATTCCAAATGGAGCTGTGGGGCTCTGGATTTCACGGGTTCCTTTAAGGGTGGAGATGGAAAAAGGATTAGAAGGTTTTCCATACAGTCCATGTAATTCCTAGTCCAGCAGTTATAACCACACCGTAGAGATTTCCTTACTGGGAACGTAGTCAACCAAGGTCACAGTTGGCACAGGCATGCCAGCATTTCCACCATCTATTGTTTAACTTCAAGGATTTTAGCCTTGCATTCATAAACTCCTAACATAATTCACTACAAAACCCTACTGTAATATTTATACGCATGTGTGAAGTATCATCACGACCATCTTTGACTTTCCTTAATTACGATGGCAAAATATATGTCAACATGCACTTTTATTATTTGGAAAAGCATTCAATTTGCACATAAATATCGTTTCAAAATGTAAAAAAATATATATTCATCATAGAACACATTCATCCTAGTATTACAGTTACTGTGTACTCATTATAGAAGTAGGCTATTGATTTCTAGCTAGAGTTAAAATATAAAAATTTAGTGCTGCAGTAGTGGATTTTGGGAGCCAGAATCAGAGTTCACCACCGTGCCCTGGATTTCGGCTGGAAACAGAAGGAAACAGCATCCAGTGATTTAATTCGACACAGCTGGGCAGAGCTTTCTGCACTTTGTTCTCAGAAACGACTTTCTTGTTCTCATGGCCACACAGTCACACCATACATGCTTCATACCAACGCGATTTATCAAAGCACCTTTGTTTAGAACTTCGACTCAAGATGGGAAGGTTTTGGAAAAAAGGAATTGAAATATACGTACCAATTTGATAGCAACATACTCGTTGGTGTAGAGGTTCTTTCCTGAAACATAAGAAAAAGAAAAACGCTGTTACCATATTGTTATCGTGGATACTTTAATATCATCACCAGTCCTGTATTGTAGGGCAACACTGGTACACGCCCCCAACACAAAAGCCTGGCTCATAAGGAAGAGAACAAAAGAACAGGCATCTTCGAAGGTACGCTCTTTGGTGTCCTGATATGAGGTCTTTTTTTTTTGTGTGCCAAAAGTTGTTCCCATGGTTAAAAAAAAAAAAAAAAAAGAATTTGTTGAATTCCCAAATCTGATTGGTCCGAAGATGTTGATTAATTTACCACTAAAAGCAGGTCTGATAGGAGCTCCATTTGTATCGCAGGTTTACGTTAACTATAATTTTTATATTATTAATATAGTATTATAGGACTACTAGAAGTGCTCTCTCAGGAGATGTTTGTTTAACCTTTATGGAAGGAGTCTTCAGGGTCAGCTCTTAGCAACATGAAGTTTTCCACCACGGCAGAGTCATCAGGATAGAGGAGTTGGCGCTCCATTTAAAATAAATAAATACATTTTAAAATTTTTGTCTTATTAACATCAAGAAAAAGGAAAAAAAAAAAAAAAAAAAAAGAGGATGCTGAGGGAATGACTTTAGTTCCTATAAACATAAACGCAACTCTAAATGGATAAAAAGTACATATCATTCATTAATAAATTAGAAATTGTAATTGTTGGCAAACCGCTGTGGTATAAGAGGAATAAAACATTTCGGAGTGTGCTGTAATAGTGAAAATAATCAACTTCAGTGTGGTAACTGTAACTCTAACAGCACATCATGTCAAGTTTTATTCCCTTCATATTAGTCGGACTGCGCTTTAAAACAAGGCGTAATCCTAAAACAGGCTGCTTTATCTAAGATGGAAAGCTAGCAAATAGTTTGCAGGTACAAAAAAAATGACAGATAATGAGGCGATGTCTGCCAAGCTTTGTGTAAAGTTCTGCCCAATAATCTATGAAATAGGAAAATTGTATTTTAAAAAACAATGCTACTGCAAACCATCATACCTGGTATGTGCTACGATCATATATCATGTAGTATCATGATTAGTATGAATATCAGTACACGCCTAGTAGTAAGCATTCAGATCGTAATCATTTTTTCACAACTTTGAAGCTAAAAACGCTGAGCCAAAACACGTCTGCTTTAAACTGGACCTGTATGATGGTGAGCTAAATCAGGACAAAATGCCCAAATGTCAAAAGCATAATCTGAAAAAATAAAAATAAAAATTATATATATATATTTTTTTTTAATATATATTGACCGACAAAGCATCCACCCACTGATGCAATCCATACAGACAGTCAGGCAGCGGCTGCGTCTCCGTCATCCTCCATATCAGTAATAATCACCAAGCTATGAAACCCTGTTAATGGCCCTTTACTCCGGCTGAACAATTTCCATGTCTAATATAATAATATATTCGTCTCTGATTCCCAAACCCTGTATTATATCTCACTTCCATTTAACTTGTGCCAGAGTTCCATTATACACCATTACATGGACGCAACATCATCTTCGATCTTCGACAGACTGCCATGAGCATCTTAGCCTTACTACTACGGAGTCATTTTAGCTGTTAAACTAAGCTATAAATGATGAATGTGATGACAGGAACAAACACTAGGGGGAAAAAAATCGTTTTTATGTACTCCAGAGAATGCTGGGTTGAATGCGTCAATATGTTTCTGATTACTTTTCCATTAAAGAAATCAAACCGGTAGGCAGTTTATAACTGTCCAAAAGCACAGAGTAAGAAATACGCCTAATGTTGGATACATTAAAACACTGTAGGAGGAGAAGTGGCCAATTATGGACTGAGACAAAACCAAAACAAAACAAAAAAAAACCAAATGAACGATTTTGCACAGAGAAGCTTCATAATCGGATCTATTCGGTTCTCATGGTAACAGTTTTCAGTTATCTCGCCCCTTTTTCCAACAGAAGGACTCAAATCAATTACAGGACACGATACTGAATAGTCTAAAATGTTTCAGCAGAAGTATATGCGCCCCGAGAAATGCTAGAATGGATAAACTAAACATATTGAAGCTACAGGAAATGGTTACAGTGTGTAAAATTTTTGTTACGACTTGATTTGTGTAGAAAATCCGGAAATGCACGGTAGTATCCCTGTTCTTTATGCATGTACTGCGACTACTGCACTGTTCAGAGGTGCTGACATTGCTAACGAGAAAATCCTAGAGAGAGAGAGAGAGAGAGAGAGAGAGAGAGAGAGAGAGGAAAGGGGGGGGGAACCCCAATATAACACAAAAATCCCAGTGTATGGCAGTGTATGCTTCTTGTGCAGTAAATGAATAAACGTATATTAACTTGACTACGCTTTTCTGCTTTCTTAGGTAAAGCAGAACCCAGAAAGCACGGCCAATTTTACTCCAGACGATATGGCGAACGTTTTTTTTTTTTGTTTTTTGGATTGCCTATAATCACCTGAATTTCAAACGATGGTAAGGAAACTCTCCTGGTTTTCCAAATGCAAACCTTTTGGCAGATTGCACTTCCGTATCAATTTTCAGGAGTCTCTCGTGTCCCTGTAACAGGGGGTCAAAAATTTCCAATGCTACAGCTAATCTGTAAATAATGGCACCTCTGAATTTATAGCACTCCCTTGTGCAGTACAAGTCCTCACCACTAGTGCATTTGCAATAGAGATTTGTCTGAAATTACACACTCCTGACTTGAGGTGGGCAATAGGGCCAAAATATCACATCATGATCCTTGATGTCATTTCTATGACACATGATATGTATCAGGATACATAATACTGCTAACAAACTGCTAGCAAAGCAGCTGCATTTAACAAAAAAAAAAAAAAAAAAAAAAAAAAAAAAAAAAAAAAAAAAAAAAAAAAAAAAAAAAAAAAAA
>CM040985.1:4484885-4495234 GCA_022985145.1 Pangasius djambal | reverse complement strand
TTAAAAAAAAAAAAAAAAAAAAAACCCTCATCATCTCAAGCTGCTTTAAAACTTTGTACTGAATTTTGTTTTTTTATTATTGGAATTTACTATAATTAAGTAATTTGAACCCAGTTTTTATTTTTTTTTTTTTTTATGCAGCTGCTTTGCTAGCAGTTTGTTAGCAGTTTTATGTATCCTGATACATATCATGTATCATAGAAATGTCATCAAGGATCATATGATATGATGTTCTGCTATATTATAGATCACGATTTTTGACGATATTATTGTCTGGCCCTATTCCTGACGTTCATCTCCCCTTGAACAATTAAAATCTTAAATTATCTTAATCTTATAATCATAAATGAGACGACTAGGGATAAGATAATAATTCTGTCGCCCTATACAGCAGTGTGCTGATTAGACACTAAGGCAAAAAATGAAATGAAATAAAAAAAAAAAAAAAGTCCATTGATTTTTCCTGATCAACTGACAAGTCCTACACATTTTTATTCAACGTAAATGTAGCAGCCTAATACATGTTCATAATATATGCATAATACATTATGATGTACTGGAATTAGATACAGTTTTTTAAGTCAGCATCTTTCAGGACATTAATCGTATTAGAGCTTCAACACAAAACTGAAAAGAAAAGTCTAAAATAAATTTCATCTACTTATTTATGAACTCCAAAGACAAAGCAACATGGCTAGAACAAGTCAGAATGCTTGATTAATCAAGTATCACTCAGGAAAGGAATGCACCCTGGGTAATTTCCCACGTCAGATCATTTCAACATTCCGCCTGCTTACCGAGTTTTAGTTCCCCGAAATTTCCACAGCCGATCTTCTTGCCCACGCGGAAGTTCGGTCCCACCATGAGGACGCCGGAGGAGGTTGAGGAGCTGGAGGGCCGCGAGTGTCCGCTGCGTCCCTGGGCCACTTTGCTGCTCCTCGCCGGCCTCTCGCCTTCTTTATCTCTGGGGTGATCCATCACTGCAGTGCTGAACACGCACTGATCCAGAGAAAACAGGCCCGGGCCCACAGCGCTCACGTCAGGCTGACACAAAGCTCATGGGACGACTGCCCCGTGCCCGTCACTACTAGCAGGCAGGAAAGAAGGCACCTGTAGACAACCACACTATAAAACACACACACACACACACACACACAAAAGGAATAAGATAAAATCAGTCATTTCAGTCCAAAATGTAAGCCATTATCTTACTACAGATATAAGAACAAACAGAAAAGAAGAAAAAAGAAAGTAATCATTAATGTTTATTTTACACGTAATATAAAGCGATTTTCCTACAACACGTGCATGTGAAAATAATAATAATAATATTAAATCTTCATGCTGTGATGAACTCTCTGAGCAGCCATGTTATTGTTATCATGATAGTGTAAGCTATACGGTGAAGATACTAAATTCCATCGCTTGCACAAATCTCTGCATCGGAGAGTCTGTTACTCTGGAGGGCAGCGTTACGGAGCTCTGGTTACATGAAACCCAGAGCGGTGCGTGACTACAAAACAGCTACAAGGGCGTCTCACGGAAGACAGGGATACGGCGCGAGGTACTGGACACACAGCTCGCTTTTTCCACGGACAGGCTATCTGCTGCTGGAGTTTGTTCGGAGAACCAGCGTGCGTTCATGTCAGCCCGAGAGCCTGGAGACGGCTGTTTTCTAAAGTATGACATGAAAAAATAACAAGCATGGAACAAGTATCCCAGTGCACCTGGTCCTCAGCATGTTTTTGACCGCCAGAACCCTTTGTCGTGACGTGACAGACGGGAGATGCTTGCTTTAAGATGGTGATTCTGACTGAAGCTGGTTAAGAGAAGTTGAATTTACAGTTGCAATGTAGCTCCAATTTAGTTTGCAGAAACTGTCAGTAAAACGGCTGACTCATTCCTTGACGATGAGCTCATGATTTTTTTTTTTTTTTTTTTAAATCCAGTCCTATTTGCATCTTAAACAAAACTTACATCGTTTGATTTACTGGCACAGCGATGACACGACACCGCCCCCAAGCCCTAAACGTTTCTTGGTTCTAGATCAGTCAGATTTTGCTGGTGGAACCGAGCCGATTTTCCAGCTCTATTGGCTAGAACAGCTCCAGAATTCCTGGCACTAACAAGATTCATGCGCTTGCCTAAAAACTTAACAGTGTTGGCTTGAACGAGTTTGTCATACAGCCAATGAAACAAAGGAAGCTAATAACATTCAAATGAGTTAGGCTACATGACAAACTGTCCGATAAAGAATTCTAGACACGCACATTATCAGGATAAATCTGCAACAACCCCGTTTAGCCTCCACCCATACATCCCAGTGTGGTGTTTTGGTACCGTGGCGAGAAAGGTAACCAAATTCAGTATGTGTACATACACTGGAAAAAAAAGCTCACTGAATTTACTTAATTCAAATGTGTACAATGGTTTCAAGTGATTGAATTGACTTACATTAACACAATTTGTTTTTGTATATCAAACCTGATTTGATCATGTGTTTTAAAGGCCCTGAATAAAATCGACATACAGGATCGAACAAAGGTCGCTGGCGTTCCGCAACGGCCGCATTACGGAATTGGTTTTTACGCTAATGCGACATATATTGATCGCGCTTGCTCTACATACTTCAATCTACTCATTAGAAACTAGTCTCACTTAAGTTTAGTATAAGCAATAAAATCACTTTATGATGAGAAAAATATTATTTTTTAGGTAAACTATGTGTAATATATGATCTTAAATCAGACCGACCACATATTCTCTTTTTTTCCCCCCAGTGTAGTAATTTGACGACTTTGATATTCAAAATCAATTCTAACATGATAAACTAATTCAAACCATCAACACTTAAACCTTCCATAGACACGGACGTCTCCATGTTTGTGGTGAGACGTGTCCGTTTACTGCCTCAGAACAGCAAAATGTATAGTCAGTGCTATAGATTTAACAAGCTAATATGTCTGTATGCCGATGAATCGAAAGCAAATGGTAGTGTACGCAGAATAAACCCATTTGTTTACTGTTGATGCTGTGAGCAGCCATTTTGAGTTGACGTCACTTGCTGAACTCGTGGTTGAGTGGGGTGTTCTCCGACCGGGCGGAGGCTCGAAAATTCTGAGCAGCATTATATTTCATGCTAGCTCAATGACAAAATACAAACGACAACATGGGACAAAATAAAGTGCACGCATTTGGTGATTCAGTGGAGTGTATGCGAGCGTTTATTAGCCTGGCGCAACATCACCGCCTGCATGAGTGAGCATCTGAAGTGGAAACATCCTGGCGTGAGGTGACGAGTGTTAACACAGCTACCAGTGAATAAACTTTAACTGTATCGTAAAAAGGCATAACAACCGAGCTGTCTACAGCAGCTCCCATTAATTAACTATGTCTTGCTAATTTTTAGACTTCTAATTAGGGCTGCACAATATACCGAAATTGTCGGAATTTCGCAAAAGTAAATATCTCGATATGTATATTGCAAGGGTTTGCGATAACGGAATGATTTTAGTACTTCTAAAAGTTTTGGGGCGACGAAGGCAGCAGAGATTGCTTTCTTTTCCTCAAAAGAACATGAAACATTTATGGTGGTTATGTCATTTTACACACTTACAGCATTATAGTACCGTTATCGCATATCGCGTTTTTCTTCAATATCGTGCAGCCCTACTTCTAATTAAAAACGGTCTTAAAGCGAGCGTGCTGGCTTGCATTGCTGAAGTGCCAAATTTAGATTGAAATAATCGATACCATCGTCAACTAGCGTGCACTTTGTATTAGCAGGAAACTTGGTGTTGTTTGCAGAGCGTGCAGGAATTAAAACATGAGCCTCGAGTTGCCTTTCACACCACAAAACCATTAACATGCAAGACGTACATGCAGCGCATAAGGGTGTGGACAAAAAAGAGTGACTCAGCTGTTCATCAGAAATATAATTTAATACGCAATAAATAAAACAACAGGACGTGCTGTTATAAGAAAATGATCGATGGTGTGACGCAGCCAGGCGTGACGCAAAGAGTTCACTCTTTTCCTGTAACGACAGCGTGTTACAGCGTGCAATGCTTTATTCCTTTTGTACTACAGCAACTAGCCACAGATTATATATTTTTTTTTATTTATCACATAACGTCTCGTTCTTTTTCTCCATTTATAGTTACATTTTGTGGAACCTCTATGAAGCTAGACAAATTGCAGAACCTCCGTCCTGAAGACTTTCCTGGGACGGAAATCTTCCTCACTGTTACAGATCGCTGACACTGGAGACTCCTTCCGCAAATGTAAAATAAACATCTCCTTAAAGAAAACTTCACCACATCAGCGATTATACTAGGAGCGCGCACGACTAGTCGAACATTCGACCTGCAATAATTATTCGAACAGTAAAAATACTACTCGGATTTCGTTAAATTTTGCTTTGCTGGCCATAAATGCAGCCGCCGCCAATGATGGAGAGGATGACGCGGTGCCCGCTCGTGGGAAAAGGCTCAGCCAGTTCTTCGGAGATGATCACAGACAGTCTAGCCGAGAAGAGTTGTTGATGGAGCCATGTATTCCGCCAGATGAGGATCCGATTCAACGATGGACCGTTATCTGTGTGTCCCTGCCACGTCTGTGTTTTTAACAGACTAAAGAGCTGACTTTCACCTGAGCATGTGGATATGAACATGTGAAACAATATAAACACGATAACCATTACATGTCGAGTGTTTATGTACGTTCGATACGTTAATCGGGGCAGTCTGCTTTATTAGCGGGTTTTTTTTCCTTCGTTCTGCATGAGCTTAAATACTATTGTTCTGTACTTTTTTTGTTTACACACATTGCTTAATGTTTCCAACTAAAACACGGGATATAACGGAAGCTTGTTGTGTACATAGCCTAATTACAAGCTTGTTCTGAAATGGTGACAAACTCTTAATGATTAAAAAAAAATATACATTTCACAAACGTCTCTCTCATTAAACTCGACTCATCAAACATTCGTTTGTTATGAACTCAAATATCTGAATACAATATTATTGAAAAAATGCCCATCTCTAGATTATACGTTTGTTAAATAACTAGGAATCACTTCATTATTAGTCATAGATTAAACAAGCGTTCGCTATACAAGTCCCTGCAAATATTGCTGTTACTATGGAAACGATAACGTATTCTAACGTGTACGTTAATATAAACGGGCGCTGCTGTCAGAATCGAGAATTAAACAACGCAGTGATGTAATGATCCATAATTTTCTTGTCGTTTTCGTTACTTTTTTTTTTTTATTGTTTGGCATTTCTGTTACTGATATGTTTTAAAAGCGTTAAGCTCTTATTGAAATGCAACGCGCCGACGTTCCACAGAAGAACCTTTCCTGTGATTTGTACTCTACCGATCACTAAAATGAACGCAGTCTTGAGCTTTTCTTATCCTTGGAGAATATCCAGGCCATTATTCGGCAGAATGTTCAAAAAACATCTGAAAAATCCTCGACAGCTGCAGGCCTAGTGCTTCGCCACCGTACTCTTCTTCTGGTGAGAAAAACAACGCCATAATGTGGAAGATGTTTTGATACCATATAAAACCTTGACTTCATATGAGCCATCACACATGATCAGTGTCTCGATCATTAGCAGCTCTTCTGAAGCAGAGCTCCGGCTCGAGAACGTCATTCATCCTGAATGTGCTGACTCATGAAATCTGAGAGCCAGTTTGGGCAAAAGGAAATTTTTCCTCCGAGGTTTTAATCAGCAACATCCCAGAAGCAGGACAGGTTTTACTATTCACAGATGAACTCGGTAAATGATAAAGGATAATAAAATGACAGCGGATGTCTCTAGAAAAACACTTCCTGATCCAAATGGGAGAAATTCCTGCGCTCCTCACCGCAGCCATTAAAAAGCTGACCTGAAGTCATTAACCTTTACAAGAGAGATTATCTCAGGAGGAAGTCCGGCATCACGGATGGATTCCTACAGAGATCTCCTCTGCAAGGAAGATCTGCCATGATGGAGGCTGATTTAACATTTAACACACCTCAAATTAAAATCACATCAAGGCCTGATGATGATGATGATGATGATGATGATGATTGCTTGCAGCCTGTCAAATTCCTTCATCACTTGCCTTCTAGAGAAAACAGTCCCTCACTCACTCACTCATGTTCTTGAAATCAAATAACAAGGTGTTAAACTGACAATATCACACTGTCTATCATGACCGAGTGAGCTAATGCAGCCTCTGGGTCTTTTTTTCCCCCCAGTGAGGACAAAAGCCCTTATGAATGGCGATACAGTCTGTTGTACGAGCAGCTCAGTAGACGAAACCGCTTCGCGCTGAGCACAGAGTGCACTACATAGGGCGTACAAACCATTATCTCACACTCTTTGTAGTGCACTTGTCTAGGGAGCATGGTGCAGTATGGAACTCAGCCTCTATTGGGTTTGTACAAGCTTTAAGAAACACATAAGCCGGGAGATATTTCTCTTTCCACTTGTATTACCTGGAGTAAGACAGAGTCATAATAATAATAATAATAATAATAATAATAATAATAATAATAATAATAACGCTGTAATTTTAAGATTATATACTTCAACATAAATTCAGCAACATAATTTAGCTTCCTGCTAACGAGCTATCGAAGAGTAACGAACGCATTCGCGGAAACATTAACATTAGCGTTATCGTATTTGCCCAGTCAGGTCCAGCACACAGGCTAACGAGCAGTTAGCTAGCAGTTGATTTACACTTCTTCACCGCTAATAAACACAGGCTTGTCATTCAGGAGCTCTTTAGCTAGCTAACCAGTGCTAGCCGACTAACAGACCCATTATTAGCATGCTAGCTTAGCAACCTAGCAACTAGTCAGTTAGCGGCGCTCTAATGACTTACTTCCACTGCCGCTGTGTTAGAGCTGCTGATGTCGGACGAATAAACTTCTGGTTTAATTGCCTTCTTGGGTTCCGGAGTTTTCTTTACGTGGAATATCCTTAATTTAAAAAAAAAAAAACAACCTGTGTCCTTCTAGGTAGCGGCTGCTTTTCCTCCTTTTCTTTAGTGTTCTCCAAGTAACGTGAACCAGCGCTAACCAGACCGACTTCCGGTCAGCAAGCCTCACCGGAATTCAAAATAAAAGTCTCAAGCTGGAATAACCTGAACATGATTTATATATATGATTTAAATAGCTCAAATATTAATTTATAACGACATAATTTACATCTGATAAATAATTCAATATATATATATATGTATATATATATATATATATATATATATATATATATATATATATATATATATGTATATAACAATGATCTAACTGCGTATGCTAGTTGCATATATGCAATATTGCATATAAGCAAAACAACAATAATAAAAGAAGAAATTATTATTAATAATAATAATGTTACTGTTAATTATATTTTCATCACCATTACTGTTTTCATCATCACCATTAATAATAATAATAATAATTATTATTATTATTATTATTAATATTATTATTATTATTATTATAAATACATATATTATTTTACCCACTTTCTATTTTGTTCTTATATAACCAAAATATATAACTATTAATTATATTAAACTAATTAAACTATTAAAATTAAACTATTAATTTTTTTATATACTCTGTTTTTGTTTTCCAGTTATTTTGTCAGCAGCGCCCTCTGCTGGAGAACTAGTCAACATGTCAATCCTCCTCCATCATTCATATTTATTTGTTTGTTTGTTTGTTTGTTTGTTTTTGGGATATATAAAGAAATTCATTGGACTGCCGTGGAGAGAACCCGTTAGAACCCCACATCTAAAGCCACCTCTCTAATATTATATTTGACCTACCTTTCACTTTTAAAGCGTTCACTTTCTCAAACTGTAACATCCGAGAGTCAAATGATGCCTTTGGAACTCAGCAGCGCGAGCCGTTATTGATGAGTGAATCGATTCTTCATGAGAGCTTCGTTTGACTGCATGTTAAACTTTTTTTCTTTTTCTTTTTTATTGAGTCTCCATCACTATACTCTCATACCTCTCATATCAGTGACACTGCGTTCTAAAGTATTATCTAATGATTAGACTGGATTACAAATGCGATCCTACCTAAGCTACTATAATAACCAAAATGGAAGTTTCCTTCTTCCTCATAACATTAATAGGTGTGTGTTTAGTGTGTGTGTGTGTTTAATGTGTGTGTAGACTGCTGCAGTGGTGCAGTGATGATGTTAGATGAGAGATATAAACTGGGGTTGAGCAATGCATTATATCACCAGGTCTCAGTGGCATCGTGTGAATGACAGGGAGCAAAATACACACACACACACACACACTTAAAGGATATGCAGCTGCACTAATAATTTTGTAAAAGTATTTCAAGTTCACAATGCTCTGCTGGCTTCATACAATTCATACTTCATACCACACAAACAAACAGTCTTAAAGGCAGATATACAGCTGCACTCATGATTTTTTTTTAAAGTATTTCAAGTTCGCAATGCTCTGCTGGGTTCATGTTGCGTTTCCTACACACACACACACACACACACAGCTAGACAGACAGGCAGGCAGACACACACACACACACACTTAAAGGCAGATATGCAGCTGCACTCATGATTTTTTTTTTTTAATTATTTCATATTTGCAGTGCTCTGCTGGGTTCATACCGTGTACACACACACACACACAAATAAACAGTCTTAAAGGCAGATATGCAGCTGCACTCATGATTTTTTTTTTAAGTATTTCAAGTTCGCAATGCTCTGCTGGGTTCATATTGTGTTTTCTACACAGACAAACACACACACACACACACACGCAGAGACAGCTAGACAGACAGGCAGACACGCACACACACACACACTTAAAGGTAGATATGCAGCTGCACTCAAGTCCTTAAAATAAGAAAAGAAAAACAGAAAAGATGTCCCCCTTTCATTCAAAATTAAAAAAAATACTGAACTTATGCCTCTATGCCTCTATCCTTTTGTGTAATTTGTACTTTGGCTGGACAATGTGTGCTCAGCCTATCTACTTTTAGTTTCTCCTTCAAAGGCATTTTTTGGAGAAAAAAGAATGATGGAGTAAATAATGCACCTTGTTTGTGTTTATAACTCCGGCGACTGTATTCCTTCTCAGTCACTACTGATGACGAGTAACGATGTGTCAGTGAAGAGGGCTGAAATATGCTGATGAAGCTACAGTCTGGGCTTTAAAGAAATCAGCACTTCAGAAGCACCTCTTTACTTCTTGGAGGTGTTGTTACACTTGTTTCCACACACACACAAAAAAAAAACCTGCCTTAAATCATTTATTAAGAGCAAATAATCTGATCTGGATGCCAAAAATTATGTCTTTTTACGTTTGAAAGACAGGAGGGCCTTAGCCCTATTATTATTATTATTATTAGTAGTAGTAGTAGTAGTAGTAGTATAAACATCAATAATAATAATAATAATAATAATAATAATAATAATAATAATAATACAACTTTATTTATAGAGTATACAAGTGCTGTACAATCAAGTAGTAAAAATGTCATGATGAAAAGTAATGCAGTAGAATGCACAACGATACAATAAAAGATGAAGTCAAAAGATGAAGAAGATATACACTCACCGTCCACTCTAATAGGAACACCTGTACACCTGGTCATTCATGCAGTCATCAGCCAATCATGTGGCAGGAGCAGAGTGTATAAAATCATGCAGATACAGGTGAAGAGCTTCAGATAATGTTCACATCAAATATCAGAATGGGGAAAAAGTGTGATCTGTGTGATTTTAACTGTGGCATGGTTGTTGGTGCCAGATGGGCTGGTTTGAGTATTTCAATAACTGCTGGTCTCCTGGGATTTTCACACACAACAGTCTCTAGAGTTTATGCAGAACGGTGTGAAAAACAAAAACACATTGACAACGTCTTGTTGATAAAGGAGGTCAAGGGAAATGGCCAGACTGACAGGAAGTTATAGTAACTCGAATAAGCGCTCTTTACAACTGTGGTGAGCAGAAAAGCATCTCAAACACACAACACATCAAACCATGAGGTAGATGGGCTACGTGTGTTCTGCTGTTGTAGCCCATCTACCTCATGGTTTGATGTGTTGTGTGTTTGAGATGCTTTTCTGCTCACCACAGTTGTAAAGAGTGCTTATTCGAGTTACTATAACTTCCTGTCAGCTCAGGTCTTCCTGTCTTCCTGGTCATTCTCTTCTGATCTCTCTCATCAACAATGTGTTTGAGCCTGCAGACCCTCTGCTCACGGGATGTTTTTGTTTTTCGCACCACTCTGTGTAAACTCTAGAGACTGTTGTGTGTGAAAATACCAGGAAATCAGCAGTTTCTGAAATACTCAAA
>CM040985.1:4439911-4484785 GCA_022985145.1 Pangasius djambal | reverse complement strand
AGTTACTATAACTTCCTGTCAGCTCAGGTCTTCCTGTCTTCCTGGTCATTCTCTTCTGATCTCTCTCATCAACAATGTGTTTGAGCCTGCAGACCCTCTGCTCACGGGATGTTTTTGTTTTTCGCACCACTCTGTGTAAACTCTAGAGACTGTTGTGTGTGAAAATACCAGGAAATCAGCAGTTTCTGAAATACTCAAACCAGCCCATCTGGTACCAACAACCATACCACGGGTAAAGTCACAGAGATCACACTTTTTCCCCATTCTGACATTTGATGTGAACATTATCTGAAGCTCTTCACCTGTATCTGCATGACTTTATGCATTGTGCTGCTGCCACATGATTGGCTGATTAGATAACTGCATAAATGAGCAGGTGTACAGGTGTTCCTATTAAAGTGGATGGTGAGTATAAGTACAAAAAACAAACATTAAAGAGATTAAAAGTAAACAAACACAACATAATTAAATAATTTTTAATTTATATGTTATATAAAAATAAAACAAAACAACAAGTACTAAAACAGAGGAAGTCCTTCAGTTAAATGTCAAATTGTTATTTTTAAAGAGTGTAATTTTGGATACAAGGGACACGGTGGCTTAGTGGATGGAAGTTTGCTCAAGGGCCCAGCGCTGGGATTTGAACTCATGACCTTCTGATCAGCAGTCCAACATCTTAACCACTGAGCTACCACTGCCCTGTCTTGTGCCCCCTGCCTTGTGCCCTGAGTCCCCAGGGATATGTGTAGGATAATACAGAAAATGGATGGGTGGATTTTGGATGCCGGGAATCAAAGGATTCAAACGAAAGAATCGATTCAGTAAAGTGAGTCATGACTCAGTGTGTGTGTGTGTGTGCGCGCGTGCGCGCGCGGGTTTTTCCTCCCCACACAGTTGACCTCCAGAGGACGCTGTAACACTGTAATGCTTGTTAGAGGGGTTGCCTGTTGCTAATGTGCAGTTGGGAGTATTCTGGAGGCTATTTTGATTGTTTCTCTGAGATCTGTAAGTCTGCTTGCTGACTCACTCGTGGCTCGTGGATAGCGGAGAGGAAAGCAGAGCTCGCGCCTGACCGGGCGGATGTAGCACCGTCATCTCGGCTTGTTTTGTTTCCTCGCAAAAGTCGGACTGCTTAATTCCTGTAATTGGATCAATGGGCATAATGCTGAGCCACGTCGTCTAATTACAGCGCACGAGCGCGCGGTGAAGCCTGAAGACTGCGGGTCTCAGCAGGTTCTGCGGTTTCTCCTGATTATTTCTCGCGCGTGCAGCTGGACGGTTTGGATGATCCTGGGTGCTGGTTGTTGGAGTGCTGGATATCAGTTCCCGTTTAGTTTCGTTACCATGGCAGAAACGCAAGGCCCCTGAACGCTGCTCTAACCCTCACCGAGCTTTTTTTCCTTTTGCATATCGTGATATTTGTTTTTTTTTATTTTTTTTTATAAACGGAGTCATATTTGGATCGCATTTCTGCAGACTGTAATAATAATAATAATAATAATAATAATAATAAAAATAAAATCCTGCTTGATTTCACAACTCGTGGAGCTCAACGTTTCCCAGGGCTGGAAACTTGCAAGTAAGTGTGTTTGAATTCAGATTCAGTATTTTAGCTTCATACTGCAATCACAGACATTAGATGACTGACTGATTCTAATCTAAATGCAGGTTTAACCCATAATCTGATCTGGAATGTCGCAGTTTCATACACACTTCACATTAATGGCGCAGCTTATGTTTGCACGAGAATGGAGAGCACGAGCACACACACACACACACACACACACACTCTCACTATCTCTCTCTCTCTCTCTTCTGTTTTATCTCCTCTCACATTCTGCATTTTCAGTTCCTCATGAATCAGCCTACACGTGTTAACTCGATTCACTGCTACCTAAAGAATAACCTGGTTTAAAGGGTTGCGCAACATATCGTCTGATAACCGATATCGCGATACTGACCTTTGAAAACTGATATCGCACAAAGCTGCAATGTGCAAATGCTTTCAACCCAAATCACCAAACGTTTTCTTGTGTCCTGAGAGCTTGCTGAACAATCCTAGTCATTCCAGATGTGTGTATTTGGGTGTTTTCCTGAATCACAGTACATGCGACTTTTTAAAAAAAATTTGTCGAAACTAGATATTTAAGCATGATATATCAGTGTGCAAATATGAGCGCTGTGGTAATATGAAGCAATGTATCTGCAATATGATATACCCATTGTGCAGCACTATTGTAGTCTTACTTCACTGGCCGGGTATAAAAACATTTGTAAGATGCAATATCTCAGGCTCTTAAGATCTTTTTCTCTACGGTGTACAATTTTAGACCCCATTTTGCTGTCACTAGCAAAACACGCACATTGGAAAAAGAATTTGTCGGTTGTGAGTTGAGATTGGCGGTCTTCGAACGCATCATCATTGTGACCAAAGCAGTGCTGCAACGCTCCTCTAAAGTCCACCAATAGGAGGAGGGTTTAGGATGACTTGAAACCGCTGGAAAAACCTAAATGAAACATGCTAATTATGAGAAAAATATATTTGTTATCTCAAGCTCACTCAATCGCTATGTTTACATGCACATCAAATTCCGTTTAAGGTGTGTATTCGGGTTGCAGCCATATTCCGAATACGATATTTATATGCGTACAGGCATCTGAATATTCCTATATACATGGTTGTTGTAAATATGCCTGAGTTGCCATTCCTAAATACCTAGCCTACAGCTAAGCATCTGTTCGCACCCACAATTCCTTGCAGACTGAACATGCACATTATCTCCTTTCAGTGGATTTTCTGAATAAGGTGTTTACATGCAACAAATTCCTGATTAAAACAGGCGCATACCAGGAGTGGGACATGAATACTAATTAGAATGTTGCCAAATTCCTATTAATATCAGAATATTGATGTGCATGTAAACATAACCATTGTTTCTGTTTTTGATGACACGGTCAGTCATTATAGAATCACAGAATCATATAATATGACCTGGAGAACATGCGTTATAGAATTCGGTCAATACTTTAAAGGAATCATCTCATACGATGGGCCTCATTTATCAATCTTTTAGTAAATTTGTATGTAAGTATTTGCGTAATCCAAACCGAACTAAAGTTTTCTGCCGGCTTTTACAAAAGTTTCGGGAAACGCTGAATATTCTGTGTACTTGCGTACGTATGTTGATCACCCGTAAAGTGCAAAGTGCGTTCCCAATGCAGCTCATGTGCATGTAGTGACGCAAACAAAACTACATAAAGGTTCAAGTGCACAGACAGCTGGAAGCTTGAATCAGGTAAAAACCTGAAAAAAGAACCGGACGTTCTTTGCCTCGAGAGGAATGATGAGGACTGAAGTGGAAGTTATTTTGACTCGCTTCTATGCCAATAAAATATTTAATAATATATAGGACGATGAAAAAGAAGAAGCTTGCACTAAATCTTCTGTCAGCTGAGGAATTAGTTTACAGTTTACGGATATGCGCAGACAGACCGACGAGTCCTTTATTTATACGGCAGCATTTCTTTCATTTGTCTAAATTTATGGGTTTGTGCTGGCTCGCTTTCTTTAGTTTTTATGTTCTTTATATAAACGATTATATAAAACGATTGTTTTTCACAAAATTTTCTTGATGGCAATTTAAACTCGACAGTATATGCCATACATTGATCAGCCATAACATTAAAACCACCTGCCTAATATTGTAGGTTCCCCTCGTGCTGCCAAAACAGCTCTGACCCGTCAGGGCATGGACTCCACAAGACCTCTGAAGGTGTGCTGTGGTATCTGGCACCAAGACGTTAGTAGCAGATCCTTTAAGTCCTGTAAGTTGTGAGGTGGGGCCTCCATGGATTGGACTTGTTTTCCAGCACATCCCGCAGATGTTCGATCAGATTGAGATCTGGGGAATTTGGAGGCCAAGTCAACACCTTGAACCCTTTGTCATGTTCCTCAAACCATTCCTGAACAATTTTTGCAGTGTGGCAGGGCGCATTATCCTGCTGAAAGAGGCCACTGCCGTTAGGGAATACCACTGCCATAAAAGGGTGTACTTGGTCTGCAACAATGTTTAGGTAGGTGGTACGTGTCAAAGTAACGTCCACATGAATGCCAGGACATCAGTGAGCTTGCCCATTTTTTGCTGTTTCCAACACATCAACTTTGAGAACTGACTGTTCACTTGCTGCCTAATATATCCCACCCCTTGACAGGTGACATTGTAACGAGATAATCAATGTTGTTCACTTCAGCAGTCATTGGTTTTAATGTTACGGCTGATTGGTGTATATAAAAGTGCAGTAATCCATGGAGCATGAGTGGGATACGAACGTTTTTCCGAATTTACAGGATTTTCATGAATACCAAATTTCATGTTTAAACGCTTGTACGAATGATTTAATCCAGCTTGATAAATGAGGCCCAGTGTGGCAAGTAATAATCTCATACTACCATTGAAATCCTACAGTGGCAATTATTCAGTTCCTGTTTTGCCAGCGTATGAAAATGAGATAAACATAAACCGGCCAGACATCTTCTGATGTGGTGAAGACCTGTCATGAGTGTTAGTTAAAAGACCTGCAATCACTGACCTACATATGGCAGGTAATTGAGGCAAGAACACACCAAAACCTGCTGCTAAATACTGCTGGGTAGATAATAAGTTATATCCCATAGCGCTGTTGAATTCTCGATCCTGATTATTGTTTAATTTTCTGTAACAGCACTGACAGCTCTGACTTATGATGATGTTCATGAACTTCTTCTAATACGTTCTTGTTTCTATAGTAATGGCTAATTCACAGGGACTTGTAGGTCAGATGCTCCACATGATCTAAAACACGTGATGTAATTTAACAAAGAAACATTGTATAATCATTGATATGGTGAAGCTTTCTGTATGGAGACATTTATTTATGGAAGGAATCTCCAGTGTCAGCACTTTGTAGCAGGATAAAGATGTTCCTGTAAGTTGTCCTCCATGGGAAAGTCTTCAGGATGGATGACTTCTCAGTAACAAGCTGTGTTTTTTTTTCTTTCATATTAGCTTCAACAGAAATTGAAGGGTTCGACTACATAGATCTGCTGTAACATAAGTATGAACAGGAACTTGTTTTGTGGATGTTCCACAATATTAAATGTAAGCATAAATGGATAGAAAGTATGACGTGGTGTTCATTAATAAATAAAAACTTGTAGTCATTTTCAAATTGTTGCGGTATAAGTGGAATCAAACACTTTAGGATGTGCTGTTATAGGACAAGAATCGACTTCAGGGAGGATTATTTATCTCTAACAGCACTCCCTGTCCGGTTTTTATTCTTTACTTAGGATCCAAGCGGTATTGTTCCCACGTCTCAGAATCATTTGTTTAAAAGTCATCTTCCATGGAAACAGGTTCTTTTCAAAACATGCACAAGGAAAGCCATAACAATCAGCCAAGTAATCCAAACCTCCTGAGGTGAAAGAAGTTTACTGGAACTTTGAAAAGTGTTTGAAGTATCACTGAAACTGGATACTCTGGTTGAATAGTACCAAAATCAAACATTTGGTCATATATGCCATAGACGAGTTTGATATCAGTATGGATGTTCTTGAAGGGACTGACTGATGGAAACTTTGCTCCCTGGAATGTGTGGCATTATAATGTGGGTGGCACCTGGTCATTTTCTGGTGAGTTCACCTGTAAAGTAGGTCAAGTTCATGTACAATTCTTTCTTAATGATAGAGACAATTAATAATAGTAGGTTGAATGGAGTAACAGGAAATTCCACTCAGCTTTTTTTTTTTTTTTAGCTTGTATTCGGCTCCTTTTAATTTTAATTCCACTTTCAATTCCTTTAAATTCAACTCCACTTTCTAGCAAATTCCATATTACTAGTGTAGGTCTATGTATGTGAAGTGAAAGCGGTGATTTGGAATTCTTTATGAAGTAGACTCTTGGGCAAAAGAATGGGCCGAGCACAAAATGGCAAATATGAAGCTTTTAATGGTCTTAACAACAAATCATTGGTCCGAAAATGAGCAAGAATGAAACAAATGCACTCCTGTGCCACCATTTGCTGGTTTCCTTTCGCTGCAGTGAACTGTTAAAAAAGCTAGAAACAGGGAGATTCACTTATATAGTCTAAGGTTTAAGGTAAAATCATGATAATGATTAAAATGTTTGATGTAAAATTAAAACTAACATGTCTGGATGTACAAAATATTCCAAAAATATCTTCTGGGATTTTTTTTTTTTTTAAAAGATTACTCATTATTTGGTTACCTGCCACACGTGATGCAGCCCATCCAGGGCCACAAATCTTAAACATTTAAAGAAATCAAAAGGAAACGCTATCCCATACTAAGTTCCTGTTTAATTCTTGCTAATTTCCTGACCATTGATTTGTCGTTAAGATTTTAATGGTCTTAATATTTTTGCACATTTTGGGCTTGGCCCTTTTTTTTTTTTTTTTTTTTCTTTTTGCCCAGAAGTGTGGTTATGAATGAAGTTCTGATTTATTTTGGACATATTTTTCTAGTGTAATCCTTCAAGGCAAAGCAAGCCCAGACTTTGCGCCGCACCTGCTCGAGTTCTTGTCTTTATAGCCGCTCCTTGTTACCTGTTGTTCTGGTTGATGCTTTCTATGTATGTTTTAAGTTGGAAACTTGAACAGCAACTTAGTGAAATTCTTAAGAATGTCTTATCTTAATGTGGATTATGCTGTAACCTTATAAGCTTTCTCCGTCAGCCCATATATCAAGTTTGCTGGTCGTGTTATTTCCATCAGGACCTTTTTTTTGTTGCATATATATAAAATTATAGCAACTACCAATTTTCCAGTAGTCTTGAAAAGGTTTTCTGTTATAGCTCTAGTAATGCAAAGGGTGTGGAACTGATTCGGATTATTCAGTGGATAGCTAAAGTATTGAGATACAAGATGACTGACAAGGAACAGATGATGCTCGGCTAAACGGAGATAAAGATCATAAGCAATAATTCTAGGTAGACCATGTAAACCAGTGGAAAACTTTCGTTTAATTCAAGTTAATTGTAGCTGCTTATGGGGTGGGCAGTATGACAAAAATAACACAACACACACACATGCAACTGAAGACATTTCTGTAATACATGATATGTAAAATATTTATTTTATATATTTATAACACATGATATTTTATTTAATGTCTACACAAATAAGTTTTATAAAAAACAGTTTTAAAATCTAAAATCTGATTGGCTGAGAGGTGTTTGAAGCTGTTGCAAAATCCTCAATATACGCACACCTGTGAGCACGTCTACATTGCAAATATTAGTAACAATAATATTAAATTGTTTCTTGAATACTAGATTTTATCAAATTGTTTTTATTTACGCTGATGTTTCATTTTCATAAAAGTGCCGTGCCTAACAACACTCTTACTCTTGGTAAAAAGCACTGTAACACGCCCTCTTGGTTTTCTTTTAACATTGAAAAGGAGGGAATTGAAAAAAATATATATATCTCTACAAAATTTCAATATTTTTTCATTTTAAAGATCAAAATCCTAACATCAAACCTTCATTCAGAGATTGTAATCTCAAAAAACATAATTTATCAATAATCATCATATTGCCCAAACCCTAGCTGCTCTTCCCCGAAAGTATTGGATGTGTATTCCATGGAGTGACCGTGACTCATTTGTTGTGCGACTCATAGACAAATTTGCTACTGTATTCTCCATACTCGCTATGTTTTTTTGTATCTCCTTGTTATCCGTGGAGCAGCCACAGATGTCAAAGAGCTCAGTGTTTGGCCTCTGGAACCGCTCGGTATACCCTTCTCTCGAAAGCTCAATGGCCTTTGAGTCCCCTTTTAGGCATGTCAAAAACAAAGGGGCTTTTGTTCCACGCCCAGTATCCTGCCATCAGCGCAGTGTACACCACAGACACAAGCAGGAGCTCTCTGGCTTCTGCTAAAAACTGCTTGGAAACAGAGATATGACTATATAACATCGATATCCTAATAAATGACGTCATATTACACATTTCTGACAATCATGACTCCATTCATTCACAAAGACTTGTATGGCTTAGACTATTCATATAATATCGTCTCAGGGAGTTTTTCCACATATTTACAATTTATTTAGATTTAATTTACTTTGAATATATTTATTTCTGTAAAGCTGCTTTGCGACAATGTCTGTTGTTAAAAGTGCTATACAAATAAAATTGAATTGAATTGAATTGAATAATATAAGCCTAATAATAATCAGATATAAATACATGTTGGTATTTAACAAAGAAAAAGGTATAATAATTCATATTGTGAAGCTTTAAGGAGATTTTTTTTGTGCTTTGTAAAAGTCAGAGGCTGTAAAGCTGTAACTTTGAGTTTTCCGTCACGGGAAAGTCATCAGGATGGAAGACTTTATTATGAAGAGAGAGGGAAAAAAAAAACAGAGACTGATGAGGGAACAACAGTTTATAGCTGTTATAATGTAAGTGATAACAGGGACCAACTTGTTTCATGTACAACATTAAACATAACTTTAAATGGATAAAAAGTCATGTCAGCCTTTTTGTAAATAAAAAATTGTAATCATTGCTGCGGTATAAGAGGAATAAAACACTTCCGAATGTGCTGTTATCAGAAAATAAAACAACTTTGGGGTGGTAACAGTAAATTAGCTTAGCCTCAAGCCGTGTCACACAGCTCCGTCATTGTTTTCATATAACGGCATGCCCCCTGAGTGTTTTATTACTCTCATAACAAATGTTTTGTCTTAATTTTTGTAAAGAAGGCATCGGCACCTTTGTCACGCGAAGGTTTCGTTTGCTTGTAGGTTGTCAAACCTATTTTGCGATGTGCATTATTACTTCATTCAGCCCGACTCTCGACTATACACTTAACCACTCAACCAATGCACAGCTCATGCAAGCGAATAATCGTAGAAACTGTATTCTAAAGTCGAATCTGCGAAGGAGAAACAAGCTACTGCTCTGAAGAAGTGAGAGCCTGTGTGCTCTGAGACTAATGAGAGAAGCATGTTTGAACCTGAGAGGCCAGGAATGTGGGAAATGCCTTGAATGATGTCACATGACCTAGGTTAAATGGGTGTTACGTGTAAACATCAGATTGGAAACAAGCGTTTTATGTTGCTCTCAAAGTTAAGCACATGTTTATCTTAGCGCGCATATATATATATATATATATATATATATATATATATATATATATATATATATAGTACTTATGAAGCTGTTGTATTAATGATAGGGCGTTGTCTAATTTTTCTGTTTTGTTTCTAATACACTTCCTTGTATAATATTTGCATTCAGCAAGTGCTTTAAGTGAGTCGGTAGCTCTATGATGTCTACATTTCGCCCTTTTAAGTACCTTTAAGTTCCCAGTACTCCACTTTACTGTGTGTGACTACACAATCAAATCATCTGTCTCACTGATAATAACTATTTTTTCCTCACACACCAAAACTAAATGGAAGTTTATGTTCACTGTGTATATAAAGTGTGGTTCCATGTTCAATGTTTTACTTATGCACATGTGTATGTGTGTGTGTGTGTGTGGGAGAGGGGGGGAAGACAATTAGTGCAGTGTGACACAAGACCTTGCATAATACACAACATTATTGGTGCTGTTGTGGATCTTACTTTAAAAAAAAAAATTAAAATTAGTTAATGTTTCATTGCTACATTACATGTATTAAAATAGTTTCAGAAACCAGCTCGGTGTAGGGCTGGGCAAAATGAGGATTATAATATAGATATCATGATAAATTATGTTACAATACAGTTGTATTGGGATAACTTTTTACAACATTTTTTTTTTTTAAAGAATATTTTTAAAATAAGGCAGCTGAATTGGTGTTTAAACTTTGTATTCAATATTTAAATGCAAAATGTATTTTTAAATGTTCTGTTTTAAATTAAAAACCCATTTTTTCCCCCTCCAATTTTGTAAATGTAAAAAACTGGCAGTGTGTTTGATGGCAGTGTGTTAGTGTACCTGTATTACATTTACATTTATTCATTTAGCAGACACTTTTATCCAAAGTGAGGAAATCCAAGCTGTATATTGTGATACACATTGTGTATCGTAGAAATGTCTTCAAGTATTGTGAAATGATATTTTTGTCATATTACCCACACACTGACCGGGGTGAACTGGTCTGAAAGGAGCCAGAGGATGATAAAACATTGCCTTAGAATGAGAGTCAGATACTGACATGGAGCAGTTAGCTGCACTGATGGTATTTTAAGCCAAAACTGATGGATATTTTAATAATTTTATATTGTAAAATTTATAGTGTGCATCCTATTCATTCTGTTTCCTTTATTACATTAATACACATCATGTTCTAAACTTCGGCAGTTCAGTCATAGTATAATGATAGTCTTATTTAGTCTTAAGAAACTCTTATTTATTGCAGAGCTACAAAATTACTTAATGTTAAAATGAAGGATAAAAAGAGGAGTACCAGCACTTATTTTCTGCTTCAAGTCCTGTTATATGGCATTGACCTTAAGCGTAACATTGAATGGGTTTAAATCAGGGAGCTGACCGGCCACTGCTTAGCAGAGTAGTAACTGTGCGTCATGGTTCGTAGCTCTCCACTGCGCTATGATGGCTTTTCTAACCTTTCTATGTGCGGCATTTGACTCTCTGGCTTGGAATGTGCCACCTTTGGGTGTCAGGGCTTATATTAACTTGCTACCTCATTTAACACAGCATGACGAGCTCCTGCCTCTCCTGTTCGGCCTCTCTAACAGCTCACTCGTCTCCTGTCTCTTGCAGGGCCACTGTACAGGCAGAGTACCTGGACAGAGGCATTACTAACCCCTAACATTTCATCACATATTGGGTAAGTTTCTAATGCTTGGTGGGCAATGATGTGTAATGTATTTTGCGCTCTGATATTCTCTGTATAGCTTCATGTCTCTGGTATTGATTTTGTAGCTTTTGTAGTCTTTTTCCCAGCTGAGATTTTGTGTGCTGTGCTGTACATACAGGCTTCTGTATTGCAGCTGTTGCAGACTGTTGAAGACAGGGCTTTTGTTTTAATCTTCAGCGGTTGTATGTGATTGCTGGCTATGGTCATAAATAGAGATGCATCAATACCAACACTGGTATCGGCTACGATATTGTGCGATATCATTTCCTTATTCTCGTACTAAATGGTCCGTTATCAACATCTGATAGCAATCAAAGCAAAGCAGGCTGCAAACTGTGCTCTT
Organism: Pangasius djambal; assembly: GCA_022985145.1. Taxonomy (NCBI): domain Eukaryota; kingdom Metazoa; phylum Chordata; class Actinopteri; order Siluriformes; family Pangasiidae; genus Pangasius; species Pangasius djambal. The sequence goes on along the minus strand of CM040985.1, from coordinate 4,473,566 downwards.
TAAAAATATCAAGAGGAGCAACTTCCAACAATAGAAGCAACCTGATTAAAGATCTAAGACACAAAACTCGGCACAAGGAGTTTTTTGCTATCAGCATGTGTTGTCTAGGTGAGAAAAAAAAAGTCTTGAGAATGCCAGGTGAGTGAAAATAACAGCTCTTACCCAGTATGATGTTCTTGACAATCAGCTGTTATCAGTTATTCACAATGAGGGTTTCTGACACTATGAAAACAATACAACTTACTTTATTTATTGCTGTACAGAAACGCTTTTTGGTAGTGGTATATTTGTCCATATAGTACACAATAATAGAAGGGATTGATTTATAATCGCACTATCCGTTGCACCCAGATGAGGATGGGTTCCCTTTCGAGCCTGGTTCCTCTCAAGGTTTCTTCTTATTGTCTCAGGGAGTTTTTCCTTGCCATCGTCACCTCTGGCTTGCTCATTAGGGATAAATTCACATATTTACAATATATTTTTTGAATACATTTAATTCTGTAAAGCTGCTTTGAGACAATGTCCATTGTTAAAAGCGCTATACAAATAAAACTGAATTGAATAGTGAAAAAACCCCACTCTTCTCCACTGCGACTCTACTCGATCCAAGGTAACTAACTTAGCTAGCTAATGCGCTTTACTTAAACTCACTCACGAGTCCATTAACGTGTGTGTGGACATCCACAGCATCCCTGATTGATTAATACTAAGTAGGTTCCTCGTTTCAGTATTATACTGATGAATGGTAAAATGGTATGGATGCATCCCTAGTCCTAAACAAGCTTGCGTACAGATTATTTTCACTATGGCAGATTTTACGATTATTGTTCTGCTGGGTATTGAATGGATAGGTTTAACCAGTAGGTTCATACATTCTTGTATTTTTCCATGAGTGAAAAAACAACAACAAAAAAAAAAAACCGGAAAGCCGCTCATTGAAAAGTTCCCATGTTCCATTACTGGAGGCAGGCTTTTGAAACAATAACCGCTGCAGCACTCAGTCACCTTGTATACATTAATCAGATTAATGACTACAAGTTTCCAGCAGGGCTTATGTGAATATTTCACCCCTCCCTCCCCGTGGCCTCGTTATGCTGAAATGGAAGCCATTGTTCTCATTGTTTGGAGGCTGCATGGACATGTCCTAAACAAGAGTACTTCAGTGTACGAGTGTTACGGATATACCGTGTTGGTCTTCACACTGGGATTAAAGTTTGCTTCATGTATACTGAAGTGAATTCAGGATTTAATCAGTGCATTTCTCTGTGTGTGAGGGTGTGAGTGTATGTGTGGGCAAGATTTGAAAAAGAGAGAAAGAGAGAGAGAGAGAGAGGGAGAGAGAGAGAGCCATGCAAACAAGTACCACATGCCACAAGTCATGTACTCAAAAGCCACATCTGACAAGTAGGCTAATGGGTTCCGAATGTGCTGCCATTTGCTATCCAGTTTCATCCAGGCTCCTACTACACACTTTTCTACCTCTGTGTGGAACGTAATGCTATAAAAAGTTAGATAAGGTATATAGCTTTTCCACTTTCTACACACACTATTCTTTTTTTTTTTTTTTTTTTTCCTTTCGCGGATGTACAAAGCCAACAAACGCTCCTCTGATTTAACCCGACAGCTTTGTATACTGATTTGGCATGAAGGCCCAAACAGAGTCAATGACCGATGCAGTGTAAACATCCTCCAGCAGCAGGGATGTGGCCCCCGGTTCACGTCCAGGAGCCCCTTTTAACAACACGCGTTGCAGATTGTGGGAGGGTTCGGTATCTCTTTAAGGTCACATTGTCGACTCCATGACTATGAGTTTAAATGAATTGTGAAATGAGTATGGGCCAATGAAACCAGATGATTTCAAAATAAGGCAGGGACAGTTCTTAGGGAGAAACCCACCATGAATGATTTCCATATTAAACTTAATAATTAAGAAGTGACATCAAAGCAGAACTGCAAACCTTTGTTTTTTTGCGCAGGAACTCCACATTTTAACAAACCCCCACCCCAGGGGGAAAAAAAAAAAAATAATGAGCACATGAATCTGGAATGAATGACAGTTCAGTGACCTCTCCGAAATGAACTGACACCCAGGAAGCCCCGCCCCTTTCCCTGTCTCATATTAGTCTTGTCTCCTCTCGATTTTACTGCTTAAATGCTGTGACGCGTGCTTTCTGTCAAGGTAAATGGAGACTGTTTTCACTTCATTAACGTGAAATATACATCAGTTAACTATATTATTGACTGCCACCCAAAACATCGTCTGAAATTTTATTTTTAAAAACTATTTTCGGCTGAAATCTTTGTGTCATCCCTAGTAAATATAGTTTTAGATTTTAACTATATTTAACAGAGTATTATTCCGTTTAAGGGTTATCATGTCTGTCATCAGCATCCAAGATTTATTTTGTAATTCAATTCTGAGTTGACTTTTTTACTTTTTTGTGCCATTTGACTACCAGCTGATTTAGCAGGATTTAGCCCTCTACTTAAAGAGAGTGATGCAGCAGCGCTTTAATCCTTTAGTCTGTCCAGCTCTCTCACCTCGTCATCAGTACACTCTGCTCAAACAGATCAGCTTGCAAAACTTCAATTTTCGTTCAAATACCACTCTGTGTCATCACACTCTTCGGCTGCATTCTGCTTTGAGTCCAACATTTGGAAATAAACGTCTTCAGTACCTCTACCTTGGTTTTCTCAAATATACTATGCTGAAAGTTGCTGAGTGCTTCGTTTTTAATAGCTAAGAGCAAACCCTGACTGTTATCCCATATGTCTGACACCATTAAAAAAGTTTTCTTCTCTTAAACACCATTGTAACTGTGCTAGCAATAACAATGTCCCCTGTGACCACTAACATCTCACGGGAATAACATCAATAGAGCACCAACCAACAAATTAGCACCAGAATCCCTACGCACACCACAGATATTCAATATAAACATTTTTAGTGTGTTTCAGGGTGAAGTTTTCCTGTAAGACGTGTGCTTTTGATTATTGTTCTTCAATTCGTTTTACAAATGTGAAATTTGATCTCATTCTTGCACAAGCTTAAAGCAAATTCCCACCAGCCGTGTTTTTAAGCATTTTTCAACACAACCTAGACGCTTCCATTTCAAAAAGGGTTTCGATTCGCACTGACTCCATCAGATGCGCGTATGCTCAGTATATGACTCTGCAGTATGTGATTATTTTTTTACTTGCATGCTTAAATTGAAGCGCAAAATCCAATTTCAAACCTCGACTTTCTATACACTGTAAAATCCTTAATGTACAGCAGTGTTATGATTGCGTAACCTGTAGTCGCATAGCGAAATGTTTGCACAGCACTGACATTTATGGATAACCAGAAAAAAATATACACTGTTTGTTTACTGTCCTGCTGTCTGTCACATTTTCATTAAGCTGTGTTGTGTAATTACAGCTGACCTAGCCTTGGCTTTCCCCATCCCCCATGTTGCAAAGACGCTGTTGTATATAAACTATTCATTTTGTTGACAAAATTGAAGCGTACTGTCGCTAACACGGCATGTCCGGTGTAAATTCGGGGTTAGTGCCAGTGAGAGAGTGTGTGTTTGTATTTCTGGTCATGTGACTTTTCAGGGCAGTGCAGGCCAACAAAAGTAAGATACTAGTGTATGTAGTACAGATATCGAGACTTGCAGAAAACATTACAATGAAAGAGACTTGCATGAACAGCAGAAGTATAGCTTTTTTGCTGAAGCACCATTAAGAAAAACACAAATGCAAAATTAAAAATAAGTAAGAATGTACAATATTAACTGTTATGTTGTATTCAATACATGCTTAGGGTTTCCTTTGTATATGTAAGAGTTCTTGGCTTCTAGGTTGGAATCTATATAGCACAGCCAAGGGACAACCCTTAAGGGTTCTAGATGAGACCTTTTTTTAATTATAAAAATGTAACCCATTTTATCTTCTATCACCATTATAGATAATATACACAGTATAAACTGTATATTGATGGAAATGTTTAGGGCTCACCCCAGGTCTTCTTTTCTTTAGTCATTTAGTCATCTAATATTGCTCCATTTTTAGTAAGACCTTAAAATATTATTATATAAATATACACTTAAGAGATGTTTTTTTTTTTCCTATGCCGATAGCTTTTTTCCCCAGGGTAAACCTGACATTTGCATAGAAATGTCCAGTTCCATTAATCAAAAGTAGTGTAACCTTCACCCAACATTTTAAAGTAGCAGTCAAACAGTACATTAACCGGCTGATGGATTAAGCTGATGTATTGGATTTCGCCAATGAAGGCACAGTTGATTATGGGGCCATTCTTCTCGCTGATCTTTTTCTTCTTCCTGCTGCTCCCATTAGGGGTCGCAACAGCACGTCATTGGTCTGCAGATTTGATTTGGCACAGATTTTATGTTGGATGCCCTTCTTGACGCAACCCTCCCCAATTTTATCCGGGCTTGGGACCGGCACTGGGAGTACACTGTCTTGTGCAACCCCAGTGGCTGGAGTCGGTTCCCTGGCTGGGAACCAAACCCGGGCCGCAGCTATGAGCATCGAGGCCTAACCACTAGTCCTCAAGGGACCCTTTGGGGCCATTCTTACATATTTGGCCTGATATTAGTACACACCCGTGTGCTAGCATAGTTGATCTAGCTATCGGTTAGCGGTTATGGTGTCTGCCTACCATCTGCCTAGAATGTTGTAAGAAACTTGAATGACTGCTAATTAATTTAATAAATGCTAAGTTATGCATTTCACTATTAGTATACTCTATTTGTTTTACTCAAATGTACCATTCTATACTTTTGCTAATGTAAGGTAAGGTTGCTAACCACGGGTAAATTCTCAATCTGTACAACACATCACTGTGTTGATGGGCATGTACTGTATATGGGAAGTTGAACAATGAAAGTGTTTTCTGAACTAAATGCAGTTCTATATTTTTAGTGTTATTCTCATGTGTACAGTTAAGAATAGGCTGAATATTGGAATCGCCAAACACCTGTTTTGATGAAGTCCTCCTTCTTATCGTGTCACAAAGTTTTAATGTGTGACAGTTTTATGTAACTGTTGATTCAAGCTTTGCTAGCATGTCACACATACACAGACTATTTTACGTTCCTAATGTGCTGCATCTGAGATGAAGGACTCTTGCCAAAATGCCTTCTACTTTCAGTATCTGTTTTCTTTACACTGATTTTAGACAGTGAACGCTAGCTTGTAAGTAGGAATTTGACAATTAACATTCAGTTTAATTTAGAGTTGAGTCTAAATGCCTGGAACATTTTTTGTGTTAGGTGTGTATGCTTTCATTTAGTCAGAAAGCTGCTTGGAAGCTCTCGCACAGCCATGTATTTACTGACCTTTCCCTAGACATTTATCGCGGTGAGATCAATTGGAAGACTGAAAGGCAGTGATGTGTGAAATACAATAGGTCTCACTGCTCCCTTCTTAGATTTCATTTTACTCCTCTTGAATTTCCACACTCATGCCTGTCATGTTGCCTTAGGGCATGATTTTTTCAGAACTGAGTTAAGGATTCCCACTCTCAGTTGCTTGACCAATTTTCTACGTTACTCTAGGAGAGTGTGGCATCTCCATTTTCCTAAAGGATTGTTTGTGAATGGCGGCCTGTATGCATTTTGAATTACTGCGCAGTTGTAAATCCTGAGCAAAAATAACTGCTATTTAGTACAAAACATTAATTGTACCAGAGTCCCAAGAGTGCAGCGTGTCCACATAAAGTTAAAAGGAAAGAAGCAATATTAATGGCTGGTTAAATAATTAGTTGTTGTTTTTGTTTTTCTGCCAAGAACAACTCAGAAGCCACTCGTGGGTGAAAATCCTTCTTGATAAACATGCTCTCTGTGTAATGTTTCACTGATGAGTTTTGAGAGAGGCGGCGCCATGACTCACTCACTCCAGTCATTAATTTCATACATTCTTATCATCGTTTGGTCTGTTATTGGGAATTTAACATTCAGTACATAATATTAAGCATTAGTTTAGGACCAATTTGTACCCTCTCACGAGGTGTTTAGGTCAATGTAAAATTCACTTAGGTTATCCGATGTTGCTTCTCCCATTTTTCTTCTGTGTGCAACCCTGTCACCTTGTCAGTTGCTAAAACCTCTGCTTTTAGAAGGGACCCATCAGCATCCTTCCAGATCTGTTGTTCCCTAGGATTACCATGAGAACAGATTTATGTCTCTGTGTCTCTTGGGTTTTTGTGCAGAATGTCTCTCAAAGAATTTACACAGTGCTTCCTAGTTACATGGTCTATTGTCCTGTTACTTGTTTAGAATAGCACGACATACTTTAAGGTTTTCCATTGAGTTCACTGAGGTTTTTTACTTGCATCTGCACGCAGCTGTTTAAATCAGTTGCTAATATCTGAAGAGATTAAGCTTGTAATGGTGTGTGCTGTATTCTCTCACTAGTTCTACTGGATCTCAGGGGCTTTGGTTATTTCCGGAGTCCAGCATGACACAGCTGCTGCCCTCAGTATTCACAGCCTGTCAGAGATGCTCCATGTGTGTGGGTGGGACCATCTTTTCCAAGGCCCTGAAAATGGAGGCACTCTTTCATAACCTGAGTCTCATAGCTGTTCTTTTAACCAAAGGTCCTTCTTGTGTTCACCATTTCCAAGCCTTGTTTGCAGCAAGGTCGACCTTGTGATATTTAAGTTTTCAATTATCATGCATGTGGGGCTCTCAGGCATGTTCCTTTTTCAGCATGTCTGTGGGAAATGCCTCCATTAGGAGTGGCCTGAACCCCCCCCCCCCCCAGTCCTGCCATCGTGTGTGCAGGAAGTTTAGGGGAAGCAATCTGAACTCCTTTTCTCCTTAAGAAAACAGTCTGCATTTTTCCTGTTCCATCACACATTATCAGTAATATTATTCGGACTCGGACCGATCTCATTTTCAGAGGTGCAAAAAAACAAACAGTCGTGGTGGTGGTGTGCTGCAGCTTGTAATTTCCATTGCAGGAGGTCATGCCTTTTCAAAAAACCTTTCAGAAGCATTAATTAGTTATGTCGTATGGAAGGCAGCTCGCTTAGTTTTCATGTTTGTGAATGTGTGTGACTGGTTTGGAATAAGAAATGAAAAAAGTTTGGTAGTGTATCTGTATTAAGCAAGCTTGGCATAGAGCTGTTTCTTGCAATTCCACAGCAAACTCTTTTAAAGACTCTTGGTTAGGTCTCAGAACCCCTCGAGGGTGTAAATTCCCCATTAGCACTGTTCGTGTTTGGCATGGATTGGAAGCATATGCTTATGTCTTTCTTCTTACTTGCTGTGTCTGTCTAAGGAAGCAAGCCAGAATGACCTTGGCTTTAACAATAGGAACAGCTAGAGATCCCAGGCCTGGCCATGGGCTACTGTAAATACAAGGATTTACAGGAAAGGGTCATCAGGTTTAACTTTATTCTGTTTTCGGAATAAAAACCTCAGTTTGCTCAGAACCCAGAACTATTTTATTGACAAATGGAGCCTGAGGTGCTCTTGCCAACAGTTGGTGTTTTAATAAACACAGGTTATTTCAGGCACATGAGCGATGTCACAGACGGGAGTTTCCTTTGGCTTCGTGAGTGATAGAAGTGTGTCATATGGGGATCTGAACGGGTATTACAGTTCGCATGACTGCAGTGTTGAGTAGTGGAGCTTGGGTGGAGGGGGGACAAGCTGGTAGACAGGGTACCGTTATCTTTAGCCACACTGCCGCACCCAAGCTGAGGTAGAGCCTCTCTAACTCCGTTCACGTTAGGACAAGACAAAGGTTCTGTTTATTGGTGAGTCTGCTCTATTATCTATTCTCTTTTCTTCTTTATAGTGTTTGATCTATGGAGTATTGAGTCATGAATGATGGTAGGATTGGCGGAATGTTGCCATAATGCAGACGTGTCTAATCCTCCCTTGGTTGGAATAAAAAGCTGCATCCACACCAGCCTTTTGCGTATAAGATTGGAAAGCTCTGGTGTAATACATCACAATTGTAGAGACCGTTGAACCTTAGGGATGTGGTATGGGGCAGTGTGCCAAGGCAGTGGCTGGTTGAACTAGTTTTAGTTGCAAAATAAACATTATTTCAATCTTTGCCACTTCATCTGCCTTCCTCATGTTTAGCACATGTAGTACGTTAACTTTTTTTTGCTGCTGTGTTCAAGTGTTTCATGCTTTGCTGTCTGTCCTCAGTTTGACAGAAAGCCGCAATCATTCCGTGCTGCAAGGGCGACCCCAAAATGTCTTCCAACGGGGACCTGCAAGATGTTGGGAGCTATGACAGCTTTTGGGAGGTTAGAAGCCTTTCATGACACGCACACACACACACACACACACACACACACACATATACATATATATATATATATATATATATATATATATATATATATATATATATATATATTAGTGAGAGAGAAACTCAAAAATGTAATTCATTCACTGCCCCTCCCCCACCTCCTGTGTAAGAACACTCAGTCAAGTCTGCACTAGCCTGGAAGAGAGTTAGCAACTGCCACTGGGGCTCAGCTCTGTAAAGCCATTGCATAGTAGAGGTGGCTGCTGCCCAAGTGCTTGTGGGAATGGGAATGAAAAATGATTCTGTACCTTGTTTGGGAACCCATCAGAATAAAGTCTCTAGGACATTTTATATGAGGAATAAGGAGCTTAGTTACTGTCAGTACAACTGTCTGCACAAGTTGTTTGGCTTGGCTCAGTGCAAAAAAGATCCACCACCAAGTTGGTTAATGGTGACAAACACTGCTAATATAACTCTGATAGGTTTAGAATGCCTTACTAATATAAATTTTTATAAATGTGAATCCTCATTAGGGCTGCACAATATTGAAGAAGAATGCGATATGCAATAACTTGTTAAATAATGTGATATGCGGTACAGTAATGCTATAAATCAATAACAATTTGTAAAATCAATTACAATTTTATATATATATATACACACACACACACACACACACACACACACACACACACACAAACTGAAAATGACATAACCAACATACATCTTTCATGTTCTTTTGAGGAAAAGAAAGCATTCTCTGCTATCTGTGTCACCCTAAAACTTTGACGTTTCATAACTTTTTGAAGTATTAAAATCATTCAGTTATCGAGAGCCCTTGCGATATGCATATCGTGATATTTACATTTGCGATATTTTGAAAATTTTGATATATTGTGCAGCCCTAATCCTCAGTATGCTCAGTATCCTGGGGGCAGTCGTGGCCTAATGGTTAGAGAGTCGAACTTGTAACCCGAAGGTGAACCTGAAGGTCGTGGGTTCGAGTCTCTCTTCTACCCCCAATACCACGACTGAGGTGAGACCCTTGAGCAAGGCACCATACCCCCAACTGCTCCCCGGGGGCCGCAGTTACCAAGTGGCTGCCCACTGCTCTGGGTGCGTGTGTGCGTGTGTTCACGGGGTTAAATGCATGGGTTAAACGCAGAGCATAAATTCCGAGTATGGGTCACCATACTTGGCCACATGTCACTTCACTTCACTATAGCATCTCAATACTATGTAAACCTGTTCTTATTCTACACTGTCTTACCTTGCTCAGCCGGGGAACTACAAGAGGACAGTGAAACGGGTTGACGACGGCCACAAACTCTGCAATGACCTGATCAGCTGCTTCCAGGAGCGTGCCAAGATCGAGAAGGCCTATTCCCAGCAGCTGAATGACTGGGCCAAAAAATGGAGGGGTGTTGTGGAGAAAGGTGATCAGGACTTTGGGATTTAGTATGAGGCCACAGGGGCTCTCCCTGCCCTCTCAAAATAACCTGTTACCCAAACAGATTTCTGTTGGTTGTCATGACTGCTTTATGTTTCACTTGTTGATTACCAGATTTAGTTACCAGGCATGCAGGTGCATCATGCTAGCTTGCTCAACATGGCCAAGTTTTTCTTCTACAATGTTAATATTATCATAAATATGATAATAAACACAATTTATGATTGTGTTTAGCTTGTGCGGTACAATAAGAGTACTCCTGTGGAGGTAAGAGAGAAAGTAAGACAGGATTCAGGATTACCTGCCTGTGCAGGCCTCAGTACACTAATTTTGCCCATGTGGCCTCTTTAAAGGAGCAGTGAACCATATCTAGAACTCTCATCTAGGACCATACCCATACTGCTCCACTTCTTGAGTGCTTCTCTGACTTGTATTTTTTTTTTTTTAAATAGCGAATGCCACAGTCCAGACACCTTTGGTTAGAGATTCAAATGTAGGTTTGTGTTGGAGGAGTGTGCACTACTTTATAATAAGATAACTTGGCATGCCATAAGATGTACTACTATGTTCTGTAAGCACTTTATTACAAACCACGAATCACACCATGGTGGAATTATGATGGTGTCTCTCTTAGATCTTCCCCGTGAATTGATATGTACAGAAATTGTTATTCAGAATCGGATAACCTTTTTACATAGACATCATTGAGGGGCTGCCTTTTTTGTTTTAGCAAAACATTTATATTTTCATTGTTTTAGTTTAAAAAAAAAAAGAAGAAAAAAAAAGAACAAGAGTTTCCTCTTCTAGGCCCACAGTATGGCACCCTGGAGAAGGCTTGGCATGCGTTTATGAATGCAGCAGACAAGCTGAGTGAGATCCACATGGAGCTGAAGGAAAAGCTGGTTATGGAGGACAGTGAGAAGATCCGCATCTGGCAGAAGGAGGCCTACCACAAGCAGATGATCGGAGGCTTCAAGGAGACCAAAGACGCAGATGAGGGATTCCGAAAGGCCCAAAAACCCTGGGTCCGCAAACTTAAGGAAGTGAGTTACAGCTCCTTAAATCGCAGCTCAGAAACAGTTCTCTTTTTAGCAAGGAACACATAGAGATTAAATGAGCTGATGAGTGTTCTGTTACATTTTGGTAGGTAGAGGCCTCTAAAAAGAGTTACCACCAGGCCCGTAAGGAGGAGCGGACAGCAATGACACGTGAAACACACGCTAAGGCTGATCCCACCAAGTCCCCGGAGGAGGTGCGCAAGTTCACGGATCGGGTGGAGAAATGCACCCAGGAGGCCGAGAAGGTAACAGAACCAAGCACCATTAGCTCCTAAATTGCTATGTTTATCTATGGCTCCTCTAGGGGTCACAGAAGCTCTTGAAAGCTCATCACACTCATGCCACCTCATGAAATATGCAGTTTAGACTATGTCTGTACCCAGAATATCTGGGATATCATTGGATCCATCATGACCCTGACCAGTTACTGAATGAATGAATCAACAAGTTTAGACTATTCAGTCTTATTGCTCATGCTGCTTCCAGCATGATAACACTATAATTGGATGAAGTAAAGAGTGCTCAGTGGAGTTAGTCATGGTGTATCTTTATGATGTGATGAATGATTGGTGCCTGTGTTTTTAGGAACCACAATGGGTGGAGATCAAAATGCCGGTTTCTGTTTAGCCAAGACAAGACAGGCCTGTTTAGTGATAGAGCAAGACCTTGGTGCCATTTTGGATCTGTTTTGTAACTGCACTATATGCTTATGGACACGTGTCCCATATTATTGTGTCTGTGCTTTTCATTTTGGATTAACAGACAGTCACTTGAATTCCTGGCTCTTATGTGTTTCAATCAAACAATTGTTTTTATAGGTTAAGACAGAAACATCCAGCCACGCAGAGGGTAAAAGTATGTTTTGAAAGTAAATTAACCTAGTAACCTAGTTGGACTTAGAGGAAACTAAATTATAGCCCATTTTTGGGGGAATTGTGGAGTTGTCTGAAAGCTGCATTATTGCTTACCCTCATAAAATACCATTCCATTTTCACCGCAGTACTGCATATTAAAAATAGCTGATGGAATTAAAAGTGAGCTCATTTTAGGCCACAAGTGGAACTGCCCCATGATGCTGCCATCTCCCAGCACACAAACAAATCAAGCCAGAGCTCAAACCAACATAATTCCTGGAGGCAATGACACACCTGTAAAGAAACTTGACAACATTAATGCTCTGTTATGCAGAGGTTCTAAAACACGTTCATGAATTTCAGTTTATCCTTTAATTAGCACAGCTCACAGGTCTCAGTACTTAGTGAGAGTTTGTTCAGGTGTTAGAATGAAATGCTGAGTGGAATATAGATACTTAAAAAAATGAAAAAAATCAAATCTTGACAAAACAACAAACGCCATCTACGCCAGCCTCTGGCAGAGTAATAAGTTCTCACAAATTTAGTGCCAACTATTCAAGAAACATGTTTTTTCTCATTGCGTTAGTGCATTGCTGAAAGCATATATTAACATGCATACCTTTTAGCAAAAGGAGAACTAACTTATTCAGAACTTCAGAAACAGGATTATTTTCTCAAAAGCAAAATCATAAACATCTGGTTTTTCAGAAACTTCTGAACTTTTGTGTATATCTTTCTCATGGACGGGACCTCATGAGAGATATGAGCTCTAGGCAGGTTTCCTGCTTTGTTTTTTTGTGCAGCAGCCAAAACTTTGGGACTGTTATGGAAATGTTGGTGGGCCTAACTTCACAGAACAGAATGTCCACAAACTAATTTTTCTAGTATGTCATCACTCTGACGTGTTATAAGATAAATCTTTGTTTACTTTGCTTCATTGCAGTTCTACTTAAAGGTGAGCACAAGCTATGCTTTTTGTCACATGGTCCTGAGATGGGAAGCATTTTTTTTTTTAATTAAAGGCTGCTTTCTGTTTCATGTCTTCAGGCGAAGGAGCGCTATGAGAGAGCTTTGGATGAGCTGAACCGCTGTAACCCACGGTACATGGAAGACATGGAGCAGATGTTCGAGATAACCCAAGATGCTGAGAAGAAGCGGCTGTGCTTCTTTAAGGAGGTGATGCTGGACATCCATCAGCATCTGGACCTCTCCACCAGTGAAGGGTGAGTGTGTGCAGTCTTGCTGAAAGTTAATTCATTAATGGTTAAAGTTTAGTTAATTTAGGATTTTGGAGCTTTGTGTCAATATTTAACCACATTACCTAGAAGGAAAGAATATCCCTGCCCTAAGATCCATAAAAATTCATATCTGCCTTTTGCAATGCTGACTTGTGTAGTCAGGCTTTAGAAAGCTGTTTGATAGTTCAGTCATGTATTTGCAAATACATCAAAATGTTAACTATTAGTTCCAGTTTTCTTTGACTATGAACTCTGTTATCATTGTTTACCCTAGAAAGAATGTTCAACACCGTGTTGTCCATTAACCAGAGTCTTTTAGAACAAAGGTTGAGGCAAGGCTAACATTTAAAACTGTGCTGGCTTTTAGCTGTTATTTGCTTGTCTTGTATTGGATTGTTCCTGAAGGTTGTCAAAGACAAAAACGTCCACATATCCTGCTGTTGCTTTTTAAAACAATGGCATCTTTTTTCCTATTGTTCCCCCTATAATTATCTGGCTGCTCCCAAGATGTTAGTCCTGTGTAATTTGTGTGCAGGAATCTCTACTCTGATCCAGGGTGTTTGGTTAAGGTGTGCTGGCTTCATTCCACAAAATTTACATGCCTTCTTTACATTTTACATGCACCATGTATGCATATGCCCTCATAATAAACTCCTAGGAATGAAGAATGTGAAGAAAGCTAGTAAAGATATTCTCTGGTCATTATTGTAACTGATTGTTTTGATTAAAAATACTGGTTCACTCAGGTTTAAGGCCTTGTACCGAGATCTGGGCCAGACCATTAATGCAGCCAGTGACACGGAGGACCTGCGGTGGTGGAGGAACACACATGGACCTGGAATGAGCATGAACTGGCCCCAGTTCGAGGTATAGTTTTGAACTGGCTCCAATTCGAAGTGCAGTTTTAAACTTGCCCCAGTCTGAGATAAAACAGTGAACTGGGCCAATTTTGAGGAACAGAAAAGTGGCCCCAGTTAGAGATACAACAGTCAACTACCTCAAGTTGACATACAGTATAGAACTAACCCCAATTTGATATAAATAGTGAACTGTGAGCTGGCCACTGTTTTACAGCACAGTATGGAAATAACCCCAGTTTGATGTCTGTTCTGAAATGTCCCCAGTCTGATGTACAAGAGTGAACTCTTCCCACAATTTTAGGTATACCAGGGAGATAGAGTGTCAAGTTGGAATCAGAGTTGGAGTCACAACAATGAACCAACTTTAGAGTTTCTGCTTATAAAGGCCGATTGTTTATCAACTATAAATGTCAGCACACTATTTTTTTCAACTACAAACTAAAGAACCCGGGTTCCAACGTTTGTTTAGCCAAGAGATCTGACATTTCCAGTAGAAGCTCAAACAGTGCATCTGTATGTAAGTTGTCATTCACTGAGCCATCCTAACCATGAGCTCTGGGGTTCGTGAATCCTAATGGGCTGATGGTGAATGCTTTGTTGTTTCCATGGCCCACAGATGGCTTGTGGAATGCGGGATCCTTCTCTCCTCCCCCTTGAAATATATCCCTGAGGATATATTTACCCCACCATCAACACCACAGTTTAAGTTATATTTTTGTACAACTAAATATTAGACCTAAATACTATCCTTTGGCTAATGCTTAATCAAGCCCTTGGGGCTTCTTGAACAGACAGCAAGCATAGGTCAACCTTCAGGTAAAACAGACTCTCACTTCATCCTCATGGCATCCTCATTTCTGTCCCTGAACACTGAAGCTCTTTGTGCAGCTCCAGAGTGGCCTAGCATGTGCCATCCCGGGAAGTCAGAGACAATGTTTGCCATGTGTCATGTTAGGACTGATTCTACTTTCATGCTTTTGCATTAGTTTAATGGACTGACACCTTCTGGGGCTGTTATATATATTTGTGTATTTATATGCATGTGTGGGGGCTGAGATAATCATGGTATTCTTTTTGTGTGTTTTGCACACACTTTATCAGGAATGGTCTCCAGAGGCCAACCGCACTATCACCCGCAAAGAGAGGAACAGCCGAATTGATGATGTCACTTTGACCAACATCGTCTCTGCTGCTGATGAAGCACCTCAGACTCCACAAGATACCACCCGGTAACACACACACGCACACAATTTATAGTTTGCCTGTTTTGTTTGTCTTGATACAACCCTTTTCCTTGATCTTCTTAGAATGTATTTGGTAATAGGAATGCTTGCTCAGAGAGCTCTGGGATTACAGATAGAAAGAAAATATGGCTTGTTATTTGAGCTGCTTGTTCTCATGGGATAATAGAGATGCTCGTGACAAATGTTCCTCATTTTTCCCTCCTAACTTATTGCAGGTTTGGAGAGACACAAAATTTACCTGTAGTACTCAGGAAAGGTTTATTCATATCCTAGAGCTCTTTACCATGAATTAACCTTTCAACTAGAGTGGTATTGGCTCTTTTTGCTATCCATTTTCTTATGCTGGTAACAGTTGTTCCCTCTGGAGGATTTGTCCTGCTGGTAGGTGTACACAAGATAATTACTACTCTAGCATTATGGGCTTATTCAGCACAATATCTGTGTGGTTGTGTATGGTGGTATATTGACTCAGTCCTAAGCTGATATCCCAGGAATGAACAATTGTCTGTATCAAGTCAAGTTGGTCGTAAATATCTGTAGAACTACAAGCACCAGGGTCCAACATATATCAGCATGTCCTTTATGACCATCTGTTTATCAGGGGGCAACAGGACAGATGCCTTTGCATCAGCATTTAACAGTGCGCATTCTTGTACTTGACGTAATGGCTTTAAAACATCAGTTACATTCTACATCTGGCTTGTTTACCAAAGGGAAACATATGTGCTGCTGTCAAAAGGTTGTTTTTTGTTTTAAATAATCAATTATTTAGCATCTAGTTATTATTGAAAAGCTTTAGAAGAATCATGTCACCATGTTATAAGTAAGGATTAAGACACTTTGGAACATGCTGTTAGAGGTATATTATCAATAACAGGCTGGTAAGATGCTGAGATGCTATAACAGCACGTCAGAAAGTCTTTGACTCTTCTTGTACCACAGATATTTGCCAACAAAGAAATGGCGCAGTACTTTTTATCCATTTATAGTTACATTTAATGTTATGGAACATCCACATCCAAGTTAAATCCTGTTATCACTTACATCGTAACAGTTACAAACAGTCATTCCCTCACCAGCCTCTCTCTTTTTCCCCCCCTCTTCTGAAGTTAAATAGACAAAAAGTGCAAAGTCCTCTGTTCTGAAGAATGTCCAATGGTGGAAAAACTTCTGTTACAGGGCATTGACACTGGATACTCCTGCCATAAATGTTAAATAAAAATCTCCTTACAGAAAGTTTGACCTTACCGATGATCAAACATTTTTCTTTGTAAAAAAAATACGTGAATGAGTTCTTACTACAGAAATGAGAATATATTACAAAGATCACATTAATATAAACCTTTGATTTGCCTTATAGCAGGCACTATTGTCAGAACTGCTGTTAAAGAAAACTGATCAACACCTTCTAACCAATCAGAATGGAGATTTCAGTAGTGCTGGGGTGTAAATATTATAACTATTTAGATATTAATCTTCTGTCCTCCAAAAGCGAATATATTGTGATCTCCTGTACCACAAACTCTTATTGGTCTTTGATTCTAGTTTGAAAAATCAGTATGTTGATCATCGATCCCTTTAATAAATTTCTTCGATTGTTTTTATATTGTTTTATCTTTGATTTTATGAGATCAAAAAAAAAATCATCCAGTGATCACCATTTAGTCATTTGTTTCTGATGTTAAGAACAGTTTACCAAAAGAAACATGTATTTTGAGGATCGTAAGGATTAAAATGTCACATCTGTAACCCCTGTTTTGTCTCCTGGCTAACACAGCGCTGCCAAAGACTACTCCTCGGATTGGTCTGATGAAGAGAGCCCTAAGAAGTACATAGCAGCGAATGGAGTTGAGCTTGAGGAGGAGGAGGAGGAGGAGGAGGAGAAGGTAGTGGGTGTGCGCGTTAGAGCACTGTATGATTACACTGGCCAAGAATCTGATGAGCTGAGCTTTAAAGCAGGTATTAATCCCTACTAATGCTTATTAATGGCACACACATGTACAAACACACACATACCATTTTGGTCCGTAGTACGCTGTATTTGAGCATGATTATGGCATGTGGAGTGGCGAGATTCGTCTGAACGCTCTGCCTTCGTGTTAGTTCTCTCAGACCAGAAGATCAGCAATAAACAGTAAACAGCTACTGTTTGTAATCAGTTGATCATTCTTACTGATGACAGACACGTTGAACAGAGTTGGACAAATCTAAGCATGAGTGCTTTGTTGTGATTCTGACCTAAAATTCAGGTTTTCCTATGGCTAATGTCACATCAATCTAGGAAAGCATCTGTGATTGGCCAGATTCCCAAGATTGATAAACGAGGAAATCCTTGTGTGTCCTTTTATTGTCTCACCATTGGCTGATGAGTAATCACACTGATGCACAGCACGTATTGGTTTTCAGAATGGATTTGAAAACGATATAATTACCTTGCTGACTACTACCAATGAAAGTAGCATGTCAAATTTCTCACACCAGCTCGAACAACCCTTTGTCATGGGGCTTCATAAACCATATGTTACATGGTTTACAAATTTGGGAATGTAAATTTTTAAAGCCTGGCATACAGTAAATAGGAGAAAGGTTTCCTGTTATATTTTTCCAGAAAGTACTCTGCTGTCAACATTGCAGCTTGCAGTGTTGAGATCTTTTCTTCTTCAGCAGCCATAAGAGAGGGAAACTGAAATATTATGAAATATTTATCTGGTTTATTGACTAGATTAATGGATGAATGAGAGGATGAAACAGTTGTATACTATCAATCTGGTATATACTATATTCTCATGGTTTATCTTTTCCTTGTGGATTTAAAAAAAAAACTGATTTTTTTTTTTTTTGGTGGGGTTTATTCTTTCTTACCTGCAGTAACAGGGACTTCCTAAGCTTTTAAAATATTTTGATTGGCTTAGAGTGTCATTCATATTCTACAGAGGATCAGTGAAGTCATGATCCTTTTCAGCCACATCATTGCAGTGTCATGGTTCACAATATAATTAACAAGCAAGCACCTCTATTCTAAAGTCATCTCTGCCATCTGCTGGTGGCTTTACAGTCTTAATGGATTCCACCCAGCTAGTATTCAAATAACAGTAATAACTGGTTCATTACAAAGATTAATTTCTAGAGCCTGTTAAACCTACATGGGCAGGAGCAGCTCAGATGTTCAGTATTTGTACTAGTGACCACAGGGTTATAAGTTCAAATCCTAGTACGCCCAAAGAGCCATTACTAGGCTCTAAACTCTCAACTCCTCAGCTCCATCCTTGGATTGTAGTTTGCGCTTGGGCTACTCATGTCCTATAGATCAGGGATTCAAAAAAGGGATGTTTGTAAACCCACTCCTGTATGTTCCATAGAAAGTTTTGTACCAGCCAATTATTCTAATGAACACAGCTGGTTCTCTTTCCCAAATATAAACCACAATGACCCTGACCAGGATTAAACAGTTACTCTAGAGGAATATATAAGGATATTAAACTAGTCCAACACACTCCAATATTCCTCAACATGGCCTTGTCCCACATGCTTCCTATCTGACCGTCTGCCCCCATCTGCATGAGAGTAAAAACTACCCACTTCTGCAACTTTTTTGTTGGGTCTCAGTCTGGGATTCTGGTATTCCAGTCCTGATGAACCTCTAGTTCACAGTTCCAGTCTTGGGGATCCACTGTACTGCACAGTTTAAAAATGTCCCTTCTCCCAACACACTGGCTGCGGTCCATTCTGAGGCTTTCCAAACACAAAACACCTGCTCGTGGGAACCCCTGCAAACCTTCTGGGAGTGGGAAGTGGACCGCATTGGTAAAAAGTTTGAACATGCCTGCCTTACATGGTGGTGTATTATGGGTGAAAATAACCAGCATTTGGAATACAACTCAGCATTATTTTTCCAAGCCACAGTTGGTGTTGGCCACTTCTGTAAACAAGAACTAATATCAATTTAATAACAAACAGATGGCCTAAGCAGGGAAAAGTCCCCCACTCCGCCACCCATTTCATTTAGCACTTGCTGTTAACTTAATGTTTTTGTACATTTGCTGAGGCAAACAAATACATGTAAAGAAGCTCCGGGCAGACTCCCAAGTGGTACAATAGAGAAGCGTTCGCCCTGTGGTCTGGAGATTGTGAGGTCATATCCTGATGATGCCAAAGCCATCTGTCCAACTGGTTGTGCTGTTTGGGTGGGAAGGATTGCGTATGCTCTCTCCCCCATCAATCGCAGTGACAGTAGCCAATCATGGATATCTGTGAGCTCATTTAACATGTGCAAGGGGGCAGATAGCATTTTCTTCCTTCTTTCAGCTGTTTTATTTAGTTTAAGTTACTATTTCATATTAATAAACGCACTGTTTCATACTTTGACTTGACCATATTTAGGTAGGATGACCATTTTTGTGATCGCGACCATGTTTTCATTAGGCACTGCCCATAGTTCACATCTTTTCAGAGTCTGCAGCACTAGTCAAACATGGTAATGAGACACACCAATACAAACAAAACAACCACTTTGAATGGTCTTATTTATAGCCATAAACCAGTCACTAATGGTTAAGCATTAAAAGGTAACCGTTGTCACCATTCAGTTGTTAGTCACTTATGCAGGTTGTTATAAGGAAAGAATATTATGTAACAAATTTTAGTTGAGAAGTGGACTTGGATTACTCTGATATACTCTGCGTGTGTCAGCTTTTCCATGGAGTCCATGTTGAGTAGTCTAGAGTAGCTCTTGCCGATCGCAAACAGTAGCTCTAGTAGTTTCAATGTTAAGATTAATGCAGGAGCTTAACGCAGTCTGTGATTGGCAGGTGAAGAGTTGATGAAGTTGGGAGAGGAGGATGAGCAGGGCTGGTGCAAAGGTCAGCTGGAAAGCGGTGAGGTGGGCCTCTACCCTGCTAACTACGTCCAGGTCATTGGCTCCTGATGTCCCACCAAGACCCACCATCCTTGAGAAGGCCATACCATCACTGAACTGATCACACTGAACTGTGCCAGCGGGGCCTGTCCGACGCTCTAGAGGCCCTGCCAAGCCATTGCTACATTTACACAGGAACCACAGAAAAAAGCTCACATCTTGTATACTTTGTTGACAGAATAGAGAATTTAGGATCATGGTGCCATGGCATAACCCATGGCTTTGTGAGAGACTTTACAGGTACAGTGCCTTTTCTGGAAGATTCAAAGGACAGAAATAAAGCAGAGCTGAAGAGTTACAGTACCATCACCACACTCACCATGCTCAATACAGACTTTTCGCATTTCTAAAGGGATAAATATATATATAGTTTTCTGAGGTATCATGGGGCTGCGTCTACACTATGGAAGTTTGCGGGAGATCGGTTTACTCTGATACTTCTGTCCTGTACTTGTGAATTTCAGATATCAGAAATCAGTTCAAGTATTTATTTCAACCAGATCAAGTTGACTGTGTTTTTCTCACAAATGTATGTTGCCGTGTACATATATATTTTTTTCTTTAACAGGTTTAGTACTTGAGGACAACTAGGCTGAACTCTTGCTGCACATAGTTATAAATCGCTGTAGGATTCCTGAAAGCATTGGCAGTTTTCTAATCTTTCTTTTAAGCGTGAACGCTTAGTTTTGTAGAATAATCTGGATTTGTACAATGCAAGAAATTTAAGGATCAAAATGGGCTCTATAAGACCAGTTAATTCTGACATGTCTTAAAGGAATTTATATTTTTGAAGCAGAGGATGCTTAAATCGAACAGTTCTTTTAGTTATGTTTTTAATTTTATTTTCTGTTTTTAATTAAAACATTAAAGACTCAGACCAATGACTTAGTTGAGGTTATCTGAGCAGCGCATGTGTTTGTGTGTGCATACCTGTGTTTGCTTGTCTGTACAGACTGTGTGAGTGTCCGAAGATATAAGAATTATTCTGGTTTCCACATCTATGACTGACACATAACTTTAAACCTTCAACTACTGTATCAACCTATACTAATCAGTGTAAAAAATCCAAATAAACACAGATGAGCTGGTTATTCGGGTCTTGTGTTTATTTATATTGTCGCTAAGCATGGTTTACGTTTTAGATATTTTATGCTATTTGGATCCAAAGCTTTCTCTATTCAATATCCATTCATAGGTGATGGATTTGTAGCTCAGTTGGAAATGTATCATTGATTATTATTAAATACATACGGTTTAGCTTCAACATAATATTCCCTGTAATCTGTATACCTACCTACTTAGAGAGTTATATCCAGCAAGTATTAATAAAGCCACTGCATGTGGGTACAACTGCTAATTAAGTAATAAAACACTTGGAGGCATGCTGTTATAAGAAAATGATCAACAAATCAGATGGTGTGATGTGACCCCAACATGAATCAGAGTTACTGTTACCACCCCAAAGATAGTATTTTCCCCTAACAGCATTTCCGGAAATGTTTTATTCCTCTTACACCACAGCAATTTGCCAACTATTACAATTTTTCATTTATTAATGAACAACACATACTGTTTATAGCTGCATTTAATGTTGTGGGACTTTTGTGAGACAAGTTAGTTCCTGTTATCACTCATGTTCTAGTAGCTATAAGCAGTCATTCCCTTACTAGCCTTTCTTTTTACTGTTGAATAAGATGGAAAAAAAAAAAGCTTGTCAAGTTACTGAAAAACAAAACGCAAAGTCCTGAAGACTTCCTGTGTCCAAAAAAACATACTGACTGTTACAAAGCTTTGACACTGGAGACTCCTTCCATAAATGTTAAATAAAGGCATCCAAGCATCACCATATTGACGATTATGCATTTTTTTTTGTTAAATAACATGTTTATTATGTTATTTAGATTATGTGAAGCATCCGCCATACAAGTTCCTGTGAAATGGCTGTTAGCATTACTATTAAACGAGTGCGTTGATGTATTCCCGTGATTTGCCTTGTAGCCGGAACTCCCGTCTGAGCTGCTATTATAGAAAATTAATCAACACATTCTGACCAATCAAAATCAAGAATTCAGCAGTGCTATGGTATAAGGAAAACTTAATACACCGCTTCAGCCACACATCCAGTCATGAATTGCTTATTTGGTAAATTTCAGAAATCAGAACCTTTCAACACTATTACTTGACTTCTTGGTCAGTCCATCTCCCTACTTAGATGACCCAGGAACTGTAGTAGTTACTGTATGGCTAAGAGTTTGTGGACACCTGACCATCACACCCATATGTGGTTCTTCCCTAAACGGTTGTTGGTGATGGTAGACCTGTGCACAGAGCGAGGTCCATGAAGACATGGTTTGCCAAGGATTGTGCAGAAGAACTTGAGAATCCTGCACAGAAAGCTGACCTCAGCCCCACTGAACATCTTTGGGATGAGCTGGAACACTGACTGCACCCCAGACCTCCTCGCCTGACATCAGTGCCTGACCTCACTAATGCTCTTGTAGCTGAATGAGCAGAAATCCCCACAGCCACGCTCCAAAAGCTAGTGGAAATCCTTCCCAGAAGAATGGAGGTTATCATAACAGCAAAGGGGGACTAAATGTTCAAAAAGCACATATGGGTGTGATGGTCAGATGTCCACAAACTTTTGGCTGTATAGTGTATATGATGGTCCTTACTGGTGATAAAACACCAGAAGAAGTTGATCTTTTAATTTAGTAATTCATTACATAAATTGAATAATCTTCCCTCAACTTAGCATCTTAATGTGCACCAGTGTTAGCTAGCCTGTTACCTCATGTGGGTTGCCTCAACTTTTACCTCATAATTTGTAAGTATTCAAAGTCAGGATTGAATAAATATTAGCTTACTTGTCAAAACACAAAACTCAACTAAACGCAGTTTATTACCGTGTTGAATTACCAACCTCACTCCAGTGTTTACTCTGTGAAACGCTCTTCCATGATGTAATAACCTGAGGCCATAAATTAGTTGCTCGTGTTTTTCCTACATGATCCCTCAGAGCTTCCGTAGATCCCTCAGGTGAAGTACTGGGCGCCCCCTACTGGCGGTGGGACAAATTGCAATTCCACAAATTCCCAAACTTTTGCCTTATTGTACTCTTTGTTGTAAAAACTATATGGTTTTTGTGTTATATTATATTAATATGGCCATGTTGTAATCATATTTATTAAGTAATTATTAATGGATTAATTGATTCATTCTAAAGTTGCTGTTAGCTCAAATGGAAAACACTATAATTTTACATTAGCATACCTTTAATTACTTTTAATGGCCATAAATACAGAGAGAGAGAGAGAGAGAGAGAGAAGGCGGGGAGTTTAGCTCTATAAGTCAAGTCAAGTGGCTTTATTGTCATTTCATCCATATACAGCTAGTACAGTACACAGTGAAACTGAATACAATAGTTTATTCAGAGGCAGATTCCCTGACACCCCCTCAAGAGTCTTGTCATTTTCTGGAAGTGGAACTATACAATCACACAGCACATCACTGCATTTCGTTAAAATTTATAGTCCATTACAGAATTTCAGAATTTACTTTAATACATGTGTTTTCCCAGCACTCTGTGATCACAACTCTTTGTCTAGGTTATAGGAGGCCAGTTTATGAATAAGTTGTGAATGCTAGGCATTAAAATTTGATGATATAATAATGAGACCAATGAGACCAAAAGACCAATGTATCATGTTCCTGTCCCACTTTACATCTTGATACAGCTTTCTCCCTTGCAGCACTAAGAACAGTAATGAGAACAGGAGCACAACTGGTTAAAGGAAAACTTAGTTTTCTGGAAGCACTCGAGTGTCCTGCACAGAGCCCTGACCTCAATCCCACTGCACCCCAGGCCTCCTCGCCAGACATCAGCGCCTGACCTCACTAATACTCTTGTAGCTGAGTGGACAAAAATCCCCACAGCCACACTCCAAAATCTAGTGGAAAGCCTTCCCAGAAGAGTGGAGATTATTATAAGAGCAAAGGTGATGTTATTATGAAAGCACGTATGAGTGTGATGCTCAAGTGTCTCTAAACTTTTGGCTATTTAGTGTACATTTGTCTGTTAACTATTGATAGTAAACAAGTACCATTTTTGAGTTAATATCAGAGGATATTTTTGCAAATGAATTTTATAATTCAGTAAAGAATTCATCTAGTTATACAATGTTTGCTTTCTTTGCTGAAATATTCTTTAGTGGGTGGATAAATGTTGGGCGCCACATGACACACAAACACATCAGTCACATGAATAAGAGCTGATATGCTCAGATGTTTGACCTTGTGCGACAAAGCTCCCAAAAAAGAAACGATGAATCGGAATCTCTTTTGTTCTCACTTTTCGTACACCGTTCCAACTGATCCTGCCAACCATCTTGAAATCTGATATGTAGCTATACTAGCTAACTTAGCATTGTCAACTATCAATTAAGCTAACTGATAGTCAAAACTAGCCTATTTTGGTTTCTTTGCATACAAAATGAAAACATAATTCCGAATGTTCTCCAGATGAGGAAAATTGTTTTCACCCCAAAATCTGACTTCTGATGATAAATCAAAAGAGTCAAAAGAGCCATGAATTCGTGCTGGACACTGGCAGATTTGGAGCCTATCCCTGTACTTGAGGTGGGAAGACACCATGGACGGTTACCTGTCCATCACATTAAGTTGCTGTTCTTTGCAAGCAAGCAGAGGATGCTACTGAGCATGTGCAGAGTGTCAGCACTATAGCTTGTTACTGATCGGAACAACTGATAGTGTTACAACTGACCCCGCTCTCCCTTAAAGGTACACTGTGGTCTTTCAAAGACATGGTCTTTTTATTCTCAACCATTAAAAATGACTTGCCTCTTCTAGTTAGGTTAGTTCTTGTATATTCTCTAAATTCCAGTAAGAATTTTCTCTCAGGCTCTAGCTTTTGGGATACACCCATCACTTATTGGTCTTTACATGTCTGACTCAGTAGCAGTACATTACACCATCCTGCACCTGTGGACATAACACAGTTATTCAATACAAATTTTAAACACTTTCAATTGCACATCCCTTTGTGTGTTGTGCATACACTATGGTGTACGTGGTTTCCTAACATCAGCTATTGTTCTGTGCTAAATATCATTCATTATACCAACACAAACTCCATTTCAAATACACCAGCATTTCTGCACTTTAGCAATTACTGTAATTATTTCAACTTGTTCATGCTTGACTTTGTTGTAGTTAAGCAGACAGCAGGCAACGCCTTTGTGTTGTGTAGTACACAAGGTACCTTGTGTATTAGGTGTATGCCTGTTATACTTTTATAATTTGAGGAACATAAAAATAATAAAGGTTGGCTCATCTGTGAAGGGTCGATTATTTAAAAACAAAACAAAACGTAAAAACAGTAATTCCCTTTCTGGTTGAATTTCTCCATATGTTTTTGTACATACTTTGTAATTTGCGACACATTTTGTAGTATGTTACAGCAATTTTACCTTTCCTCAATTACATAATCACAGATCAATGTTTACAGGATTACACACAAAAAAACCAGGAACTATGAAATGTGAAACATTTTCAAAAAAAAAAAAGAAAAGAAAAAGAAAAAAAGAGAACATTTTGGGGAATTTTTGGAGAAACAGATCCATAAATCCAAACACCACCACCAAGTCTCAAACTCAAATCCTTGCTGTTAGGTGGCTACTCTTTTAAGCAAATCATTTTCCAGGAAGTAATTTTTTCCCCCAACTAATTTTATATACAACTTACAACTTGTACACATGACCACCCCTAATGCCTGGCCCACTGACTGACTGAAA
The DNA here is from genome assembly GCA_022985145.1 of Pangasius djambal. NCBI lineage: Eukaryota > Metazoa > Chordata > Actinopteri > Siluriformes > Pangasiidae > Pangasius > Pangasius djambal. Next base: position 4,447,851 of record CM040985.1, on the reverse strand, counting down.
CAGACACACACTTTCAGATAAATCCTCCCCAACCAATTATTTGTTCACAATACTGAAATATTCAAAGTCTGCAGGCTCACTTATAGTTAGAGGTCAGCAGCTGATTTACACGGATGATAATTTTAATGTCTATCCCATATCAAAAACATACATCAAAGTATCAAGCAGAATGTAACTGATTGACAGAATGTTCAGATTGAAATTGCTACCCGGGTGCTTAAAAATCCTAAATTTGCTTGGAATTTCAACTATACAGCCAGGTCTGCTTTCAATCTCCTGAAAAAGTAAAGGTAAAAGTGAAAGTCTTATTTGATGACAGCTTCTCTATCCTGGAACTGAGGTGGCTCCAGAGCCTATCCCAGGAACACCGGGCAGGAAGCCCGAATACACCCTGGATGGGACACCAGTCCATCGCAGGACACCATGCGCACATACATTGACATTCAGGGGCAATTTACAGTATCCAAGCCAGCTACCTGCATGGTTTTGGGAGGTAGGAGGAAACATGAGAACTTTTCTAAACCCACACAGACACGGGGAGAACGTGCGAAACTCCACACAGATGGTAACCTGAGCTCAGGATCGAACCGGAAACTGAAAAGTGTAAATATGCTAAAGTTTTAGACAAACCTTACTTTCATTTTGTAGGTGTTTTCCATGACTGGATAACTGTTCTAGAAATTCCCCAAATTTTCCAGGACACATAGACAAGAGAATTATTATCTCAGGCTTCAGACAGTGGTTAATAAAATTATTCCCTTTATTTACATCCACTTGTGATACAAGAAATTCAAATCTTTTGGAACAATGCTGTCACTTTCTAATCAATTTCCAATCAAAAGTCAAAAATGTCACATTGTGAGGCTTTAACATTTAGAGATAATTACTTTTCTTGAGTGTTTTATTATATTATTATTATTATATACTACATTTGAATGTCAGCCTAATTTATAATATTCCAGTGGTTAAAAAAATCATAAAAGTACCATTTTTTGTAAACAGCATGGATTCACAGTTTACCAACCAGCACCTAACATGAATATTCCTGTCTACCTGAGCAAAGCTTTAAGACTGCGTGAAGTTTTCAAGAAAGGAATCCCAAAGAAAAATATAAAGCGCCTCAAATGTAAATTTAAGGTCAAAGTGCTTTTAGCATTATATTTGGCACAAAGAACTGCAAGACAAATGCAATGAATTATCGCTAGCACGCGTACATGTTCAGCAGCCATGAATGAGGATGAAAGCCTGAAAAAGAGAGTATACAAATTTTCATGACATATTAGCATTCTGGAGTTTTCTCTCCACAACATCTGCCGTGTAGTTCAGGTCGCAGGCACGGAGTGCCCTGATCAGCTCGTCCACTCTGGCCTCCGCTTTGCGCATCTTCTTCCACTCTTTGAACAGTTCTCTCACTTGTTCTTCCAGGTTGCGAGGGTGTTTCTCTTGTATGCCTTCCAGCTTGGCCTCGGTGATTCCCAGTTTCCGTCCATATTGAAGCCATTTCCTTCCCAGCTGCTCAACGATCACTTCTGCTGCACAGTTGATTTTTCCTAGAAGAAAGATATATAATCCATAAAAGTGTCAGAAACCGAATTAAAATCTTGATGTGATCAAAAAAAGTTAAAAAGTTGTGTCCAGTTGTGTTATGGATTTTATTTGAAAAAATCAGCAGTTTCCTTTGAAAACTTAAAGTATCCATGACACGTAATCCTATCATACAACAAGAATCAAGAGCTCATAAATACTTAAGTATCAAAATCTAAGGATAGATACAATACAAATGTTAAGAAGTATTAAATCAAAGTTTCTAAGAATCCCTTTGCTACTATATGATCATATTCCTAGTTAGATTTTTTATAGAAATGATTTTATTGATTATATATAGAAGAGACATTCTTAAGTAGTAAGTGTTGAATTAAGTGTTGCATCTGATTGGTCAGAAGTTGTTGATTAATTACCATATGTTGTTATATGTTAAGCTTTTACTTTACAGGTTTGTGTTAGGTTAAGTCATGATCCAGAGAAAGGGGGAAAAAAATCATCCTGAATGACTTGTATATCCATTCATCCATCCATTTTCTGTACCGGTTAACCTACACAGGGTCACTGGGAGCATGGAACCTATCCCTGGGGACTCGGGGCACAAGGCGGGGGATACCTGGACAGGGTGCCAACCCATTGCAGGACACAATCGCGTGTGCACACACACCCATTCACACACTACAGGCAATTTAGAGACGCCAATCAGCCTATAACGCATGTCTTTGGATTTGGGGAGGAAACCAGAGTACCTGGAGGAAACGCCCAAAACACGGGGAGAACATATATTGTTGTAATGGTTCCCTACATTACCTACAATGCCCTTGGTCTACCCAGCTGATAGTGGCTTATAGGGATAGGGATTTATACGACAGAAGATCTACATAATCCAAGAATAAGAAAAAGAATAAAATGTATAATCGTTGCTGTGGTGATTTTTTTTTTTAGGAGATATTTAACATTTATGGAAGGAGTCTCGGGTGTAAGCACTTTGTAACAGTGCTTCGCAAAGTTTCAGAGCACAGGAAAGGAAGAGGAGTTTACGCTTTCCGGTTTCTCAGAAAATTGGCAGGCTGAGAGAGAGAGAGAGAGAGAGATACAGTGAGACAGAGAAAGACAGAAACAGACAGAAAGAGAGAGAGACAGACAGAGAGACAGAGAAAGAGAAACAGAGAGAGAGACAGAAAGAGAAACAGACAGAGAGAGAGACAGAAAGAGAAACAGAGAAAGAGAAACAGAGAGAGAAAGGCTGGTGAGTGAATGACTGGTTAATGCGGCTAAGTGATAAGAAGATCTAACTTGTGTCCCGGACATTCCACAACATTAAATCTAACTAACCCTGTGTCTCACTTCACCTGCTTATTCTATGCACTAATAGTATGTACTCTTTTTGTGAAGAAAAAGTCCATACTTTTGAGTGTGTAGTAGTAGAGTATGCAAGTACTGGGACATACTAACATGTCACGTAACGGAAGAGAACGTTGTTGTCTAGTAACACACACTGTCCCTGTAAACAAACTCCTTGTTGCATTTCAGCTTTACTTAATTCATTTTTCCTTATATCATTTATACTATATAATTTAATGGAGCATTCCCTTGATTCATTTTTCCACATTACATTTACACCTCCCTAAAATGCGTCCTTGAAATCGGCAAAGCAACTCGTCACAACACTCCTCCTCCCTCCCTCCATCATGCAAGGAATTGTGGGTAATATTAGCTGAAAAAGTGTCCACGGATCCATTTGAAAATCTTCCGGAAACAGCAGATCATCCGGGTACCTTTGGGATACTCATTTCAACATACTATGATTTGGGACACACTAATTCTAATCTTGGATACTATTTAGTACGGATAGTAGGCGAATTAAGACACAGCATAAACCTTTAAAATGTGTGACGTGTCATTCGTTAATAAATGAAACATTGCAATCGTTGGCTAATTGCTGTGGTATAAGCGGTATAACACACTCAGGACCATGCTGCGATATGAAAATTATAAGCGCACGCTCTGTGTGTGTTATTCCTTACATGTAGCTGAGTTAGCAGTGTCCCCTGGTGACGTCAGTGTGGCACACAACCTCAACTTCTCACAGAAATAACAGGAAAACACCACCAATCAAGAAATTAGCACTAGAACTGCTAAGTACATAACAAATATTTCAGTATGAATTTATTTAATGTGTTTCAGGGTGGAGATTTCCCTTGACATTTTCCTCATTTTCTGTTTTACAATCACAGGAAAAGAAAGAAAAACAGTTTTACTGTCAGGACAAGGGGAAAGTAAAGTAATTACACACAACACGTTACACATGTTATGAACATTAAGTGACTCCACTCAGAGCTGCACGCGCTATGAAAGACTGGTGCTCCCCATAAAACACGCCGTGTTGTGGACAGATTACAAACCTAGTTCCGTTTCATCCGGCAAATCGGTGGCGGTCGCTTGTCCTTCGTAGCTGTCGATTATTTCCAATAAAGCTTGTTGGCCAATGTCAGTGAGAAGCTTCCGTAAAGGTTCCGTGTTATTAGGCCCGATCTCTGCTCTCTCTATCAGACACTCAAACAGCTGAATGCCGCTAATGATCTCCTCGCTTTTCTTCTTCCCAATAATGTTTCCACACAGAAATTTTAGTTTCGCTAAATGGTCAAAGCCAAGCTTTTCGGATATTTCCAATAGCATAACTTTAAATCTATCCATGTTTTTTGTAGGTGTGTCTGCAGTTAAGATGAAAATATAACTCCTCTTCCTCACCTACAGACACACACCGGGCATTTCCGCTTCCGTTTTAAAAACAGGTGGACTCCAAGGTTCAAACCGTGAGGTAAAACAGCAAACTCGTTGTTTTTAAAAAGTAAATTTTAAAACAATGTTGATAGTTTCTCTTGTTTGGTAGTGTCCAAAGCTTGTATACTGGCCAAAATGAAACTGGAGAGCGGGAAGTGTAAGTTTCCGGTTCAGTGCTCCACCTCATTTCAGGCGAGCCTTAAAGCGACAGTCTTCAGTGTTTTTGAACAGCACACAGAAGGTTCTCAAACTTTTTACTCACCAAGTAAACTCCCTGAACCCATCAGTACCAGTGCTACCAACTCTTTTCAGGGGAAAATAGCTCCAAAAATCTTTGCCAGATGAGGTCATGTGTAATTTGCATAATCATAGACTCCATCCATCCATCCATCCTCTTGTACTGCTTATCCTACACAGGGTCATGGGGTAACCTGGAGCCTATCCCAGGGAACTCCGGGCACAAGCCGGGGGACACCCTGGACAGGGTGTGTAGAAGAATTTTCTTAATCAATTCAATTCAATTTTATGGACATTGTCACAAAGCAGCTTAACAGAAATAAATGGATTCAAAAATTATATTGTAAATATGTGAATTTATTATTATTTATGTGAACTTAAATCCGAGTATGATTTAAGTATAATGATTATATAATCCATCAGGTCCAATCAAGATATAATCAGAAATGACATTTTAATCATGAAGAGAGTGTGATTTTATGTTGTGGCTTTATATTAAATCAGCATTTATAGCAAGTATATCTGTGTGTGTGTGTGTGTGAATCAACATTAAGCTTGTATCTTTTACCTGTGTAACGTTTGTGATTTCTTAAACAGTGTTGTTAAAATATTAATCAATATTTAAAAAAAAAAAAACTAGCTGAGACTGAGCCACGATTAAACAGAAGGTGCAGGGATATTGAAACAATGGTGGCGAGAGGCCAGGGGAATGATGAAAAGAAAAAATGAGAAAACACCTTATGAGCTCACTGTTTTAGTATTGTATAAAAGCATGGCCATGACAGTGTAAATCAGATGATCTAAACATCTCGGCTTTGTTGGTTGTTTCAATAAAGTCTGATTTTTGGCATCCAAAACCCTTTGACTTTGGAAAGTTATTTTTACTTTACTCTGAACTGGGAAGGTTTTTCCACGACAGGTGCCAACCCATTGCACAATCACACACACTCACTCACAATTTATAGACAATTTAGAGACGGATAATCAGCAACGCATGTTGTTGGACTGGGGGAGGAAACCGGAGTACCCAGAGGAAACCCCCGTAGCTGTTACTATAGAGACAATAACATATTAGTTATATTATAACATATCATTACATTAGTTTAACATAACGTATTAGTTATAACATATTATTACATTAACATATTATAGCATATTATTAACATATTCCTCCCCCAGTCCAAAGACATGCATTGTAAGCTGATTGGCATTTCCAAAATTTTCTGGAGTGTGTGTGCGATTGTGCCGTGAGATGGGCTGGCACCCTGTCCAGGGTGTTCCCCGCCTTGTGCCCGGAGTCCCCTGGGATAGGCTCCAGGCTCCCCCGTGACCCTGAGTAGGATAAGCGGTACAGAGATTGGATGGAAGGATGGAACTGCTATGTGGTAAGGAATAAGGAATAACCCACAACGAACCTAGCTGCTATACACAAATCATCCACGCGGAGGTGGTGTGGTATGGGCCAACATGAAGTGGATTATTTTTGTATAACAGCACAGCCCAAAGTGTGTTATTCTGCTTATACCACAGCAATTTACCAGTGATTACAATTTTTATTTTATTAATGAACAACAAATTGCTCTATTAAACTGTTTATAGTTGCAGTTAATGTTAGGGAATATCATTTCAGCAAGACTAGTTAGTTTCTTTTATCAATCTTTTATTTTCCCCTCTCTCTTGAAGTTAATGAGACAAAAAATGCAGCTTGTCATTTTATTTAGAAATTGGATAATGTAAACTCCTCTGTCCTGAAGACTCTCCTGTGTTGGCAAACATACTGACTATTACAAAGTGCTGACACTGGAGACTCCTTCCATAAATATTACGTAAACTTCTCCTAACAGAAACTTCACCACATCGATGATTACATATTTTTCTTTGTCAGACAAAACACATATTTTTAAATCCATTTATTAGCCATTGACTGTGTGGATCATTCACCATACAAGTCCCTGTATAAGCTGTTACTATAGAAATGATAACATTTTAGAACAAGCGCATTAATATAATCCTGTTATATATGTTTTAGCTGGATCTACTGTGAGAGCTGTACCGTTACAAGAAATTAATATACACCTTCTGAGTCGAGAGTTCAACCATGCTATGGTATAACCGATTATGATTTATTTCTTATGGAAAGAAGTCATCTTTGGTCAAGTAATTCTGTTTTGTCGCTATTTTATTTAGTAAGAGAATCATTACCAAATGCAGACCAGGGTTACATGAGAACCTTTTAATTCTTTGAACAAAATTCAAAAATACAAATACAATTCTGTGTGCTTAGAGCAAGTTTATTTGATTGTGACAGATTTGCACTGTTGCCTTTATCATTTTCAACCAGTTTTAAACATTAAATTAGTTTTATAGACATCAGTAAGTACTTTCTCTCAGAGGAGGATCTATCAGTACATCATATTTGTAAAATGACAGTCCTTAAAATTGTATATAGTTTATATAATATAATTATATAATTTCTCAGTCACTGAGAAAGTCAGGAGAAATCAAAAAGACGTGTTGAGCAAGAGGTCAGAATTTTGGAGGAATTCATTATTGTTCTTTCAATTTTGATAAAAGGCAGAATATGCTAGTTTTATTGACATAACCTCAAATGAAAATTGTGTAAAATTTGAATACAAGTGTATAAGTGCGAGATTTACAAGACATAGCAATGCACATGCAATATTAACATGTCAGGACAGGAGATGATATATATATATATATATACATACATATATATATATATATATATCATCACAGTAATGAGTCAACTATCAGTAAACACCGCTGAATCAAACCACTTATGATTTGATCCCACCCAGTCAGACAATCTAAGTAAAAAGTAATAAGTAGAATAATTTTTTAAAAAGCAACATACATTTCGCATTGTTAAGGCCTCTTGAGCTGCAGATATTGTGTCCACTATGTTCTACCACAAAAAACTTCATAATTATACATAATATATGTATTAAGAGACAGCAGACATATTTTCAGAAGTACAAAAACATTCATGCACCTAATGAAAGCACCTAATTATTTGTTTTAATGCCATGTAGTCTAGATTACGCATGTTTCTACTGAAATGTATTAAAAAGACCAAGACAAGAAGAAAATATCAATTTTCTCTTACTTTACTATGGCAGAGTAATCAGGAGTACAGTAATACACTGCAGCCATTTATATAATATTTCAAGTTTGCTATCAAATGTGCAAGTTGATTATTTATTCCTGTTACTCAGAATCAGTCAGTTATGTTTTACAGTAAATGTTAAGGGGCCAGAATTCTTTATTTCTCAGCATTATGCAGTAACACTATAATTTTCATTTGCTAGCAAACACAAAAGATGCAGGTTTAATTACCATTCATTTTCCAGAACTGT